>VDFB02193867.1:267387683-267463831 GCA_007258455.2 Sequoia sempervirens
TTTAAGGGATGTCTTGCTGCTAGGAATATGTCTTAAGGGGACAGTCTAAAGGGGTCATAATAGAACGGTTAATTAAGGATGTCTTAAGGGTTATAATATGTCTTAAGGGATGTCTAAAGGGGTCATAATAGAATGTGTTAATTAAGAGGATGTCTTTAAGGGGATGTCTAAAGGGTCATAATAGAATGTGTTAATTAAGGGGATGTCTTAAGGGGTCTTAAGGGGATGTCTAAAAGGGTCATAATAGAACATGTTAATTAAGGGGATGTCTAAAAGGGTCATAATAGAACATCTTAAGGGGATGTCTTAAGGGGTCATAATAGAATTTCTTAATGGGATGTATTAAGGGTTCATAATATGTCTTAAGGGGATGTCTAAAGGGGTCATAATACGTCTTAAGGGGATGTCTAAAGGGGTCATAATACAACATCTAAAGGGGATGTCTTAAGGGGTCATAATAGAATTTCTTAAGGGGATGTATTAAGGGGTCATAATACAGTGTCTTAAGGATATAATTGATTTAATAATAATGTATGCATGATATTTAGTGATTATACAATTAGACATAAAGTTTCAAAGTAGGAAAACATGCACATTTAACAAAAAAAATATATAGAATATATATTTGATACATATAAGTACATAGAGTATGTTTAATTCTGTAAGTATGTATGTACATATATGTCAAACTCATGCCTAGAATGTAGTAGGTCTTCACACCACCTGATATCAAAAAGGTACAAGCAATCAAAACATGTATTTTATGTCCAAGCAATATCAATATGTAATCAAAACATGTATTTAAATATAGTTTAACTGATAATTACCTATTTTTACCAAGTATTCCATGTTGTCTAGGTTGAATTTGCATGGACTAGATCCTTTTTGTGATTATGCCTTAAGGATATATAAAAGAACAATTTAAATCAATTTCAACTAATAACACACTTGACCAATGTCAAAACATGTATTTAATGTATTTAAAAGGACAAAATAAAACCAAAACTATATTTACCTGTATTTACTTAGTCCATTGTACCATTTGCATCCTCTCTTTTTTGCAATGCATCTATGATTGCCTCATGCTCTTCCATAGAAATTGACCATAGTAATTTTTTTGAAGGTCTTCCATGATAGCGCTCTAGTTTTATATTTGTTGCCACCACCAAATGTGAATAATGCATAATCTCTTTATGTGTTTCATAGTCTTCGAATGCAGGTAGACCATTCTTTCTTCTCAAGTATTTTCGTAGCCAAGTGCCAACAACCACCACCGATCCTATTGGAAAACATGTTCAAAAACCACCATCAAATAACTTCTCAAAATTTACTTAAGGGGATCAAAGATTTGTTCTAAAAAATTGCTTAAGGGGATCTAAAACTTGTTATCAAAATTTGCTTAAGGAGGTGTCTTAAGGGGATCACCATACCTATTGGATAATGAAAGCCATCATCATCTTCTCGAGGTGTTAACAACTTATGTTTAGTTTCCACACAACAAGCCAACCAATATTCTGTTTGCTCTTCATTCCCCTCAGGTGCAATAACCGCATACACATGTCCCGCCAACAAATTTGATTTAATAACGCAGTATATCCATATAACTAATTTAGTATTAAAAATAACTTAATAAAGAAAAATAAAATGAAATAAATTAAATTAAAATTACCTTCTTAGCCAAGGTTTGAAACATGATCATAATCTTCGATGCAAACAATTGATCATTTTCTTCAATGGTTATTTCATATTGATTATGTGCTTCTACGTGTCAACGATCTTTAATGCCATCGCTCAACCCATTCTCAGATTTTCACAAGCTTCCCAATTTCCCCGAGATACAAAATGGCAAAAATGCAAGCCCCTGTCCAAATAGTCCATGTTCTTGTTGTCGCACTCCTAAATGAATGCCATTTAGTAGATCCATTGATTGTCTCATAGTCAACTCTAGATACAATGTTCTCTTCTCCCACCAACCAAAAGAATTGATGAACTGTAGAGTAATCACTATTATTAGGTGCAAATAATCTTCTATTACACCAACCAATAACTTCATGTGCATTTTAAATTTTACTAAATCCTCGGATTTTTAATTGTTCCCTAGCAAGAATTCTTTTGACACCCACTACCTCCATCATGTTCTCCTTTACTCATGCCCAAATTTCAAAAAACTCCATATATGTTGGACATTAAGTCTCTTGTGAACCCTACTTAACCAATAGAACATTCTAGCATTTCTTTGAACTGGCTCCCAGATAATTATCCTGGACTCATATGAGGTGTTCTTTTGAATATGGATTCCTCTTTCTTTTAAATTTCTATAAAATATACTAAAACAATATTGAACAAACTCTGATGAATGTAACCGATTGTCACTCAAATAAAAATGATACTCCCTCAAAACTTTTCTATCATCCTCAGTGCTATCATCTGCATGTCTATAAAAAATATGAACAAACATAGCTACTTGCACATAATTATAATATTGAGATTGAATTTCCTCTTGCGGAGCGAGAGTATAATTCTCTGTAAAATCAACCACTGAAAGTATAGTACCAATCGGAAATGTGTTTCTACATACGCGAAATTGGCCATCAAGCCATCGAGCATGTTCAGAGTGCATAACATATTTTGGTACAATTTTATTATTAAATTCACTCATAAATGCATGCACACTAACTTTTTATGTAACTAAATCACAATGCTTTCCTATTTTTCCATCTTTTAAAGAATAGTGAACATTCCTAAATCTTTTTGATCGCCTACTAATTGTTGTCCAAAAATCATGATCAACACTTTCATGCAAACAATTTCTTAAAATGAAAGATTTCCGCAGCTAATGTATTGTCCGTAAATACAAGAACTTAAATAAAATAATCTATCATTAAATTTTTCACAAAACAAACCTGAAATAAACTCTCTTCTTGCTTCAGGTGGCATATCAATAACACAATCCTGTATAATCATGTTAGAATGCAAGGTACAACGTATATATCGAAAAACATCATAAAAATAACGAAATTGAACATGTATTTTGCATAAACAACAAGATATTCGCTAAGCTTATTAATTTTTACATACCGTGGTTTATATTTTCAAAAAGACCTTTGACTTATTTTAATATTACTGTGTAACATCAATCGCTACAAAATTTTCTATATAAAATTTAGTTTTGTGTTGTATCTAATAGGTGTTTCTTTGGTGAGGATCGCGGACTTTGGACCCCACCCCTTAATTTTAAAAACATCTCTAGCATTAGATGAAACCCTAGTATTACATTACATATGCCAAAAATTTTTGATCAAAGATTTAATTTCAACACTCAATTTTATATCAGACCTCGGTAGTCATCCACTTAAACTCCAACATTGATTGATAGGATCATTTTCTATACTTTCTCTTCTTTTTGCTACTCTTAGTAATGTATTAGGATGCATTTTTAAAAATTCACTAATATTGCTTACCATTCTTTTATTCAAAGTTGTTTTATTAACTATAGCAGTAGTTATAGCTCTTCTTGCTGCGTTTTTATCTTTAGATCGACTATTTTTCCCAATAGATTGAATGGCACTAGCAAAAGTAGACATATCATGTTTTAATGATTGATCTTTCTTTTGGTTTAACATAAAAGCCTAACCTTTTCATTATTACTTTCCTCATTTTTGTATTCTCATCAATTGCATCATTAGTTGACAATGAAATGCAATTTTTTACAATAAAAAGAATTCTGCATATTCTATCTCACATGTTCTTATTTGCCTCCAAGAAATTTTGATCGTGAAGATTATCTAAAACACCACTTCCAATTTAAAAAAAAAATTATTTTCATTAAATTCAACATCAAGACTTAGATTTTCATCTTCATTTTCATCAACAAAACAGCTTTTCATTTTCATTTTCATTTTCATCAAATAGTTTTCATTTTCATTTTCATCTTCATTTTCATTAACAAAACGGTTCTCATTTTCATTTTCATCAACAAAACGGTTTTCATTTTCATTTTCTATTTTCATCAAAAATATAGGTTTTGTTTTCATTTTCAAGAAAATGATCATTTTGATTTTCATTTGCAATAAAAGATTTTTCTTTTTTGTTTTCAACAAATTCTATAAAAGTTTCATCTCTTTGAATATAGTCAATGTCAACATCATTATATCCAACATCTTGTAAATCTTCTACAAACAAATTTACCATTTCACTAACATGTGGATTTGAAGACATACCTGGATTTGTGTATATTGAAACATTCTCCATAGCATTCAAAGAGGCATTTGAAGACATAGTAGGACTTGTTTGTATAATCATATTCTTCTCCAAATTGACTCCTTGCAAATTAGCTTCATCTACAACTATGGTATTTTCAATGTTTTCATCTTCAATAGTTGTTGAATTGGTTGCTCCACCATCGTTCATTGATTTTATTCTCATTCTTCTTTCTCTTTGTCTTTGTCTCTCTTTTTCTTTATTTGCTTCAACTTCTTGAGGAGTCAATGGCTTTCTTCTCTTATTACGAAATTTATCTCCCATAATTATAAAATTCTCAAGCACAAATGAATGTTAATAGTGAAATACTTCAAAATATTGAATCCAAATTGGAAGTTGAATACCTATTACGGAAAAATTCTTCCTCTTGTGTTCCTCAAAACAAATAGAAAACTACCACAATTCCACTTTCAAAATTGTTTTCTTCATGCTTCCTTTGAAAAATTCAATCCATATTGCAAATTTCACTTCAAAAATGGTGTAGATGATGCTCCCTTTGATAAAATCAACAAAAAATCAAATTGACCACCTGTAAATACAATAACTTATGAAAAATAATTGATTTTTAGTGCTCTTGACCATACATGTGAAGTTGCAAAGTTGTAGACTTGATAGTAATTGTGCATAGTGTTTTTAAATAATATAAACGGGATCCCGCTTATAATTAAATGGGATCCTGATTACCAAACGGGATCCCATTTACTAATAAACGGGATCATGCTCTATAGTCAGGATCCCATTCACTACAATCGTGTGCGGGAGCCATTGTAAATGCAACGGGATCCCGTCTTATAAACGGGATCTCGTTACCTGTACAATGGTCAAAATAGAAATGGGATCCTGATTATAGCACGTGATCCCGTTTATTATTAAACAGGATCCCGTTTTATAATCGGGATCCCATTTTTTTAAATTTGAATTTTGTTTTGCATTGTGGGTGGGTTTTTTCCAAGGTTTTCGGTTCGGGAAAAGCTTTGGAAGTCTGAACCTAAGCCTTCAACCTAGTTTGACCTGCAAATTGAAGGCCCTAACAATGTCAAAAAAAAATCGACTTTGGACATATGGCTGACGACCTTTTTTCAAAAATTTTCTGACAAAATTAAAACCCATTTTAGATCAAACAATGCAAATTCTAAATATGTAATTTGTTTTGCAATTGAATTATTTTTTCTATTTTTCAATTAATTTCTAATAAAATTGGTCTATAAACTTTAAATATTAGAGTTTTTTACTATTTTAATAACTTTTGATCAACATAACATTTTGACAAACGGATTGCAGGAGAGCAAACTTCAGACAATTATTTTCAATTTGAAAAAAAAAAATCAAAAAATGATAAGTTTAGGTCATCTTGTGCATGTCGTACATGACGATTTTTCAAAACGACAAATTTTCCTAATAAAAAATTAACAAAAAAAAAATTCAATAAAAAATTACAAAAAAATATCAAGAGCAAGTTCAGTGAGTCATAAAACTTTTCCCAAAAGGATTTAGAAAAATACGATAATTTAAGTCAAAATATGGATGTCGTACACGTGCATGGTATGGTAAAAAAAATGACTTTTAAATAGTGGTTTTTTGAAATGCCTATTGAAACTCAATTTGTACAATCTGGGTATTAAAGTAAATTACATATTTGGAAACTAGACTCCAAGCACTACATTTTATGGTCAGTGACTTTTTTTAAGATTTCATCTCTAAGTGCTTCAAATTTTAAGGTCAAATGTGTCAAATACTGAAAATCAGGGAAAACACTTCCACTTTTTGGCCAAAAAGTGGACTCAACTTCTTGCACACACCCAGTTGTCAATCATTTGCTTATAGGGCATTAGTTTCTCATCCTTAGTGTCATAGTCATCGTTGACTTGGTTAATGACTAACTGAGAATCTCCATAGACATGAAGTGTTTTGATTTTCCATTTTATTTCCATTCTAAGCCCTGTAACAAGTACCTCATATTCTGCCACATTATTTGTACATGGGAAGGCTATGCAGAAAGATTTAGGAATGAAATCTCCTTGAGGGGTGATAAATAGTATTCCTGCCCCCGAGCCATGATTGGTATGAGATCCATCAAAATATAGCCTCCAAGGTAACCTAGGTTCTTTATGGAATATTAACTCATTAGGGAAATCTGCCACTAATGGGTGATCACTTTGTATAGGTGCATCTGCTAGTTGGTCTGCTATCACTTGTCCCTTTATTACCTTTCGCTCTACATACTGGATATCATACTCACTCAAGATCATTACCCATTTTTTCAGATGCCCTATCAATGCCACGTGAATCAATAGATATTTCAAGGGGTCAATCTTTTCTATCAACTATGTCTTATGACTCAACATATAGTGTATTAGCTTTTGAGCAACAAAGACAACTACTAGGCAAGCACATTCAATTAATGCGTAATTCAGCTCATATCCAACCAGTGTCCAACTAATATAATATATAGCCCTTTCCTTTTCTTCTTGGTCGTTTTGTCCTAGTAATGCCCCCAGTGTAGAAGTAGTGGAAGAGATGTATAGAATTAAAGGTTTTCCCTGAATGGGAGGCATAAGGACTGGTGGTGATAGTAGATAGTCTTTTATTTGTTGAGAGGCCTCTTGACATTTATCTATCCATACAAAGGGGATGCCCTTGCATAGAAGATATTGCAATGGTTGACACTTGTGGGACAATTGTGCTATGATGCACCAGATAGATTGTACCATGCCTTGTAATGTTCCAAGTTCACTTATTCCTCTGGGAGGAGGCATGTCTAAGATGGCTTTTTCTTTGGCTGGATCAACCTCAATACCCCTTCGAGAAACTATGTATCCCAAAAAAAATCCAAATGTCGTTCCAAAGATGCATTTCTTAGGATTTAGTCAAATTTTGTATTCTTCCAGTCTCTTGAAAATTGTGTCTAACACCTTCAAATGGTCTTTTCTTGTCACTAATTTAGCCAAAAATTCATCCATGTAATCTTCCATTATCTTATGCATCATATCATGGAATATGGTGGCCATAGCTCTCTGATACGTGGCACCTACATTCTTAAGACCAAAAGGCATGGAATTCCAGTAGTATGTACCCCAAGTACAAGTGAATTATGTTTTATGTTGATCTTCAGGGGAAATACGAATTTGATTATAGCCTGAGAAACCATTCATGAGGGACATCTCGTATCCTATCGTGAGGTCGACTATGATATCTATATTTGCCAATGGAAAGTCATCTTTTGGACATGGTTTATTTAAATCCCTAAAGTCTATGTAGACATGAATCTAACCATTTGGCTTTGTGACTTGTACAAGGTTGGATATCCACTTAGCATAGTCAATCGACCGTATGAATCTAGCATCCAATAGTTTCTTGAGTTCAACTTTGACTAATAGGGAAATATGAGGGTGCATTTTGTGTAGCTTCTATTTTACTGGTTTAGCATTTGGAAGAAGTGGCAAATGGTGTAAAACCAGCTCTGAATCCAATCCTGACATATCAAAGTATGACCATGTGAAGTTGATTTTACGCTCTGCAAAGAACTTGTGGAACTCTGATTTCTCTTCTTTAGTCAAGGATGCCACAAAGAGGACCATTTTGGGATCTTCTATTGTTGATATGTTGAATTCTATGGTATCCTCTATGAGCATAGCTGATTTCTCTTGAGTCATAAGAAGAAATTCTAGTCCTCCATCTTTGGGTGCCTTGGAGAAGTTTTCACCTATAGATTTATCCTTTATTTTATTTTATTTTCGTCAGAAGGTTCCTTTGGGTTTTCACCTAAAGACGTTTCATTTTTTGTCTTATTTTTTCTTTTCATTTTGTGACTGGAGGATGGAACAATCTCCCCAAAGTAAGCTACACAATCTAGGTCAATGGTGAATCCTACTTTGTGATCACCACTAGGTATGCCCTCATGTAATCCCATAAATTTTGTGATGGCCTCATCATTTTGAAATGTGTCCAGGACTGGTGGGCCTTGTTGGTCCCAATCAATTAGTTGCAGGTAGACTAAGGAAATGCCATCGTTAGCATTGGTGAATTGAGGGGAGGACACAAAAATCATGTAGAGAGATTCATAGACATTGAAAATGAAATTGTCGTCATCCAATTACATGCCAGACTCTATCCAATATTCCCATTCACTTGTTTCATATTATTTATCAATGTAGGGGACAAAGGAATCAAAGTCATGAACATCAATGTCATGTGGTAATTCAGATGGATTCGACTGATGGTTATTGGGCTTAAATTGTTGGACCAGTATGTCATGATGAGGGTTAATAGGATTCTCTAGCTTGTCATTGTTCCTTGGGCCTTTGGGATTGTGATTATTCAATGCTTGATCAATTTTAAATGTTTTCCAAAATCTTTGTTCAGAGGTAAGTTCCCCAGTTTCAAGGAACAAATCATCAAGGCAGCAATCACTTAGGGATCGTTGGGAGCCAAATTCCTACTCTTGGTAGTCAGTTTTGGTAAGGGATTCCTTGATGGTATCAACACTTTCTAAAGCATTCACATGCTCACTCGAAATTCCATTGGTACATCGATCGTGATTGTTGAACAATCCATACCCTAAGCCGAGAAGTTTTGGTTTTTCAGATGGCATCAAAGGTTCTCTTATCCCTATTTTATTCTTTCCAAGGCCATTAGTACCATCATAGCCTTTTGCCTTCATGATGTCATAACCTTTACCATATATATGGACTGGTAATGGGGCTAAGTCTTCCATTTCTTTCTAAATCCATCCTAATATGTCAATAATGTCCTTGTTGTTCATGTTTTCCCATCTTATGAAAAAAATTTGGTGGAACTTAAAAAATTTCTTTAGGTTCCATTTTGAAACATGGTCGACCATAGATCTTCAGAGACTTGGGTATTGTTATGATGCTATATGTCGTATTCAGTTTGAATTCTCCACAACCTAGGTCCTGGATCTTGATAGTGGACTTAGCCTTAGGAAGTGAGGAAGATGGTGGCATGGGAGAGGATGCGGATGGAGTGGACTTGGATGATGTTGCAAGTGTGGATAGGTCAATGTATTCGGAAGAAGAAGGGGTTGACACTTCTCGGTTGATGGGCACTTGATGTTTAGAAACACCCCTTAAATTGGTGCAATACTAAAAGGGGTCAAGGTCTCCATATATGGTGATTTCTATGTCGTCAAAGGGGAATTTCAAGCATTGGTGATATGTGGATCGAACAACCTTTAGGGCATGAATCCAAGGTCGGCCAAGCAAGATGTTGTAGGGTAATTCTAGATCTAGGATTTGGAAAGTTGTGTCTACAATGACCGATCCAACTCTGATGGTAAGAGAAATAACTCCTCAAGAAGAATGTTCTTTTTCATCATATGGTTTTATAACTATGCTCTTTGTAGGGTCCACACATGCATTAGAAAATCTTAGAGCCTTAACCAATTTCAAGGAGCATATATTCAATCCTACTCCACCATCTACTAAAACTCTTCTGACCTTGTGCTTATGGATGAAAACTTTGATGTGTAATACGTCGTTATGGTTATTCTTGGGTGACAAGTAATCATGATTATAAAATGTTACATGATGAGGTGTAGTGAGGTATCCCACTGTTAGCTCTCAAAAACATAGGTAAAATACATTAAGAGGTTGCCAATCTCTTGATATGTTTTAGGGTAATAGACAAGGTCAAAATGGTTTAAACCTTCTTCTCTTCAAGTGTTGCTAGACCTAGGTGGGTATACCTATATGAATGAGGCAGACTTGACTTATGCTTATTTTCTTTTAAAGTATTTTACCCACAATGGAAAATGGGAGTGGATAAATAAAATGTGATTTGGTATAGATTGTATAGCAATATCAAAGCTAAAACCTAATATGTTCAATTTATCAGATATGAATAATGAGTGAAACTAAAATAATGAGAATGTGGAGACTAGTGCCTTATTGGGTATGCAGAGTCAAAAGAAATCTAAAATGGGTAACTTCTTTCTAGCAAGTATTCTAATTGTTCGGCATATATTTTAGTTTATAACTTGTATAAACATGCAAGAATATGACTACCAATTTCTTCTTAATGATCCAAATGAAATTCCCTAATTACTATGATCAACTAAAAGGATTTAATCTTTTCTTGAAAGAACCAATTAATCAACCATACAGATACAAGTGTGCACCGATAAACTGAATATAAGCTTGTTATATCAATTTAAATAACCATAAAAAATCAACCTTGGAGACAACTTTAGTAATACTTTCAATTAGCACAACAAAAAACTAATACCATAAATATGCCACCACATCAAATGATTTTCATTGATATCTCCATAATTTCAAACATGTATCATAGTCTCATAGTATGACATTTTAATCTACTATATCTTTCTTCTATATATCTTCTCTTATGTCCTATTTCACTACCAAAATAGATATTTATACATCAAATACTTGAAAGGACGCATCCTTTCAGAAATGTCATATGCTAAAACAACAATAGATTAAAATATAATTAAGCTATGTTAAGCCATAAATGAGTCTTCGATAAGTGGTCCAAGTAATCTTGGCACTTATGTCTATCTGCATCTGCCATTGCGTTCCAGATCATGATCTCCATTATTACCATCTTCTCATTCTATTCACATGCCTCATCCAATGTTGTATCTTCTGCGGTAGCTATCTTCAAAATTTCTTGCAGCATTGATTCACTTTCACTTTTCCACTTAGTCATTTCTTTTAATCCTCCTTTGCCATCAAAGAATGCATTCAATCCTTTTCTAGTGGCATTTATCAATCCCTGTGCATCCCCTCACAATTCTTCAAAGAAGTCTTGGTGTTTATTCACATAATGATTTGCAGCCTCAATTGCTACATTATCAAAAACATTCCTCTGGTTTATTTCTTGAAACTTCTACAAAATCATACCATTCATTCTTTAGTGTTCTTGCAATGCAACAAAGTTATGTGAATGTGTTCCCAGAGCTTATTTAACCAAGTTGCTAAACTGGCTTGTCTTTTCTTAATCATTGTTACAAGTGCATCATATCTCCCTTGAGAGTAAGCACTTGATCCTTCCTAGTGATCTTTTGCTTATGAAATTTCACCATGAGTGAGAAATTTGGTTGATTTCATTGTGACACCTAACAAATATTTTAGGTGGTCATTTTCTCTCAACATCCTCTCATTATTCATTTTGTATATTTCCCTCTCCTTGATTAACATCTGAATTTGAGCTTTGTTTAATTTTGCTACATTGATTCCAATTTCTGCAGTTGCCACAGGATCAACCTCTCCAATCTCTAAATTCATAACATGCCCAAATGCTTTATCAGTATCAATGACAATTGATTTCCTGTGAGGTGGATATAAAGCCCAAATCATTAATGACCCTTCATCTGGATTGTACTTCGACCCTGCATATACTTATGTCACTTTTTCTAGGCTGAGCTTGTGTGTAGCATTACTATCTTTCAAGAAACTATCAAAAACCAGTGTAGAATTGAGATCCAACCATGGAAAAATCATAACACCGACACTTTCCAACATTTTCCTTCCCTTTTTAGGGGTCATACTTTCCATCTCTTTGTCCACACAAACCTTTAGGTCATTTAGCAATTGTTCTTCATTACCTGATGTGATATTGTCAACCTTTTCTCTTATTTCTTTTCCTTTTTGTATTTACAGGAATGCCTTAAACTCTAGAGAGTTTACAAATTCATCATCTGCTACAAACGATTTGTATTCTACATGCCTTGCATCTGCATATACATTCTCTTCAACACTCAATTCCCTGGTAGGGCAAGTGTAATGTTGAGTTCTCAATATTGAAATCTTATTTGGTTGCTCTTGTGGCACATTATCCTCAGATGCCTCCTCCCCAAAAGCTAAAAAATTTGTATCTTGCAACCCTTGATTATATTTTTCGATCACAATTTCTACTTCTTCAGCTTCCAGGTTCTGGATCATATCATCAAATTGATAGGGCGCATGTTGATACCCTCCAAAGTTTATCTTTATTTTAGCAAAATTGATTTATCCTTCTGGATCAAAATTCCTTCTAGGTGGTCCTCTTTTCATATTGTACTGTAGTAACTTATCCAGGATCAAATTGTATCCTTCCTTGGCTAATATAGTAAAATCACCGAAGCACAATGTACTGGCATGAAATCCTACTTTCCAAAGGAGCTCAAATTCATAACACTAGAAAAATCCATCTGTCTAATGATTTCCAAGTATGCAATCTTGTTTGGAACTGTTTTAGGAAAAATGAATGGGGCATCTTCAAATCCATAAACCCTAATCATGGTAGCATCCTCCAAGCAATACCAATCCCCCCAATTGTGACTAATTGGCCCATTGAAATCCTTAGACCCGCGAAACCTCTTTATCTCTTTAGATAAAGAATAATCACATGGATGATTATACAATTTATACAATGTTTTCACAAAAAACTCCTCAAAGTGTACAAAACTAGAGTTAGCAAACCTACTATCCTAGATAGCCATCCATAATTAAATAGGTAAATCGTGCCCTCCTTGTCAAATTGGGAAATTATCATTTCCTGAGGCCACAGCCCTAACTTGTATCCAAAATACAACACCATGTGCATCAACAATGAGTAATTTCTAAGATGTAAGATAGAGGCTCTGCCCTTTATTGCCATCAACCCAGAATCAAGCCCCTTAAAAATGTATGAGGCATAATCAAATGGTCTAGAATTGTGATACTAGATATCTGTTGAAATTATCATAGGCACAATTGACATATATTCAGGGACTTCCATTCCCAATACTTGGCCTACCGAGAAATAAGTATACTTCATTTAGGGTTTAAAAAGGTCAACATGAAAAGGGGGTCCATCGCTATCCTATAGAGGAACTGGTTTGTCACCCTATCTAATTTTGTGAATTAGCAACCTCCAACCCTTATAAATTGTGTCCATCCTCCTAAACTCCCTTTCTAATTCCTCACATATGATTTTCTCATTACAAACCCCTTCCAGATTGAACACCTCACCTATTGCATCTTCTGATATTTGTATTAGTGGTTTCCCAAATGGGTCACATATAGTATTGAGTTTCGAATCATAATGGGCGGCCAACAATCTTACCAATTCTACATTGACAAATACATTATGGCACACTAGCTTTCCCAGATTAAGCTTCCATGGGTTACATACTGGGTCAAAATGATTTCTCTGATAGTAATGAAAGCTAAACAATTCATAACCTCTTATTGAAGTCCAAATATCTCCTATGAGTTTACACTTGTCATCCAATTTATCTATTTCTGCCCTAAGTTGTGCAGATCGTCTGGCTTTAGGCCCAGAGCCAAGTAATTGGTCAATGAGATCTTGATTTAGCCTTCGTTTAGTGCCCTTAGGCTCTATTTCAGTTTTTTGTTTCTTCCCCTTAGGCTGACTGCTTTCACCATATTTTCTACCTTTTGATTTTCCTAAACTAGAGGATTCCATTCCTCAAAAGTTACATAAGTCAAAAATTACAGGAACTAAAGCACAGAGAACTTATTGTATTTCGCTCGGAACCTTTCAACTAAAAGAATGTCCTGTTTATCCATTCACCCTTCTACTTCCTTCACTATCAATTTCACATTAATGTCTCCAATTGAATTTTCTTTGATTCATGCTACATCATGCCATTAAATTTTTAGCTGAAACACAAGTGTAGTAGGTCCTTTTTTGAAACTCTCGCTATCACATCATGTAATATTGTCGGTGAGACATTTTCAAATCTTGGGCAACCTCTCTATTGTGGATTTTACCATGTTCATTTAAAACATCTGCCAAGACATCCTGTAGTTTCCCCGACACTTTAAGTCTCTCTGACTACCAGAAACCATATATCGCTTTGATGTCCCACAGTCTCACCAATGTTTTGAGTCTCACTAATAGTTATCTTTTTAGTCTTATGTATATCACTATAACATTGTGAGTTAGGTAGATGCTCCACAGATTACTTCATGTCTTGTCAAGAAATTTCCTTTAGTTTGTTTTCTGATTGTCAAGACATAACAATTCTCTTGCCGATGGAACAACACTCGGTGTGACTCTCATATCTTTCTCTGATGAAACTAGTCTTGCTGATAATCAATACATACTGTTGAGTCCTTTACTAACATAATCCTATCGGTGTGACATTTGGGTTGGTAGGACTCCCTGACTTCATCCTGATAATCATCGATAGAATCCCCTTCTACTTTGTCAGCAAGACCGGATGAATGCTATAGGACCTCATTCTGATGGCTCTAGTTTGGCTAATATTTCTCCTTGTGCACCAAACGGTGATACATATATAAGTTTGATATGAATCATTTTGATGATTGTTGTTTTTCTGATAAGATCCTTCTGTCGCTGAGACAATGAACTGTGTCATGCTAATATGTATCTTCAGAAGAAATCATATCGGTATGACATTCCCAAACTCTTGCTGATAGACTACAATAGATATACATTAGTATAAAATGCTTTATGGATCGGGGAGACCCTCACCATCTCTTGCTGATATGAATTATACATTGAAATATTCAAGGTTAGATGAATTCTATGGGACCACATAACAAAATATGAGCAAAAAATGTTATGAAGAGAGGATTCTTGTGCTTATGATACAGACTTCTTTGGAAACTCATGAATATAAACAACTATAAAATTTTCAAAATTTTATAGTAATAACACCCACCATGGCCTCAAATTGGTTGACATCAATGTCTTGTGGGACAGAGGACTCTTGCAAGGTTTTGTCAAGTATAGCTTTAAGCGCGGGAGAAATGCGAAGCAATTTAAGTATGGAAATCTACGCAAGGGTTTTGCCTAGCTAGTTAATAAGGTTAAAGTGACTCTTGGGTTGCCATTGTTTTGTGAATAGACCAAGTATCGTAAACTTTGCTTGCCGATGAGGTGGACAAGCTATGGTTATTTTTCTGCTTCGAGTAGTGGCATTGCATTCAGGGGCTCTTTTGATTATTATGGTATTGACATATTCATCCTTGGTTCACACATTATTAATAACGGTTCCTCCTGAATAATTGTATGCAGCACGAGCATAATTGGCTTGATTGTTATTATCTTTGGGACCTGATGTGGAGGATTTATTAGAACCATGGTCTTGCAGTGGGTTCTTATGAATGGTATGGTATACATTAGATGTGAATTATGGCCCACCCACTTCAATTACTCAATTTTCAATGAGGTCTTGGACAATGTTCCTTAGCTATCAACAAGAATATGTTTTATGTCCTTTAGACCAATGGTAATCACAAAAGGAATTATCATCCCACCATGATGGTTTAAACTGCCCTAGGTCATATGGCCTAGGGTTTGTGAGTGTGATGAGACCATTCTAAAGGAGCTTCTTAAGGACATCCTCAATTGGCTCTCCCAAAGCGGTGTATGTTCATATTTTTGGGAATTGTCTTGTCTGACACTATTGTCCTTGACTTTGAGTGTTTTACCATTTTGGTTGTTTGGTGTGGAATTCATGGGGGGTGTCAGTATCGTCGATGGTTTGTTTTGTAGTTGAACCCATTTTAGAGCTACTACAGGACCCATAGTGTTTATAGCCTTGGCATCGACAACAACGTCATTGGTAAAATGCTTATTTTTGACCTAGTATTTATTTTTGTCAATGGGAGGATTTGTGTTTGTGTTTTTAGGACCATATTTTAGCTCTCCTTTTGTAATAAGAGCTTTCTCAACCTAGACACCCCTTTCGACTAGGTCTGTAAAATTTGTGCAACAATGAACTTGCAATCCATATTTTAAGGGGCCTAGGAGTGTTTGAACAAACATTTCAACCTTTTCTCTTTTAGGTATGTCGATGTGGAAATGACTAGCTAGACTTCTCCATTTTTGGAATAATGGGATAAAAGTTTCACCAACATCCTCTTGCGTGAGAGTACATAAGCTAGTAATAGAGGTGTCCATGTCAATGTTATACGAGTAATTTTTTATGAATTTGTGTTTAAGTTCATCCCATGTTTTGTTGTCCTTTTGAGTGGAGAACCATTCAAGGGCAGGACCTGCAAGACTTTTAGAAAAGAGTCTCATCAAGTACGTTTGTTCATAGGTGATGTCCATATAGTTGGTCGCAAATTCTTGAACATGTTCAATAGGATTTGTCTTTCCCCTGTATTTGGTAAAATTTGGTGACATATCCCGGAGGGAATGGCGAAATGTATAAGTTTGTGTCAAAGGGATATATGGATAAGTCATACGACACTTCCAATTTCTTGTCAGATATTTGCATGTTTTATATGGTCTTTTCTACACCCATTAGCTTAGTTTACAAGGCATCGATTATAGGGTTATTTGTGGCACCATACATTGGAGTGATTGGTACACCATGGGTCCCCATTTGTTGTGAGTAGATGTTGGTGTTTTCTTGAGGGATGTGTTGTTGTGAACTGTATGATGTGTTTTGGTTTACATGTTGTTGCTATTGAAAGTTTGGATTGGGGACATGTTGGTGGGTGTGAATATGGGATGAATATGTCAGAATGTGTCCTCCAGTTATTTGAGTCAAAATTTGGGGAATATAGTGACCATGAATATTTTGGTGTCTGAATGATGCCATACGTTGTGTGTTCAGATTGCCTTGTCCAAATTGTTGGAATTGTCCAAGGGGAATATTCATGTTTTGTCCTTGGGAGGGATTGGTATTAAATTGTGTTGGCATGTTAACATTTGGTTGTGGTCCTTGAACAAAGAAACATTGGTTACTTCCTCCTAAGGGATTAAATGAGGTACCATTGAGGGGATTTGATGAGGATGAACCCATGGCACTAGAAGTAGCTGTAAATAGAGGATTTGAATGGATTGATTATGCACCCATGGCACTAATTGAAGTGGTAAATAGAGGATTTGAATAACTTTCCCACATTTTTGAGGACCCAAAGTTGGCTCCAACCAATTGTGATGATATTGTGGACATTGTTGGCACTGATTGAGAGATGGGTTGTGTTCCTCCAACGGATGTTGCATTGATCATATTTGGATTGTTCTAATTATTGGAAGTAGCACTAATGGTGCTTGTGACAATTTGTGAAGTAGCACCAACAAAATTATTGCTTATGTTGTTTTGAGGTTGACTATTAATGGACATGTTTGTATTGTTGAAATTATAGTCAGGTGATGTTGGTCTCAAAGTATTCATGTCAAAGCCACATGGTAACTTAACCCCTTGGTACAAAAGCATGGCTAGATACCTTTGAGGGTCATGTAAGACTAAGTCTTCCATGAAATTGGCTACATCGGGATTTTGCATTGCAGCTTCTAAGTCTTTTGCGTATACGTGTCTATGCCGGTCTCTTTGTATGAATGGTTCAAAAAGGTTTTGTGATAAAGATGGCACATTCATTGAATATTGTATGTTTATGTTGTTAAATGGGTTAGAAAAAGTCCAGTTTTTGTTACGGTCCCAAGTGTTATTGTTGATATTGGGATTGGAATCTTGTCTAAAGTTTTCCATTTGTCTTTTCTTTCTTTGAAGCTTAGTTTCCACCATAAAAGGAAATTGATCAAATGAGGATGATGAGAATGACAACTAAATGCAAGGATGATTCTAGTCTATGTTTTTGTCTTTTTGTGATAAAGGATGATAATGCAAGGCTATGTTTTTTGGATTTTTGATAATAAGGGATGACAATGCGACAATGTTGTCTAAAGGAAATAACTAATGCAAATGAAGACTAGGATGACAAGTTATGACACTATTTTTTTGTATTATGACAATGCAAGGTGATGATGACATTTTCCAAAGTACAAAATGATTAATGCAAGATGACAAGGTTGTCAAGGCCAAAGTACGAAATGAGTACTAGGATTATAATGTTGACTAAGGATATGATTAATGTAAATTCTAGGTTCAAAATGAGGACTAGGATGGACAGTATTTAATGCAAAGTCTAGGTGCAAAATGACGACTAGGATGGACAATATTAATGCAATGTCTAGGTTCAAAATAAGGACTAGGGTGGACAATATTAATGCAAAGTCTAAGTTCAAAATGAGTACTAGGGTAAATGAAATTTGGAGAAAGGTTTTCCTAACCACTCTAACCTTGACCTATGTCTCAATTTTGGTTATCAAAGGACTTGCTAAGGGGACTAAGTGACAAGGTTGAAATGACTGGTGAGCTTTCCTAACTAGACTATTGAGTTGGAAGTTCTCAAAAAAGGGACAATGACTAAAAAGAGTAATGGTGACTAAGTCCCAAGATAACCTACTTTTAAAAAAAGTGATTTTGCAAAGAATGGTGAGGTAGCCAAGTCCAAAGTCTACAAAGATGAAACCTAAGGACAAATTTATGTTGGAAATGATGATTATGAAGCCTAGGGAATGCAACTAAAATTTGGAGAATTAAATCCTATGGTCAAAATGCAAGCTAGTGGATGTAAATGATGAAGAGTTTTAGCAATTTCAGTTCTGGATTCTGATAGAGACTTCTGAAAAGGATGCTTGACAACAGGCTAAAAATGTTTGAACTTGAAATTTTGGAAAAAAAATCCAATTTGTTTGAAGTTGATTGTTTGTTTCTAGATGTGTGAATCTTGTTTGCTTTGTTTCAGTATCTAGAGAACACTTGGAAATCATGAGGTTTTGAGTGTAGAAAAACACAAATAAGACAAGTACAATCCTATGGTTAGGCTAGGACAATATTCACTAGATTCCATGTGGGTTTCCCTAGCTGCATATCCTTAGCGTGTGAATCCAAAAGCTTGGTTGTACAGGTTCCCCCTTACAGTGCACTCTCTTCTCAGGCCAACCAAGCTTTCAACCCCCATGAAACTCCCATGGTAGATTGATCACCTCTACTAAAGACTGCGTAGATGTGGATGCCTTCACACTGACCAGTGTTGCACTAGAAAATAGAAGGTTTTTGGCTACTACACAAGTGTATCTATTTTTGGACCCCTATTCGAGTGGTCATACATGGGGTGCAAGATTAATCTCTGTTTAGGAGGCACTCTAGCCTAAAGAGGTTATGCTTAATAGGGTTTTGGGGAGTACTACTTGGTTTGTATGAAACATCCGCACTCGTAATCCTAGGTTTTCCCTTAGGATTCACATTTATATACCGATCAGGGGTAGCTTGGATTTAGCCCCATTGTCGGTTTGAGTTGCCTTGGGGTGAGTACTTTTTTCCCACCAAGGCAGGCCCAATTTCTAGAGGCAATAACCATTTCTCTTACACCCAAGATCACATAAATGCGCAAGGGGGGAGGATACTTCGATTATTGCATCAAGGTTACACAAAAACAAGGTGGGTCTGGTTTTCTGATCACCTAGTTTGCACAGGGTGAGAGCATAGTCACCTACCACCTTCAAACACAATCAGACAGAATATAAGACATGCTCATTTTAGTGCACCAAATTAAGTGTTTCCTATTCTAAAAAATCACAAGCATAATGTTTAGAAGTGATAGTCTTAGACATTCGAACCTACAAAATCACAAGTTAGAAGTTTCATCAAGTTATCTTGGACCCACAAAATGTAAATGTCACACGCTGCCAACAAGAATTAGTAACCAAAAATCTCTAATCTAAAACATGCAATCTATTAAAATCCTAAACTAAATTAAAATTTAAAAATCTAAAAACAAAATTAAAAAGTTAAAAATCTAAATTAAATCAGAAATTAGAAATCTAAACTAATTTAAAAAGTTAAAATCTAATCTAAAATCTAATAAAAATCTAAAAATCTAATTTAAAAATCTACTTTAAAAATAAATAAAAAATCTAATTTAAAAATCTAACTAAAAGCTAATTTAAAAATCTAAAAATCTAATTAAATTCTAATTAAAAATATTAAATCTAAATTAAACAATTTAATTCTAAACTAAAAATCTAAATTAAATTAGAAAAAGTTAAATTTAAACTAACTTAGAAAAATTAAAAATGTGAAATCTAAATTTACATCTAACTCTAAATTAATTTAAATGAAATTAATCTAAACTAATAAAACTAAAGTTAATGGAAACAAAGGTTAAAGGAAACTAATTAAAGCTAAAAATTGAATCACTTTTCTTTCAACTTTTCTATTTAGTTGCAAATGACATAAGACATGACATGAAGCTTTTGAGAATGAGGTATTTTCATACCTACAATGATTACTCTTGACTTATGATGATACGGCATAGATTTTCTCTGAGAGAATTGTAGGGGAAGGTTTGGAAGTCGAGGGGAGACATGAAGTTGCCAACAATGCTTCCTGCAATCACAGTAACAATCCACTTGCAAAACTTGACAAATGAGGGGTAGATAAACACAAATTTTTAGAAGAAAAACCTCAAAAATGTATGATTAGATCAGAAGGTTGCATGTTTGATTCACGTCGGGTTCACCAATGTATCAATGGGATTTTTTCAAATGATTGTTAGTCGATTAAAATCAATAAACAAACCCCAAAGAACTATGAAGTACAATGAAAGCTAAAAAAAATTAAAATGATTATACCATATCTCCCTTGAAGCCTCCATGATTCACCTCCTAGCACCTTCTAACTTGTTGTAGATGTAATTTTTTCCCTCAGATCGAGTGTGTGAGCAATTTGATAACAATGTCAATGCCCTAAACAAGTTTTGAAGGATTTGGAATGACTCTACTATACTATCATGTGAATGATAAGCATTAAAAACTATGCCAATATGACTATGTCTATGCTAAGAAATGCCTAAGACTCAATAAGTAGTGAAAATATGTCGAATGCAAATATCAGAAGTGTGCATAGTAAGTTGTAAGTCCAAAATAATGAGAAAAATTGACATTTTATAAAAAATGCAATTTTGGTCGGACAGCCAAGATTAAAAGCTGATGAAAGCCTAAAATCAGAGGTCAAGATTGCATGTGACAACCCATAATTAGGGTTAGGGAAAAATTATTAAATGAGTGACCAAGATGCATTTTAAGAAAATCGAATCGACGGTTGAGAATAAATGTGACAAGAGGATAAAAATTAGCCAAAAAGATAAAGATTTTGAAAATCATGAAGATAAGAATATAAGATTCGAAAAATCAAGAAGATAAAGACTAGACAGAAAAGATGATTTAGAAAATCAAGAAATTGATCAATTACTTGATTTATGGAAGAATATTACCTTTTTTTGAATTAAAATTAATTCAAAAATGTGGATTTTGTGTGACAGTAAATAATCTTTTTTAGATTATTTACTAAAAGTAAGTGACAACTAATAATGTGAGGTCATTTTAAATAATTTATTTATTTAAAATGAGGGAAATGTTAAATTAGGCACTTAAATAATTAAACATAATTATTTAATTTAGAGAATATGACCAATAATTAAATAAATGAATAAATCCATTTAATTATGATAATTAGTGACATATTAAATAAATAAATAAGATTCATTTATTTAATAATCAAGAAGACATAATGAATAAAGATAATTAAATAAATTAAGAAATTTATTTAATTATAGGAAGATTTAGACAATTAGTGACGTATTGAATAAATAAATTTATTTATTTATTTAATAATCATGAAGAATAAAAAGTCATGAATTAATTAAATAATTATGAATTATTTAATTAATAGTCAAAGGTGGACCACAGACATAATTAAAATGTCATAATTATGCTAGGATGAAAGTGGTGAAAATAGAGCTTGCAGGCCCAGGTCATTTTTATGTGTCTACAATTATCCTTGTCTAGTTCTAAACACAATGAATAGACAACAATGTCAACTACGTCCATAGAGAGAAGTGTTTGTCCCAGACATATATAAACCATTGAACTTCAGTAATATCCAAAGCTACCCAAATCCTTATCCCTTTGAACTTAGTGATCATGTGCATATATTTCATGCAAAGGGATATGAATTAGCTTATAGGCATGTACAACTATTTTGTGATTTTATTGAAGACTTTCAAATTGGTGCAAAACATGTCATTATGAAATTATTTGTAAGTTATTTGAAGGATAATGCAAGAGAATGGTATAGTGGCTTACCCATGCAAAGTATATCTTCATGGGAAGATTCAAAAGGTTTCTCCTGAGTCAGTTTGATGACGATAATGAAAATTAAACACAAACTTTTAGGCCTCAGTCTATTCCAACAAGTAATGAAATGACATATCCAAATGTACAGTATATATCAAAGCTTGAGAGAAATATTCAAGGTGCAAATACTCCTGTTGTTCCAACTTACCCACATCAATACCTTGCATATCACAGTTAGCCCCAAATTCATTATCAAAAAAGTGCACACATTGTTAACCCTTTTGTCCATATTCAGGAAATGTTTACCATAAGGAAAGTAGAAGGTGAAATAGGATATTCCTTGTTGACAAGGATCATGAATGCTTATACATACATACTTGATAACTTCAAACCTCATGAGTATGTTCTAATTGACTTATTTTTTAATGCATATGAATTGGGTCCAAATTTTTGGTCAGAAAATGGGAAGCCCATTTGCATAATTCAAGTAGTTGAATTGATTGAATTTGTTGAAAAGAATAGGTATGGGCATACACTCAGGGTGAGATTTCATGATAATTATTGTGGTCAGTCAAATGATATGGTAGGTGCACCTGAAAATGGTATGCATAATAATTTGAGTGCATTTCATGATCAAACATTGGAGGTGTGGCCATTTATGCATTATCATAACATTGATATTAATGTATGCAAGTAAAAATAATTATTATGACAATATGAATGTTAATAAGGATGACAATATAGAAGGCCTATTAGATTATGATTGTGTTTTTGGAAAGGTTGTTGGAAATTCAAACCTATATGATGTGAGTAGTGTATGTTATGATGAATACATTGAATATCCAGATTTTAATCACAAAAATGGGAACCTTGTGGATTTTGATTTGCAAATAAGTGTCACTTGTAGCTCTTATGGAGATCAAGAAGAAGTAGTGGAAGATGTGAAAGAAGAAGCATGTTCACTTAGTAGTGAGAAAATTTTAGATTTATTGACCATGGAATATCAGAGGTATGCACATGAAAATGGTCATGAGCTTTTATGCCCTGCTCAGATAAACTTTGATAATGATGATGTTCCTCTAGGTACTAAGTATGAAACATGTCCATTTTCTTTTCCTTCCACAAATAGACAAGATAATTTGCAGGATAACAATGTTCATGAAGGATTTCTTGATGACTCTTCTCACCAAAATGTTGAATTGCAATTACAAAATGAGCCAACATATGAATATTTTTCTTTCCATATGTTGGAGGCTTGTTTGCATAATTGTCATGGTTTGTAGCAATGACATACCAGCTTTGAGACATCATATGAGTGTTTCTATTTCTTAGTCTATTTGGGGAAAACTTCAATGAAACATGATAGTGAAATCAATAATGCTTATTGGTGCATTATATATGAACATGTTTCATTAAAGGAATATGATATATGTTTGTCACATGGTGATGGTATTTTTTAAT
Source organism: Sequoia sempervirens (assembly GCA_007258455.2). NCBI lineage: Eukaryota > Viridiplantae > Streptophyta > Pinopsida > Cupressales > Cupressaceae > Sequoia > Sequoia sempervirens. Next base: position 267,411,336 of record VDFB02193867.1, read on the forward strand.
TTGTGCTTGATTATGAGATATAGTCTAATGGAACTAATGTTGGTATGGGAAAATATAGTGATATGTTCTAGAGTGTGTTGGTTGTTTTCAACAAACCAATCAGGTCTCAAAAACTACCTATGATTTTGCTAGACTCAATTCTCGAATACCTACAAGACAAGTGGCCAACAAATGAGATATAACACTAGTTGATTTATCTCCTACACTTCAGGCTTTCCAAGACCCGAGAGGGTGATCCCACAATATACATTACACAATTCTTTCAGACAATTTACGTATACATTGAAAATTCAAGAAAATATATTCTCACCAATGACTAATGAGATGAAATTCTCCAAGAAATTGGAATTTCCTTGAATGAATTATGCATCCTAAGTTGAGAATATAAAACAATAAAAACAACAAAAAACTAATGATAGATCAATGATTATTTAAAATATTTTTCTCAAGTCAGGTAATTGGAACCATGAGAAAGATTTAACAGGGTTAGGATCAATGCCATTATCTATGGGCTAGGAGTTTGAGAAAAATGAAATATAAGGTTTATTTAATTCTGAACACCCATGATCTAAGTGATACTACTTTGTAATTCACAAATCTATAACCAAATTCTGAAGACTATTTATCAGATCCAATGACCCTGCACACAAATTCATGATTTGATTCAAGCATTTTAACTCATTCTATGAACCAGAGCTAAAACCAAAACATTTATCAAAGTATGAAACGATGAAAATTAATGAAATGATCTTTGATTAGAATTTTCATTAATAATTCAATTAGAAAATCAAAATGGAGAGAATATAGACTTGGAAAATCTCCATTATCATTCAAATATGCTCAAGAACCATACATTTGACAAAATTTGGTACCTAGACTCAAAGCATTAGACAAAGACTTAGCATATTCACTCTATGTTCTTAATTTTCACCATTCAATTCTAGAATTCAACAAAAGACCTGCACAAATGGCCCTGAATTCCCTTTTATAGAACAAGGGAGCAAAAACAAGCTTTAGGCCAAATGTACACTTGTCACATTCTAATTGGACCAATATAAAACATATTCCCTAATTTAGTTATATTTTCATTCTTCAAAATGGAGGGAACATACATGAGACAAAGATTATTTACATTCATTGTAAGGAGTAGCTTTTCCTTCCAAAAGGCACATGTCGAAAAGAATAATCTTCTTTGTTATAGCACGTTCATTTCATCGAGCAAGATGACAAAATGATGCAAGGAAAAAAGGTAAATCAACATCCTGGTTAGCATTCCACATCATCAACTGCTGATATTTTCTTGTGAGACATATATTCTATACATTTTAACTTTTAAGGCCAGACTTGTACAATACTTGACCAATCATATGTTCTGCATTCATATTTACCAACCAAATAGACCAACCAATACCCTTCCCCATTCTTCATATTCTTCATTAGATGGCTAGTTGAAATAGATGATTTTATCTAATGTCTTCCTATATGGGGAATACTTGGTTATTACAGAGTTGGATTCCTTGTCAAAATCCTCCAGAAAGCTGATAATAAATGTCAACTTTCCCAAAGTGTCATTAAAGGCATTGATGTCAACATCCTTACAAATTTCATTAACCTGGGAATCAATAACTTCATCCATCTCCCTTTTCCATACTTGCAATGGTTTCAATTCATCATTAGTGAGCTGAATATCTGACAATGGTGACAAATCTGCTAGATCATAATAAGCCTTTAATTCTCTTATCTTCTACTCCAGTGGGGCTATGTATCCCTAAAAAAATTTCTCACTCAATTCACACACAAATGTATAAGTTGGTAGTACATTAGGGTACTTATCCTCATGTTGGCTTGCTCCAACTACTATTAACTTCAATCTTTAAACCCTTGGGATCCATTTATTCAAGATTGGCATGCCAACTCATTATCCCTTTGGGACAACCCTATTGCTCACATCATTAGGGCATAATTATCATGCACACTATTTAGTCTAGGTTGGATCTTCTCATTCAGATGCTTCAAGACAGTATGAACAATCTTTGATATATTCTCATACATCATGTCTTGAGCCTTTCCCAACAACTTCTTATATGTTTCAACATGCAAAAGAATTTGATCCCTTGTAGGTTCATCAAATGAGCTAGGACCTGGTTTGCTTGATTCCTCTACTGAAAGTGGCTCTTGTTCCAAACTATATGGCACCATTGCTAGGGCTTGACCTTGAGGTGAAGGTTGGTAATATGCAATTTGATATCATGGAGGTAGGTGAATTGAGCTGGGCTAGCCCTATTCTCTTTGCATTTCTCCCTTGTTTATAGAATGCTAACTTAGTTTCTAATAAAGCTACCATCTACTGACTATTATCATACTCACTAAGCAGCACAGGGTATTTATTCCTAAAGTCATCCCTTTCAAGGGTAATATTTTCAAGAACTGCTTTAGTAAATCTGACAACATTAACAGCCATGTTAGCTTCCTCCAAAGGTAGGGTTTCAACAACTCTCTTCACAAGCAGTTGTCCACTAAAATTTGATGGCTCAATAAGCATTGGTTTCCTGAATCCCATTGACAATGACTAGATTTCTAATGCATCCCAATCTTCACTAAATGTAGAACTCTGAAGTTCCATTTCCAACTATTCTTTTGTTTGCACCAAAGGCCTTTTAGCCCTCCTTATGGCATCTAGGACTATAGCATCAACAATGTTCCATTCTGGTAGCAATAACACACCACACTCCTTTACAAGTTTTTTGCCATCCTGGGTGGTAATATTCTGAAATTAATTCTCCATAATACACCTCACATTGGCCTAGATGACATTCTCAGGCAACTCTAGATGAAAACTCCTTTCAGTGCCTACCTTCTCTACATATTTTGCAACTTTGGATCTCCACTAGAAATATTTGAATGTGAATGTCTCAACAAAGGAGTCATCTTCAAAAAACTCCTTACAAGCTTCTATTCTTAGGTCATCTACACTATTTAGACCATTGATGTCTAGCTTTCCCAACCTAAGACTACTTTGTCTTGAACTTGAGGAAATTTCCCCTACAAGGGGAGGCATTCCTTATTACATATCCTCAAGGGTGATATAGATATCATCTTCATCTATATCAAAATATTCAACCACTCCCCTGGCCTTAGTTCATTGCTTCTTTAAGGGTGGCTGCTCTAGAGGAACAATACTTCTAGGGGGTGAGTCAAGATCAATTATAGGTAGAGAAACCTATCTTGGAGGTGGTGGAAGTGCACTCTCAGGAGAATCTTCCTTTGGCCCTTCAAAAGTGATAGGAGTTGGAAAGTTTTGTTCTTCATCCATTGCTTTCTTCCTCCTGGAGTAGATTCACAATTGCTTGGGTGGCTAGTATGTAGGCCTTTCTTCCAATGCCACTTCAGCATCTTCTTCAATCACTCTTTCTTTTCCTTTGTCTGTGACTTCACATTGTTCCCTCGACATACCAACAATATTTTCAAAATTATCCATAACATGCATGCCTTTTCCAAATTCATTAGGTATGTTTGTCAAAGTATTGCATTAGGGATCCTTCTTTAATTTTGCTTCTACCATATTCCTATAAGCAAGATACTTAGCTTTCCTTTCATCTTGTTCTTGAAAGCTAAAAATATTCCTAATGACATCTTCAGGATAATCAAAGATATGCACAAAATTACCCATTTCCTTATCTTCTTTCAATTTGGCAATAAATCCCTCAGGATCATGATTCCTCAAGCACATAGTTTCCAATTTGTAAGGAACCAATAGTTTTACTAATTTCTTCCATGCCCCTTTCACCAGAACATAATCAGCAAAGGTTTTCCACTCTAGAAAGAATGATCCTTTCCTTGTTGTATCAGGTAATTGCATTGCTTATGAAGCTCCTAATTGCCTCATAATTTCAAGGAATCCTATCCTTAAAGGCACATCTCTTGGCAAGACATATGGATCCAACCATTGCCATATACTTTGAAAATTGTCTTGTTAGGATATAAAATCAAGTCTCCCCAATTATGGCTCAAGTTTAAGTTTGACCTCAACTCCATGGGTCTCAAGAACTCATGAATTTCCTAGGAATTCTTGGTGGTTCATATATCAGGGACCTTATTCTTGATGCAAAAGCATTTTGAAACATTACAAAATTGTATTTCTTGTCATCCTTGTCCAGAATTTGGGTCCAACACTAAACGAGAAAATCAACATCTTCCTCCTTCTCAAAAACCTTTTGCCCTCTATGCAAGAACATGTGCATTAATAGTGAATACCACCAGAACTTCACCCATTTTTTCCCTTCCTTTAGCTCAACCAAACCCTTGTGGATATGTTCTGCCAAATAAGTACCATAATCATAGACTATGCTATATGTTGGATGTTGCAGATGTGTGGCCAAATAGTTGTATTCTTTCTACAATGTGTTAGGTAGGGAAAAAATAATGATTTGGAACAAGGAGTAGACAGTCTTCCTGAAGTAACTTGCAAAATAACTCATTGGGAAGGGCTCAAGCTCCTTCTCACCAATCTTGATCTGCTTTTTGTGTTTCCCAATGCCAATCATTGTAGTATCCATAGGCAACATCCTTGTTATAATGAACACCTTGGTGTTATTTTCTTATTTCCTAATGTCATCCATATCCAAAGGAAACATATCTTGACTCCACTCATGCAAGTCAAAAATATATTCAATTTCTTTCCTGGTTATCTTTAACATGTCTACCCCATTAAATTTCCTGACCACCCTGGAGACTAGGTCATACCTTGAGGAATATCTTTCAAAAGTTCAACATCCATATATATATTGGGAAAAATTAGCTTTCCCATATCTAACCTCCAAGAGTTACAAAGAGAAGCTCTAAGGTTCTTGTTCCTAAACCAATGCTGAAAAAAATGCTATCCAATATAAGGCACTTCAACATCCTTTATGAAGCACTATTTTTCCATCACTCCTCTCACAATAGGGCCATAGAACAAGACCTTTCCTTCAGGATTCTTATTTGTAGAAGAGGGCAACAAATCGATTACATCATGGGAGAGTGTTTTGGACTAGGTCAAAGAGGTGGCAATTTGTACCTTGGGATCCATGAATTTTATGTATACCAGGGTTCTAACAGGATGAATTTTAACTCCCAACCTCCTAATTAAAACCTATGACTCAGAATGAGTGCTAATTCCAGATGATTTTATAGGTCCACAACCTTTTAAAGACAAAATTAACCCCAACTTAGAGTAATAAAGCAATAAAACACTCATTTGAAAATAAATTGAAAGTGAGCCCTAATTCAGAAAACTGAAGAAAAAGCATAAAACAACATTTATTGTACTTACAACTTTCAATTTCAATGAACCTTAATGTCAATTAGGATGAACTATACAAATTACCTCTTCCAATTCTTTTTATCACTCTAGACACATCTTCAAATCGCAAATAAGCAAGAACTGACTATATACACAAATTTTGAAGGAAATTGAATGAGTTTAGGGGTCACCTCCACCATTAATGACCACTCACATGAAGTAAAACAATTACAATGGGTGTAATTCACAGTTTTGAATGTGAATCATCAATATTGAGCTAATATGGCCATCTTGAATGACTCAAATTGAGTCAATGACATTTGAATTTACATCGTTGCTCTAGCTTGGACAAATGGCCAATAGATACCTCCTGACTGGGCCTTCCTCATGTACCTATGGGCTTGACCTATTAGTAGTCATATAACATACCTGGAAGCTTCTTGCAGACCATACTGCTTCTAACAATCCTACATCTTATCTCTATGAGCTGGTGGGGAATGGTGGCGATCATCTTTTGCCTTTCAATCATCACTGTCGATCTTAAAACTTTGATCAGTGGAATGGAACACAACAACTGGTCCCACACACTTGATCAAAAACATGTCAACATCTCGATGATCTCATAGTAATTAAATTGTTGTCACTTGGGACATTCGAGCCACGGGGGAGTGACTCATATTAAACCCCACAATCTGGTGATCTTCGAACCTACACATGCAATGACATTAATCATTAAAGAGGGCCTTGACTAGGCCGATGAGAATTTACCCTTGGAGATTGATGGCTTAAACTTAAGTACTTATGAAGAAAATATTAAGAACCAACTTTGGGAAGATTAAAACATTTTGAGGCTGGAGGTGACCAAATAACATAAGCAGAGGGGCCGATAAGGAATGCATAAATATGGCTCAGAATATAGCTTATATCACTAGCAACTAGGCAAAACAAGTCAACAAAAAATTAAAACTCCCAAGGGTTATACATGGAGCAATTGAGAGCAAGGATACCCAAGTAAAACCCTGAACTATTTATGTGGACAACATGTGACATGCTAGTACCAAGCACAAAAGGACCTTAAAATTTCAAGAATTTTATGAATTCCATCAGTGGCTCATGCTCGAGGATGCATACCCCTAGTGAGTATGGTGAGAAATAGATCTCTTGGTGGAGAAGACCAAACACAGAGGAACTCAAAAAAACCAAGAGCTTTCCTGGAAAAGGCAAGTAGACACAACAAGAAGCAAACACACCAAACCCTATATACAAAATTTAATGACTATACAATGTACATGTAAATAAAGCCTATTTCAAGAAAAATATGGTTTCAGGAACTATCCATGTATTGGTAGTTCCATAAATTCACCTGCTAGTGACTGTAGAAAGTAAGAATCTTCCCCATGAGTGTCTGCAATTAAATAAGGTTCAATCCATAAGGGGTCAAACTTCCCATGCTTTCCTTTATCCTCCAATCTTGCATTCCACATCAAAACCATACATCCTACTTCAAATTTCCTCTGAATAGCCTTTTTTTCATACAAATATTTGACTTGGAGCTGTAATCTCTCATTTCTCTTGTGAGCTTCTCTCCTCATCTCATCTAGCTTAGTCAATTCATCCATCAAATTCTACATCTCATCACAAATTTTAGTATCATATTCTTCAAAAAAAATTATACATTTTCATCAGGTTATTGTGTGGTATTCTGGCTTCAACCCCATCCACCAAGTTGAAAGGAGATTGTCCAATAACTTTCTTAACTATGGTCCTATCTACCCACAATTCCAATTGCAATTTTGAATCCCAAGCTTTATTATTTTTCTCAAGGACCCATTTAACGATCTTCATAAGGATCTTATTACTAGAGTCGGCTTGTCCATTCCCCTAGGGATGATATGGGGAAGAATAGGATACATTTATGCCATGCTGGTTGCAAAAATCCATAAATTCCTTAGACCTAAAGCACATAGCATTATCAGAGATAATTCTCTCAGGAACACCAAATCTACTCAAAATATTATTCATTAGGAAATCAATTACAACTTTGCTAGTTTCCTTCCTGGTGGGAATAGCTTCAACCCACTTCGTGAAATAGTCAGTTGCAACTAGAATCCAAGCATGTCCTCCACTAGACTTCACTACCATTTCTCCAATGAATTCAATGCCCAACTATTGGAAGGGGGTTGGTGCTGAGACTGGTCTAAGTGGTAAGTTACTTGAGAATTTCAGCTTACCAGTAAATCTCTGACAGACATCACATTTCTTTACATATCTATGTGCATCCTTGAACATTATAGGCCACCAAAAACCAACTCTTAATATCTCTTTTGCAGTAGTCTTAGCCATGTAGTGACCTCCACACACTCCCTTGTGCATTTCAATTAGCAAATCTTCTGCTTGGTCACCATCCACAAATCTGAGAAGCACACCCTCTAGGCTTCTCCACTAGATTTTTCCATGAATGATAACATATCTAATTTCCTGTAGCTTCAAAGTTCTCCTCTCACTATTTGGCATGCCATCAGGGCATTTTATGGTCTACAGATATTCAACTATCCTTATGTACCAACCACATGTCTACATATCACATATTGGAGCAATGTTTTCTTGTTCAACTTCATTGATTTGATTAGCCTCCAAATTGGTTTCAACCATGAGTTTAGCCAAACCTTGGCCTCTTACTAACTTAGTAATTTGAATATCTATGTTGAACTCTTGGATTCTATTAATCCACCTACATCTTTGACCTATAGTTTCTTGCTGAGTAAAAATGTCGACTGTTGCACTTGGGACATAAGCCACTACTATTGCACAGTCAAATAGGTTCTAAATTTTTTAATAGCCTTAACTAAGGCATAAGCTTTCTTTTCAGTGGTGTCGTACTTGAGCTCAGCTGCTTGCAAGGATTTGCTAAAAAAGGAAATTGGTTGCTCAAAACCCTCATCATTTTTTTGCAACAACACTCCTACTACAATATGAAAAGAGGAAAATGTAAACAATTGGAATGGTTTAGAACAGTTAGGAATCTTCAGGACATGAGCAACTTTAATAGCATCTTTAATGGCTTGACAAGCCTTGAGAGGTTCTTCTGACCATACCACCTTTTTTCCATTCTTGAGAATTCTTGAGATAGGCCTAACTATCTCTGCAAAATTAGTCACAAACCTTTTGAGAAAGTTTATTTGCTTAAATAAAAACTAAATCCCTTTAACATTCCTTGGTGGTGTGATTTTTTCTATTGCTGCTACTCTTTCAGGATCAATCTTGATTCCATATTTTGAGACAATATGCCCTAGCAACTTACCTTCTCTGATTCTAAAGAAACATTTCTTGGGGTTCAACGGGATACCATACTCCAGAGCTCTAATGAAAATCTTCTTAAGATGTGAACAATGAACCTCCTCCTTACTATGTGCAGTAAGGTCATCTTGGTAAATAGCAAGGAACAAATATAAGAAATTAGCGAAGGACACATCTATAGCTCTCTAAAAGGTGGCAATGACATTTATCAAGCCAAAAGGCATCCTCACATAAACATAGGTCCCCCATTGTGTGGTAAATGTTGTCTTTTATTGCTTTGATTCCCTCACCATAACTTGGTTATAACCTGAAAAATCCATCCATCATAGAAAGAAACTCACAACCTGTTACCTTTTGGAACATTGCTTCCATTTTAGGTAAGGGGTAATTATCTTTCAAGGAGGCAACATTAAGGTTCCTAAAATCCACACACAATATTAAGTCTCCATTATTTTTCCTTATAGGAACCAAATTGGACACCCATGAGGAATGCCTTATAGGTTTAATAATTCCTACATCACTCAGCTTTGCAAGCTCCTCTTGCATTTTAGGTCTCAAAGTAGTATTAATAGGTCTCTTCTTTTTCCTGAAGGGCTTTGTATCAGGCTTCAATGGGATCTCATGTTGGAACAAGTCTTCTCTATAGGCCTTTAGATCATCATAGGACCACGCGAATACATGTCTGTATTTTCTAAACATAGTCCTCACATGTGGCTTCATTTTTTTTTACCAATATACACCTTCTTAGGGGAATTTTCTGTTCCCAAATTTATTTCTTCTAGGTCTTCTTTATGTGTAGTTGCTTGCTTATAATTTGATCTATCTGGGCCATCAAAGACCCTTTCAAGTGAAACTAATCCCTTGGGAATTTTATTTGTTTTCAACTGAATTACCTCATTCCCAAACAATATCTCCTTCCCATCAACTTCCACCACATATGACCTAAATTCAATCTCTTGACTTTCATACCTGTCAATGTAGTGCAAGACCTTTAGAATTTCATTATCATCCTCAAACACTTTCCAATTGCAACTATTGTCTGGCACTGTAGGTCGTGTATGTACCTTAATTCCTGAGACACCATCAAAAGTCACATCATCTAGCTTAACTGCAATGTTAGTCCCAAAGGCATCAAATTCCTCAATCGTCTCCCAAACATCATTCCTATATTGTCTCAACCTCTTTTCCTTAGAGACAAACCTAGATCTAACTTGGGAGACTACTAGCTTTGAATCCCCAAATACTTTTAGTGATTTTATCCCATGTTTGGAGGCTAGCTTCAAACCAAGTAATAAGCTTCATACTCAACAACATTATTGGTACATGAAAACTATAGCAAAAAGGATTACTTGAAAGTATTACCTTGGGGATAAATAAGAATAACCCCAGCGTATGAGCCTTCCTTTGAGCAGGCACCATCAAAATACAGAGTCCATAGAGTATCCTCTTGTGGTGTCTGCAAGACCTCTCTAACAATTGGTGAAGGCTTAACCTCCTTCTCTTGTTTCATCTCTTCCTCTACATGAAAGGTATCTATACTAGTATCCACAAAATTAATTATTAGGGATTCCTCTAGTTCTTCAATATGCTCAATCATATGCCGAAATATTGATTCTTTGGAAATTTTGACATCCTTCTGGTTAATCAAGAAGGTAGCAAAGGATAGATCACATTGCATACTTCCTCCCATAGAATCACACCATTTTCTTGACAATAACATTCCATAGGTTGGTGGAATTTCCACCACTGTGACACTCATGACCAACTCCTTTTGAAGAAATGTGGCCAACTTATAAGGGACCTTGTGAATTACCCCTATAGCAGGGACCTCTCTAGAATCCATACCATAGAAATTTCCATAAGTGTTGTCCACCTTCAAGCCCATTTCCTCCATTATCTTGACTGTCATAACATTATTTGAAGCACCAAAATCTATCATGTAATTTATGATTAATTTCCCATCAATGATTAGGCTCAAAAAGAAAGGATTGACTAGACTAGGATTTGCAGTGATGGTAGTTCCTAGATAGATCTTAAGGTTCTCATTAATTATTGCTCTTACCTTAGTGTCCTTTCCTTGACTCTTACTAGTTTCGGGTACATCAGCCTCAGTTCTATGCTTTCTACTACCAACAATGCTATTGATGAGAGCTACTATTTTGTCTTTATGCTCATTAATCCTCATTATTTCTAGAAAAGGGACTATGACTCGGACTTGAGACAAAACTTGAAACATATCAATGGGAGAGTAACTTGGTATTTCAGGAAGTATCATTTCCTGAGGGACCATCTTTTCAACTATAGGCTTCAATTCTTTGGCCTTTGGATACTAATGTACAACTTCAGCAACAACTTTAGCTTTGTTACCTTTCTTGGCCCTGATTCTTATTTCTTTAACTTCCTTGGGCTTAGTCTCTTCCTTCTTATCTTCTATTTTAATTCCCTTACTATTTGCATTGTTCTCTTTAATGAATATGCCTCTAGGGTGGTCTTGGTTGCCACTCACTATCCTATTCCTCAGGTGGAGATCACTTCTTGCTTGAGTTCTAGTAGCCAATGCAATTGTATATTTCTCTATTTCCTCATTCGAAGGTCTTCTCAAAGAAACATTACAAGTCTCAATATTATAAGCAATGTATTCATCTTCTCCATCCTCATCGAAGAGAACTTGCTGATGGTGTATAACTACTTCATGTCTTTGCACATCCACATCATTTGTGTCAACATCATCACTAGAAGAGTAGTCCTTACATTCCAAATTTGACCTAGTCATGAACACATTTCCAATATCATCTAGATTATGGGGAGCATTCAACTCTTTTTGGTCATCTGGAGTTTCTTCCAAGGACATTTCCACTACACACTATTGTGATGAGTGGGGCATTTCACACAATCCACACCACGGTAATTTTTCAACAACATCTGTAGTGTTTTTATGTAGAGGGTCAGGTGTTGTCTGAAAATTCTTTTAGTTATTTTTAATCGGATTTCAATTATTCCAACTAGTGTGGTAAGGGTAATCTTGGAGTCTTGGAGGTCTCTCATTCCTCTGGAATTGAGGTTTATCATTCTTTTCCTACTTTTGCAACAAATTTAGGACTTGATCCAGCTTTTCATCTAGGGCTGCAACTTTAACTGCTTTCTCATTTTGAGCTTTTTGGTTCCTAGGGGGCCTAGGATCATCCCTTCTACCAACTTTACTAGATTCCCTTCTATTTTTTTTGATGCTAACCACCATCTTGTAGGCTTCCTTCAGGGACTGTGGATTCTTGTCTCTAAGTAGATAACACATCTTAGAGTCATATGCATTACATTACACAACTAAAAATGTGCATTCATTAGGCCTCAAGCATCTAGGGACCTTATAAGTTGCATTTTGGAACCTCACATTGAACTCAATAGCCATTTCATTGTGCCCTTTTGTAATATTATTAAAATCATTCAACCTAAATCATGGGTCATTTTGGTCTTCGTATTGCTCTCTAAAGATTCAAAAGAATGAATCCTTGGAGTCAATGCTTGCATTTGACAAGCTCCTATACCAATCCCTTGAATTCTCTATTAAGTATTGCATAAAATACTTCATGGCTACGTCCCCATCCCATAATTCAAAGTCTTCTACATAAATCTAAAATGCCTTGAGATGGTCCTCACCACTGAGAGCATTATTTCCAGTAAATTTAGGCACATGTTTCCTAGCATTATCTAGCACTAGATTTGGATATCCTGGGATATTCTCAAAACATATTTTCCTATACCTATTAGTGTGCAACAATATCCTACCATTTGGTCCTTCCTCCTCATCTTGGTTATCATTATCTCTCCTTCTATTAGCATTGTGTCCATACCTTTTGTGGTGAGAATCATGTTGATCATTGGAGTGAATTGTTCTTGACTTGTCTTTATGTTGTGAGGAGGAACTAGAGGGGTTACCAATTGGTGAAGTTTTATCATGGGTATGAGGGCTTGAGGAGGATGTGCATCCTTGAGGGCTCTGGGTCTCAGGGATAGGATCCTTCAATGTGAATTCCAAGAAACTAAGCTTCTTTTTTCATTTCCTTGTTTACAGCAAGTAATTCCATCTCATTCATCTTCCTATCCAATTCTTCATTTTATTTCATTAATTTATCCAAGAATGGAATAGACTCATCTTGTGATTTATCTTTCTTGGAAGCACCTCCCTCATTAATTTTTACCCCTTCATTAGCTTTCCTCTCTTCCATAGGTCATTTTTCTTTATCAAAATCATGGTATTCATGCTTAGTATTCTTGGGAGGGGGAGTAGATGGGACATAAGTATTTTCAGTGGTATTAGCATATGAACCTACAATAGTATTATCAGCTTCAGAGTTTATAGGGATCTTTCCCCCAGTTTCTCGCACAACTGGATCATCCTTTTGATCAGCTTGAGCTATCAATTTGTCTAATGCCTCCATCTCCCCAACCTTCCTTCGTAACATATCCATTTTCACCATAGCATCCCTAATTCTCTTCTCCTTTTCTACATACCTCTTCTTTCTATTTTCATTGCATTTAGAAACTCTTTGATTGAGAAAATTCATATCATTCAACACTTCTTCATCTAGAAAAGTAAGTAAATTCTCTATCAGATACTACTACTATCGCAACTTGGTGGGGATCAACATTATGAGAAAATTCCTCTCTAGTTAACAAATAAAGAGGGACAGGGGTATATGTATGGGAATTTGGGGTGATATATCCTTTGGCTCTAGCACACCTAGCGCTAGCATTATCCTTTTGTATTCTATCCCTTTCTATTCTATCATTTTCTCTCTACTACATAGATTGCATGCCAGGGTCTAAAGAGTACTCATTTACAACATACTTCATAAATACCTCTCCCCTCTCATTACAAGTGTTATCACTAAAATCCAATAGATTCTTTTCACATTTAGAACTAGAATTGGAATGCATTTTATGTTCAGGGGTGGGATGAGGGGTAGACTTACCTTTTCCTACATCTTTTTTTTTATCCATTTCCCACGTCTCATGTTCTTTGCTAATTCACCTTCTATCTTATTTTTAGGATGCTTCTTCATATGGCCTCATGTTCCTCTCATTTGTGCTTGAATCTTCTTCATGTTCATCACCTTCTTTTCTTTCTTTATAATTTTCCTCTTTACTTCTTTAATATCCTTAAACATTGGCTCACACTTGTGTAGAGATGACAAAGTCACCACCCAAATTCCTTGCAAAAATTTAGTAGCAATTTTGTTATGTTTTATGCAAATTTCAACAAATCTCTAGAACTTGAGACGAAATTTGACACATACGACATGCATTTACATGAATTTTGAATGCAAGCTTTGAAGACAAATAGGAAGGAAACATATTAGGAGCCTAGATGAAATGTTTGACAAATATTTAAGCTAAACTAAGCATATGCTTTTAATTGACCAACTCTATAAGTAAATATCACCATATAACATAGTGATCTATGATAAGGAATTATGGAGAACTAATAATTGTAATACTAACGTCCCCAATAGAGTCACCATTTTGTTGGTTGTTTTCAATGAACTAATCAGGTCTCAACAACTACCTATGAGTTTTCCATACTCAATTCTCAAATGTCTGCAAGACAAGTGGCCAACGAATGAGATATAGCACCAATTGCTTTATCTCCTACACTTTGGGCTCTACAAGACCCAAGAGGGTGTCCCACAATGTCCATTACATAATTATTTCAGACAATTTACGTATACATTGCAAATTCAAGCAAATATATTCTCACCAATCACTAATGAGATTAAATTCTCCAAGCAATTGGCATTTCCTTGAATGAATTATGCATCCTAAGTCGAGAATATAAAACAACACAAACTACAATAAATTGAAGATAGATCAATGATTATTTAAAAGTTTTTTCTCAAGTCAGGTAACTTGAACCATGAGAAAGATTTAATGGGGTTAGGATCAATGCCATTATCTATGGGCTAGGAGTCTAAGAAAATTGAAATCTAAAGTTTATTTAACTCTAAACACCCATGATCTAAGTGATACTACTTTGCAATTCACAAATTTGTAACCAAATTCTACATACTACTTATCAGATCCAATGACCCACCCTGCACACGAATTCATGATTTGATTCAAGCATTTTAACTCATTCTATGAACCAAAACATATGTCAAAGTATGAAACGATGACAATTAATGAAGTGATATTTGATCATAATTTTCAATTAATAATTCGAGTACAAAATCAAAATGGAGAGAATATAGAATTGGAAAATCTCCATTATCATTCAGATATGCTCAAGAACCATACATTTGACAAAATTTGCTACTTAGACTTAAATAATTAGACAAAGACTTAGCATATTCACTCTATGTTCTTAACTTTCATTCTAGAAGTCAACAAAAGACACATAAATGGCCCTAAATTCCCTTTTATAGAGCAAGGGAGTAAAAACAAGCTCTAGATCAGATATACACATGTCACATTCTAATTGGACCACTATAAAAAATATTCCCTAATTCAGTTATATTTGCATTATTCAAAATGGAGGGAATATACATGAGAAAAAGATTATTACATTCATTGTAAGGAGTAGCTTTTCCTTCCAAAAGGCACATGTCGAAAAGAATAATATTCTTCATTATACCATGTCCATTTCATCAAGCAAGATGACAAAATGATGCAAGGAAAAAAGGTCAATCAACATCCCAGTCAACATTCCACATCATCGACCGCTGATATTTTCTTGTGAGATATATATTTTATACATTGTAACTTTTAAGGCCAGACCTATACAATACTCGACCAATCATATCTTTCACATCCATATTTACCAACCAAATTGACCAATGAATACCCTTCCATATTCTTCATCAGATGGCTAGTTGAAATAGATTATTTCATCTAATGTCTTCTTGTATGGGGAATACTTGGTTATTACAGAGTTGGATTCCTTTTCCAAATCCTCCAAAAAGATGATAATAAACGTCAAGTTTCCCAAAGTGTCATTAAAGGTATTGATTTCAACATCCTTACAAATTTCATTAACCTAGGAATCAATAACTTCATTCATCTCCCTTCTCCATACTTGTAATGGTTTCAATTCATCATTAGTGATTTGAATATCTAGCAATGGTGACAAATCTACTAGATCATAATGAGCCTTTAAATCTCTTATCTTATGCTCCAGTGGGGCTATGTATCTCTGAAAATTTTTCTCACTTAGTTCACACACAAATGTATATGTTGGTAGTACATTAGGGTACTTATCCTCATGCTAGCTAGCACCAAATTCTATTAACTTCAATCTTTCAGCCCTTGGGATCCACTTATTCAATATTGTCATGGCCAATTCATTATCCCTTTGGGACAACCTTATTGCTCGCATCATCAGGGTGTAATTATCATGCACACTATTCAGTCTAGCTTGGATCTTCTCAATTAGATGCTTCAAGATAGTATGAGCAATCTTTGATATATTCTCATACATTGTGTCCCGAGCCTTTTCCAACAACTTCTTATATGTTTCAACTTACAAAAGAAGTTACTCCCTTATAGGTTCATCAGATGAGCTAGGACCTGGTTTGCTCAATTCCTCTAGTGAAAGTGGCTCTTGTCCCAAACTATATAGAACCATTGCTAGGGCTTGACCTTGAGGTGAAGGTTGAGAAGATGTAGTTGAAGATGATGGAGGTAGGTGACTTGAGTTGGGTTGGCCCTATTCTCTTTGCATTTCTCCACTCTGTTTATAGAATGCTAACTTAGTTTCTAATATAGCTACCCTCTACTAACTATTATCATACTCACTAAGTAGCTCACGGTATTTATTCCTAAAGTCATCCCTTTCAAGGGTAAGATTTTCAATAGTTGCTTTAGTACATCTGGCAACATTAACAACCATGTGAGCTACCTCCAAAGTTGGGATATTAGGAACTCTCTTCACAAGTAGTTGTCCACTGAAATCTGATGGATCAACAAGCACTAGTTTCCTAGATCCCATGGACAATGACCAGATTTCTAATGCATCCCAATCTTCACTAAATGCAGAACCCCAAAGTGCCATTTCCAACTCTTATTTTTTCAACCAAAGGCCTTTCAACCCTCCTTATGGAATCTAGGACTATAACATTAGCAATGTTCCATTCTGGTAGCAATAACACACCACACTTATTTACAAGTTCTCTGCCATCTTGGGTGGTAATATTTTGAAATTCATTCTTCATAATACTCCTCACATTGGCCTAGATGGCATTCTTAGGAAACTTTGGATGAAAAATTCTTTCAGTGGCTACCTTCTCTGCATATTCTATAGCTTTGGATCTCCACTAGAAATATTTGAATGCAAATGTCTCAACAAAGGAGTCATCTTCCAAAAAATCCTCACAAGCTTATATTCTCAAGTCATCTACACTATTTAGACCATTGATGTCTAGTTTTCCCAACCTGAGACTTCTTTTTCTTGAACTCAAGGCAATTACCCCTATAGGGGGAGTCATTCCTTGTTGCATATCCTCAAGAGTGATATAGATATCATCTTCATCCGTATTAGAATATTCGACCAATCCCCTAGCCTTAGTTCATTGCTTCGTTAGGGGTGGCTTCTCCGAAGGAATAGGACTTCTAGGGGGTGAGTTAAGATCAATTACAGGTAGAGAAACCTGTCTTGGAGGTGGTGGTAGTGCACTCTCAGGATAATCTGCCTTTGGCCCTTTAGAACTGATAGGGGTTGGAAAGTTTTGTTCTTCATCCTTTACTTTCTTCCTCCTGAAGTAGATTCTCAATTTCTTGGGTGGTTGGTATGCAGGACTTTCTTCCAATGCCACTTCAACATCTTCTTCAACCACTCTTGCTTTTCCTTTGTTTGTGACTTCACATTGTTCCCTCAACATACCAACAATATTTTCAAAATTATCGATAACATGTATGGATTGGCCAAATTCATTAGGTATGTTTGTGAAAGGACTGTATTGGGGATTCTTCTTCCATTTTTATTCTACCATCTTCCTATAAGCATGATAATTAGCTTTCCTTTCATCTTGTTCTTGAAAGCTAAAAATATTCCTAATGACATCTTCAGGATAATCAAATATATGCACAAAATTACCCATTTTCTTATATTCTTTCAATTTGGAAATAAATCCCTCAGGATCATGATTTCTCAGGCACATAGTGTCCAATTTGTAAGGCACCAGCAGATGTATGAATTGCTTCCATGCTCCTTTCACTAGAACATAATCAGGAAAGGTTGTCCACTTTGGAAAGAATGATCATTTCCTTGTTGTATCAGGTAAGTGCACTGCTTGTGAAGCTCCTAATTGCATCATAATTTCAAGGAATCCTATTAAAGGCACATCTCTTGGCAAGAAATATGGATCCAGACCATTGCCATATACTCTAAAAATTGTCTTGTTAGGATATAAAATCAAGTCTCCCCAACTATTGCTCAAGTTTAAGTCTGGCCTCATCTCCATGGGTCTCAAGAACTCATGAATTTCCTTGGGAATTCTTGGTGGTTCATATATAAGGGACCTCCTTATTCTTGATGCAAAATCATTTTGATACATTAAAAAATTGTATTTCTTGTCATCCTTGTCCAGAATTCAAGTCTAACACTGAACGGGTAAATCATAATCTTCCTCCTTCCTTCTCAAAGTTATATCCTTCTCAAAAACCTTCTTCCCTCTATGAAAGAACATGTTCATTAATAGTGAATGCCATGAGAACTTCACCTATTTTTTCCATTCCTTTAGCTCAACCAAACCCTTGTGGATATGTTCTGCCAGATAAGTACCATAATCATAGACTATGTTATATGTTGGATGTTGCAGATGTGTGTATAAATAGTTGTATTCTTTCGACAATGTGTTGGGTGGGGAAAAATAAATGATTTGGCACAAGGAGTAGATAGTCTACCTTAAGTAACTTGCAAAAATAACTCATTGGGAAGGGATCAAGCTCCTTCTCACCAATATCGATCTGATTTTTGTGTTTCCCAGTGCTAGTCATTTCAGTATGCATAGGAAACATCCTTGTTCTGATGAACACCTTGGTGTTATTGTGTTCTTTCCTAATGTCATCCATATCCAGAGGAACCATATCTTGACTCCACTCATGCAAGTCAAAAATATCTTCAATTTCTTTCCTGGTTATCTTCACCATGTCTACCCCATTAAATATCCTAACCACCTTGGAGACTGGGTCATACCTTGAGGTGATATCTTTCAAAAGGTAAACATCCATATATACATTGGGAACAATTAGCTTTCTTGTATCTAACTTGCAAGGGTTATAGAGAGGAGCTCCAAGGTTCCTGCTCCTGAACCAATGCTGAAAATGTTGCCATCTAGTATAAGGCACTTTAACATCCTTTATGAAGCATTATTTTTCCATCACTCTTCTCTCAGAGTAGGGCCATAGAACACGACCTTTCCTTCAGGTTTCTTATCTGTAGAAGAGGGAAAAAACTGATTACATCCTAGGAGAGCGTCTAGACTGGGTCAAAGACATGGAAATTTATACTTTGGGAGCAATGAATTTTATGTATACCAGGGTTTTAAAGGAAAGAATTTTAACTACCAACCTCCTAATTAAAACCTATGACTTAGAACAAGTGCTAATTCCAGATGATTTTACAAGGCCACAACCTTTTAAAGATAGAATTAACCCTAACTCAGAGTAATAAAGCAATAAAACACTCATTTGAAAACAAATTGAAAGTGAGCCCTAATTCAGAAAACTGAAGAAAAAGCATAAAACTACGTTTGTCGTACTGACAGATTTCAATTGCAATGAAACCTAATTCCAATCAGGATGAACTCTACAAATTACTTATTTCAATTCTTTGTATTTCTCTTGACACATCTTCAAATCCCAAATAAGCAAGAATTGACCATGTACAAATTTTTTGAAGGAAATTGAATGAGTTTAGGGGTCACCTCTGCCATTACTACCCACTCGTACAAAGTAAAACAATTACAATGGGTGTACTTCATAGATTTGAATGTGAATCATCAATCTTGAGCTGAGATGGCCATCTCGAACAACTCAGATTGATTCAATGACATTTGAATTTACATCACTACTCCAGCTTGGACAAATGGCTAATAGAAACCTTCTGACTGGGCCTTGTGTACCTGTGGGCTCCACCTGCCAGTAGTCGTAGAACATACATGGCAGCTTCTCGTAGACCATGTTGATTTTAACGAACCTGCATCTTATCTTGGCAAGCTAGCAGGGAATGGTGGTGATCATCTTTCTCCTTTCAATCATCATCATCGATCATAAAACTTCAAGAGTTGGAATGGAATAAAATAGCTAGGCCCACACACCTAATCAAACATGTGTCAACATCTCACTGATCTCACAATAATTAAACTGCTGTCACTTGGGACGTGTGAGCCAGCGGGGAGAGGCTCAGATTAAACCCCACAATCTAGTGATCTTCAAACCTGCACATGCAACAACATTAATCATAAAAGAGGGCCTTGACTAGGCTGATGAGAATTTACCCTTGGAGATCGATGACTTAAACTTAAGTCATCTATGAACAAAATATTAAGACCTGACTTTGGAAAGATTAAAATACTTTGCGGCTGGAAGTGACTAAATAACATAAGCAGAGGGGTCAATAAGGAACACATAAAGATGGCTCAAAATAAAACTTATATCACTGAAAACTGGGAAAAAAATGTCAACAAAAAAATTAAAATGCCCAAGGGTTATACATGGAGCAATTGAGAGCAAGGATACCCAAGTAAAACTCTAAACCCTTTATGTGGGAAACATGTGACATGCCAGTACCAAGCACAAAAGGACCTTAAAATGTCAAGAATTTTAGGGACTCCATCAAAGTGCCAGTGGTAATTTTTGTCTTCAAGATTATAGTGATAGTGATTTCAAATTTGACCTAATGCAATTAGATGAAAACAAAGTGTATGACATAGGAAAATAGATTTTTTTCTTTTCTGGTGGCCTAGTTCCATCAATTGTGGTGTGATTTTTCAAATCATACTAGTTTAGGGTAGAGAAATAGTTTGAATCTACTACCCAATGGACAAGACACTTGGTTTTCTTCCACTCGAGATATGAATTCTTGATATGCCTACAAGGGGCATACATCCCCAATCGGACCCACTATTGGAACCGTCAAAATTGTGTGTAATTTTACCACCTTGACAAGCTTTGAACCTAATCTGTAAAATTTCAACCTTGTAATTTATCCAAGTTCCATAGATGGGCTCAGCTTGCAAATCCATTTTTAGGTTTGACTGACACTGAATATCCCATATAAATTCAAGAATCATCACATATGCCTCAATAATGTATAAACACCTAAGTCAATTGTCAAAATATGCATCAACTCACCCCTAAAAAATTTGACAGCCTCGAGCATATAATAAAATACATCCTACCATTATCACATTAATATGTTATTTCCCATAATCATTGTTGTAGTGGGCTCATAATTATTATTGTATCATAAATATGAGATAGCTCAGGTCGAGGGGACTAAACTATGTCGAAAAGAGTTATTTCATGGTCCCTTTGAAAACTCGACAAACAAAAAGAGCATATATTGGAAGGAAATATATATATCAAAAAAAGATAATTAAGGGTCCCTTTGATGAAGCGATATATGCTGAAGACATAACATCTTATAATCTCATCCACAAATAGTGTAATGCATAAATACATGGAAGTGACTACGAAATATTGAAGACACGGTGTAACAATGACCCAAGATAAGGTTTGAAGGGACTCCAGGATATCAAAGAAATAATTTTCCAAGTCCTTTTGATATCCCAATAGCAAATAAGAACATCGAAGGGAGATGTAAATATTGGTCAGAACATAACAATAGTCCCTTTGAAACCCTAAAAGATAAAGAAAAGCATAGTATTGAGGAATTTATCAGGGAGAGTGATGAATATCAACATGAGTACAATATAGTTCACTTTGATGTAGTGAAAGCATTAATTTACTTGGGTGACAAGACATCGATATCTTGAGGAAAAAAATTGGCAAGAATGGATAAAAACATTTATGAAAGAGGAAAAGCCCAAGCAAAAAAGTGAAATGGTGGACATTGGTAGAGACAT
The DNA here is from genome assembly GCA_007258455.2 of Sequoia sempervirens. Taxonomy (NCBI): domain Eukaryota; kingdom Viridiplantae; phylum Streptophyta; class Pinopsida; order Cupressales; family Cupressaceae; genus Sequoia; species Sequoia sempervirens. Next base: position 267,432,993 of record VDFB02193867.1, read on the forward strand.
TGGAAAAAATAGAGATGAAAACAAATGGAGTACAAGGGGGCAAGTAACTAAACAAAAATTTCAAAATTTTATACCAAAGGATGGGAATACGAAAGGTTACTTTTTACAATGTGAATGATCTGAAGCTTGTTGCTTCCTTCATTTATATAATAAGGAAACCAAGACCATGGGAAACTCTCTTGGAAGGGGGGTGATCCCACAAAACTAGTTTATAATTACATTGTGGAAGGAAAATTGCAAAAATGCTCCCAAAACCAAAAAATTGGGTTTTTAGGGGTTCACTCAAACTAGGGGGTTCGAGCAAACCCATAAAAGGGTTGACTTGAACACCCTAGTTTGAGTGAACCCCTTATTCATTCCAAGTTCACTTGAACCCCATATGACACATTTTTTAAAAGAAAACAATGGAAATTTTGAAAAAAAAAAGCGGGGTTTGAGCAAAGCCCCCTTCGCTTGAAGGGGTCAAGGGGTGTTTTGTTTGAAGGGGTTTTTTTTCCCTTCTCCCCCTCTCCTACCAAATTTCTACAAAAAATTTCCTTTCAAAGCTCAGGTTGAGGATGAAAATGGAGGAAACTTCACAGACCCAACTAGATGATGGTAGTTCTCAGAACGAGCTATCCATTGAATATAATTTTAATATGTTTTGGTTTTATTATGTATTTTTTTTAGTTTGATTAAACATAGGTTTTTCACCAAAAATAAAGCTCTCTATTGTACACATGTGGAAAAATAGCAGATTATCAAAAAAAAATGAAAAGTATCTATGCACTAGATATTAATGTCCCTGATCCAAGAAAAAAAGTGAATTTCAACACATACAAAAAAATTTGTGTTAGCAAGTAAATCATGTCTAAATTGTAATTAGTTTGACTTCAAAACATAATTAAGAAAAAAAATTCAATGAAATTTTATGAAACCAATTCCATGCATTAGATATCATAGTTATGAATCTAAATTCAAAAAAATTAGAATTTTATCCTTCTTAGAAAAAATTTGTGTTAGCAAGTACATGTCACTCTCTAAAAATGGTGTTTACTGTTAAAAACTAGTTTTTGAAGGAGATGGAAAAAGAAGTGCAAAATGATTCCAATTTTTTTAAAGTATATATATTTAGAATCTAGAAACAAAATGTCACAAATCACTAGTTTGAATTATCTTCAAACTTCTCATGGTTTAGCCGCTATAGGTGGCCAAAAGTGAAGATTTACTTTAAAAAAATCAGTTCAATGTCCAGTTTGGCCAAAAATTGTAAGCCAATATTATGGGATCACCTAGGGGAGGAATTGGATTTTGGAAAGGACATGGTAAAGGACTATTTTCTAAAGCATATCAATCAAAATTTTCTTTCTTTGGTGTCTAAATTCTAGTTGTCAATTACTTGTTGAACATCATTGATAAAATTTTACATGGTTTTCTCCATTATGTTTTCTCATTGTTAATTAAATTAGCATATCAAGCATATTTCTAGTTTGTCAAAACACAATTCATGTTTTGTGTGATTTTTTTAATAGGGTTTCTTCAAGAAAGAATTAAACTCCTTTGAATAGGTCACAATAATCTAGGGGATTCAATTGGATAAATAAGAACCTGATAGAAGAAAATTTTGCATGTTTATGCAAGTAATAAACAATATTGTGCCAAGTAATTTGAGTTATACCCAAAAGGAAGACACATATCAATTTGAATTTTGGCTTTGTTACCCAAGAAAGACACTGATCAATTCATTTTCCAAAACCATCCCTTGTGTCATATTCTAACATCCAATTTAGATTTTATATTATATGAGTGGAGGTATTTGTAGTTGGAAAATATAATTCAAAATCATATGCCTCTTTGAAGTATATTGAATAGGATGATTTAATTGAAAAAATTGCATAAAATTCACAATTTGCTCAATATTCACCAATCAGTCTTGTGGATTTAACATTTAGCGATGAATGCAAGGTAATACCCACCTAGGCATAGTAGAGCCTAAAGTGTAGGGAATTTCAACCATTTTGATTGATTTTGTTCATTGGCCAAAACATTGCTAAACCTGACTGTAGAGCTTGGCATACTCTTAGGGTTCACAATCTTCAATTTTGGGAACCAACACAACCCTTATCCCTTAAACTCTAATCCCTCAACCCTCAACCCTTAAACCCTCAACCCTAATCCCTCAAACTCCAACCCTTAAACCATCAACCTTTAACCCTCTACCCCATACATTAAACCCTCAACCCTAATCCATCAACCCTATACCTTAAACCCTAATCCCTCAACCCTCAACCCTTAAACCCTCAACCTTCAACCATCAACCTTCAACCCTCTACCCTATACATTAAACCATCAACCCTATACCTTAAACCCTAATCCCTCAACCCTTAACCCCTAAACCCTAATCCCTCAACCCTCAACCCTTCAACTCCAAACCCTCAACCCTCAACCTTCTACCCTATATAATAAACACTCAGCCCTAATCCTTCAACCCTATACCTTAAACCCTAATCCCTCAACCCTCAACCCTCTACCATTCACATTAAACCCTCAACCCTCAACCCTCTACCCTATATATCAAACCCTCAACACTAATCCCTATCCCTAAACTGTCAACCCTCAATCCTTAAACCTTAAACCCTAATCCCTCAACCCTTCAACCCTCTACCCTATACGTTAAACCCTTAACCCTAATCCCTAAACCCTATACATTAAACCCTCAACCCTATACCTTAAACCATAACCCATCAACCCTCAATCCTTAAACCCTAATCCCTCAACCCTCAATCCTTAAACTCCCAACCCTCAACCATCTACTCTCTACGCTATGCATTAAACCCTCAACCCTATACCTTAAACCCTAATCCCTCAACACTTAAACCCTAAAACCTTAAACCCTAATCCATCAACCCTTAAACCCTCACCCTCAACCCTCAACCCTCAACCCTCAATCTTCCACTCTCAATCCTCTACCCCATACATTAAACTCTAAAACCTAATCCCTCAACCCTATACCTTAAACCCTAACCCCTCAACCCTCAACCCTCTACCTTATACATTAAACCCTCAACCCTATACCTTAAAACCTAATCCCTCAATTCTCAACCCTTAAACCCTCAAACCTTAAACCATAAACCCTCTACCCTCTATCCTCTCCTCCTACCCTCTACCTCTATCCTTAAACCATAATCCCTAGCCTTAAACCCTAAACCTCAACCCTTAAACCCTCAACCCCCTCAGCCTTAAACCCTCAACCCTCAACCCTTAAATCCTCAATTCTCAACCATCAACCCTCTACCCTATACATTAAACCCTCAATCCTAATCCAAACCTTCAACCCTAAATCCTTAAACCCTCAACCCTCAACCCTCAACCCTTAAATCCTCAACCCTCAACCCTCAACCCCCAACCCTTAAACCCTAAACCCTCAACCCTCAACGCTAAACCCCCAACCCTCAACCCTTAAATCCTTAACCCTCAACCATCAATTGTTAAACCATCAACCCTAAACTCTCTACCCTATACATTAAACCCTCAACCTTAATCCATCAACATTCAACCCTTAAACCCTAAACCTTGAACCCTTAAACCATAAATCCTTAAAACCTAAACCCCAAACCCTCAACCCTCAACCCTTAAACCCTTAAACCTTAAACCCTCAACCTCAACCCCATAACTTAATCCCTAATCCATCAACCATTAAATTGTAATCCTTCAACCCTAAACCCTCAACCCTAATCCCTCAACCTTAAACCCTCAAAATTTAAACTATCTACCCTATACATTAGACCCTCATTTGTAATCCCTCAACCTTATACCTTGAACCCTAAACCCTCAACCCTCAGCCCTCAACCCTTAAAACATAAACCCTCAAACCTACAACCTCAACCCTTAGCTCTATACTTAAGCCCTAATATTTCAACCCAATATATTAAACCCTAATGGACCTATACCCTGTACACTTAACCTTGGACACTCAACCCTCTACCCTATACCCTATACCCTATACCCCCAACTCTATACTTAAGCCATAATCCCTCAACCCTCATCCCTATGCCTTATACACTCAACCTTATACCTTGAACCATTTACCTTAGATACTCAACCTTGAACATTATCCCTCAGTTGTAAAACCTCAACCCTATACCTTAAACCATGAACCGTACAACCTCAACCCTTATCCCTATACCCTATAACCTTACTCTTATACCCTAAACCCAAATTTTTTTCCCTCAAACCTATACTTAAACCTTAAACCATACACTCTCAACCCTTCACCCTGTGCCTTATACCCTCAATCCATACTATAAAACCTAAACCAAATTGTTGAATATCCAAGATACTGAGAGGGGGGGTAAATCAGTATCTTCTTAAATTTTTTGAACAGATACCATCCAATTATTCCAATGCATACAACAACAAAGATAAGTAAAATAATTATCAGAATATGAATTAACAAAACACATGAACACCAAGATTTTTATGTGGAAAACCCAAAATGGGAAAAACCACAATGATTGTTAGCTCACAATATAGTATAACTGGTTATAAGACATTACAAAATGAAGTGGCTCACTACTAGGACTCACTATCCAAATACAAAGGCTCACTACCTACAAAATTACAATGACAAAATGGCTTACAACCAAAAAATGAACTAAGTACACCTAATGAGTACTGAATTAGTTCCAATGAAACTAAGTAAACTGACTTGACACACTTAATCATATTCTCTCTTCTTTACATTCACATTCACCACTAAATCATCTATCATTCAGTCTTGAAAAACTATCCAATATATATACCTAATCTATCCACAAGCATCAATTAGGTCGGCCTAATTAGATGCACTTCTTATTTATAAAAAATACCAACTATTGGCTACAATATTTCACAAAATCTTCCCAAAATCAATTCAAGTTCTCAACACACTACATCATTTTAGCATAGAATTAAGATAGGTCACACATATATCCATAAAACAAAATTAGTTCACCAATACATCATTTATCCATTAGGTCAGCCAAGGATAGACCTAATAGAAAAATTTCAATCATCAAAATAATGTCGATACACCATACGAGCATTTGAATATGTGAGATATTGAATGTTCCAAAAACCATCTCCAAAAACTGCATGCAACAATAATAACTAACAAATTTTTTTTGATCAAAATACCAAAGGATGTACCAAAATATTGAAGGATGTAAGTATTATACTAGTTAAGATACAAGACCAGAATACCAGATCATATTTAGACTTATTCTTGCAATTGCAACTCATATATCATGGTGACATCAATGACAACACAAAATAGAAAAATGAGATGTTCTTCATTTTTCCAACAATCTCCCCCTTTGTCATTGATGGCAACATGTGCCAAAAAGAATATTTACAAAACTTCTTACCACTTCTTATTTACAACGCTTCTCCCCCTAACACCAGTATTATCCTTCAACTATCACCTTTTCTCTCCCCCTTTGACATCAAGGATAAAGGGTGTCCCAAAAATTGAAATATAAAAACAAAGAAAACAAAGAAACATGCATTAACTCAAGGATGGCGAGCCTTGAATCTCCTTAAGAATACCTTCCCATACTAATTTACCATTCTCCCAACTTTCCTTTGCAGTAATCAATACCTGTTCAGGGATTCCAACTCTACGAGAGTTTTTTCTACACCATCCAAAGTATCAGGAGTCAAATTTATCTTCTCAAGTTCTTTTGTGTTTGCCAAGGCCTTGCCAACTAGACTGTATTCCAATCTTATAATGTCAATTAACTAATCAATTTTTTTGATAATCTCTTCATTTTTCTTTTGTAAAACAAATAAGAGATGACATTCTAGGTTGATTTGTCTCTATCTTTAGATATATTGTAAGTGTCAAAGATAGTAGTCAACTAGGACTCAATGGAGTCCATAACAACCTTAATGTTCTAGGTGGCATCCGACCACTTCAACCAATAAGCAAGAACAACATTTTATTTTGACTCACAGATCTTCACAACTTCCAATTTCTTTTCAACATTTGAGTGTGCTAGAGCACACTTGTCATGCAATTCCAATAGCCTTTTCTCTGCCAGATTCTCCTCAACCTCTTGTTTTGTCTTTTCACCAAGCCCAAAGGTATACTCCTTGAAAGAATCCAACAACAATATCAAATTTTCTATAGGAGTGAGGGATGCAAATATAGATGCACCAAGTGTGACCTCATGTAATTCGTTAAGAGAATCTTCTATGAGTTATGTTCCTTTCTAATGAGTTTCAATAGTCTCCTTCCTTCTGGATGCCTACAATGCATCTCCTAACACCACTTTATGAACCAAAGACATCTTCTCCACATCTACATACCCTTCAATCATAGGAAGTTGTAGAAGATCATGAGGAATTATGGTTGGAATTTGATTTGCTTGGATAGCAAGCCTTTCAGTACATCATTACAGAAGGATGATTCTCTAGGATGCTTAAGAGATTTTACAATCTTCTTTTGACTTTCTTCATTTTTCTTGATAGATTCCTCATTTTTCTCTTCTTCCTCTCCCTTTTTCTTTTCTTCTCCCTTGTTTTCTTCTTCCACTTTCTCTTCTTCTTCTTCTTTATTTTCTTCCATTTCCTTTTCATCTTTATCTTTATCCTTGTTGTCTTCTTCATCATTTTCACCTTTTCCATTTTTATTTTGTTCGTCTAGATTATCTTTTTCTTCTTTTTCACTGCATTTTCCCTCTTTAGTATTACCTTTTTCAACATTTCCTTTTTCACCTTCAATGTTCTCTAGAGGAGCATCATCATGTTTTTTAGGCTCAACTTCACCTTCATTCTGCTTCAAAATTTTTGGAGGATCATTTTCACCACTAACATCATTTTCAACATCAATGTCTTCAAAAATACTTGCATCACCTATATCAAGAGGAATATATTCCTCAACATTTTTAGCAGAGACATATTCATCAGTCTTAAGCATGCCATATTTCTCCATAGTATCTTGAATCACTTTCTTAGTTTCCTTCCTTATCTACTTTTTATCCCTTGTCATCAAAATATTAACCCTTTTCTTCATCCAGAATAAATCTGCACAAATCTTTTTCAGGGTTTCCAAATCATCCGGGGATAGAGAAGACCCAATCTTATCAAATGAATTATTCCTTATTTTCTCTTCAAGTACAACAACGTCTGATCTACTTTTCATCAGAGTTGTCCACATATTCTTAGGTACATCTTGCTTCACATCATCCCATTTAACTTCCAAGATGATAACATATTGAATAATAGCTAAAAGTAAAGTTTTTTTATCCTCTTTTCTAGCATTATCATAATATTTTTTTGTAGGCTTCATCATGTTCTCAAAATCTAACAAAGAATTGAGAATTTCCTCTAATTTGAAATGGGGACCAAAACTTACCGGAATGTCCTATTCTTCTCTCTGGTCTTGGGAGGCTTCCTCAAAAACCTTAGTCTTCTTCGACTCTGGTTTGGTGTGCACATGAAAACCAAATTTTTGCTCTTCCTCTTCATCAGAAGATGACACAACATGTGCTCTCTTAGAACCAACAAATTCCTTAGAAGTACTTTCACCAGAGGTTAATCTTCCTCTTCTTTTCATCACTAGTTTTGCAGCAAGATCCTCTTCCTCTTCATCCTGATCATCTGTGACACTAAGATTTTTCTCCTTTGTAGCTTTCTCCTTCTTTCCTCTTCCTAGATCTAGTAATAGGTCCAGAGGAAACCAAGCCTTTACCTTATCAATAATACTGGGTTCAACTTTTACTACAGGAGTTGCAGAGGGTTTAGAAGGTGCAGTCCTACTAGATCTCCTTAGGCCAAATGATTCTCCCTCCAAATTTTCTCCCTTATCCCTTCCAAGCACAATATTCTCATCAGTGAATCTAGCTTCTCTAAGCTTCTTTTCCACTCTCTTTCTAATTATTGGCTTCTAATGCCCCATGTGGACCTCGGATTTTTCTGCATAAGTACCAATTTTGGGCTCATTGGGATCCTCCAGATTTTTTAGCAACATTTGTACATAACCCTCAGCTTCATCTTTTGTAATTTCATATCCCAATGGATAAATCCATATGGTCCAGGGTTCTACTACTTCAATCATGCATTCATCAGAGGAAACATGAAATATGATGTCATCTTTATATTTCTCAACAATTTTCCTTGGAATCTTGTCTCTCTCATTCATGTTGCTCTTAAATACAACAAAGAATGTTGTTAGTGCATATTCTTGTGCCTTCAGATCACCCAAACTATGCATATAATCAAAGATTTGATTTTCCACCTATCTGGATGAGTCCCAAAATACTTCATCATTCTTTCTAGGAAGTCTCTTCATAAAATAGAACAACAGATATACAATCAATGAGCTGAATTTAAAAGCATACTTCCTTTATTTTGCCGACTTTAAATTCTCAAGCAACTGTTTCTAAAGAAGCTCACATAAGTCATAGTCTACACCATTGACTACCATATCAAAGCTAGTATAAATAGTTGTGGCTGAAATAGAGTTCTCTATTGGTGAAGTAGATTTTGTGACCAATCATGATAGTGGCGTATTTCACAGTCGGATTAGTGATGGAATTTTTCATTAAATCTCTCTTTCCATATGTAGCTCTTGTGAGTTCTGTTACCACCTCATTCTTCATGTCTTTCAATATAAGTACTGGTCCTTTATCCCAAAGGCTGGTAACAGCCCTAATCACCTTCTTAGTTATCAAGTTGGGTTGGTCAGTCCATAAAAAAATATCATGTATTCTACTTCGGACTAATTTCACATATCTATCATCAACCACAGAACTGAAATTGGGAAAGTAGTTCCATCTCTCTAATATTTTTGTAACAATGTTTGAGTATTCAGGTTTCACCAAAAAATCATCTCCAGTAAGCTCATTCTACCAAATGTTGATCAATTTGGTGTCATTGAACTCCTCAGTCCTTACTCGAATGTACATTCTTGTGTCCTCAGTTGGCATGAGCCCATGAGGGATTGATGAGAAGGTGCCCATAGGGTCATCTTCGAAAACCTTCAAGGAATATTTCCTATAAGATGGTCTCAATCTTTCTGACACTTTAACGACTATAGGGGTCGCCATTCTTCCCAATTTCAAATTCAAACAACTCAAAGAACATAAACCCACAACTACACAGAAGAGTAATATACTTCTTTCTTCATGAAGAACCATAACTAGGGTTTGCATAGCTCGAACTCCAAATCACCTCAAGAATTCTCCAAAAATCTCTTCAATTTCTTCAAATGCACAAGTGATTAAAATTCCTTACATATTTTATTTATAAGACAATGATCTACCCTAATTTGCATTAAATGTAGTAGATTTCAAAAAGTTGCAAAAAAACTCTTCTTCTCTACTTAGAAAAACCCTAATTCGCTCCACAAAAGATCATGCCTTCATATTTTCTTCCAGTTCCACTTGCATAACATCTAGTAAGTCATTTCTTACAACATATCTTCATGCCAAGGATTAACACACCGAACATCAAGGGGGTTCAAGTGATTTTTTGTTAAAACTTCCCCTAAGACCTTGCTAGGTCTAATTCCTAGAGGAATTGTTTGTACTAGATGAGGGCACAACCACATCTGTCATCTCAGTATCTTCTTTCTTCCTCTAGATCTTATTCATTTCTTTCTTAATCTCATCTTTTTCAACCTTCTTCACAGGTTCATTCTTTTCTACCGGATTGGTCTACTTACCCTTTTTGCTTCTACAAACTCTTGAGATATGTCCTAGTTTGTTGCAATTATAGTAGACAACATTTCTTTGATTAGTCTGACTTCCACTAACTCTTGTTCTACATTGATTAGCTTTATGTCCATACTTGTTGCAAGTATAACAGTAGCTATTAAAGAATTAATTCACTCTTCCTCCATTAATCTAATTCATCATCAAGGTTCTACAATCACTAGCCCTATGTCCAATTATTTTACATGCAAAACATTGACCAGAGAAGGAACTAGGAAATTGATTCATCCTATTCCTACATTTTGTTGCATGAAAAACAAGTTCCATTAAAAGATGGATACCTTTGTGCATTAGGTTGTCTCACAAGGGGTCTCTTTGCAAAATTTCTTGAATTTATTTTTTGCTTCCCTCTGTCTTGATTCTTTTGATTGTCCTTAGAGTTTTCACCTCCTTCCATTCCCAAGCCACCTTTTTCTTTACTTAGTTTATGGGCCCTAAAATCAATTCATCAAGCTTGTCTGAGCTAGATTTGAAATTTTTTTCACATAGTTTCACTTTCTCCAAATCTACTTTCAAATTCACCAATTCTTGTTCAACCTTGGTGCACTCATCAAACTTTCTTTGTACCAATTTGTTCAGACATTCTTCAAATTTTTTCTTCTCTTCTACTTGCACCTTCAAACCGGTAATCTCTTCATTAGCCTGCTTCAACTAATTAGTTACTTCCCTATACCTTTCTTTGAACTTTTTCCATTGCTCTTTTAATTTTTGAACACATTCATTTGCATCTTCAAGATTTTCTTTCAGATCTCTATTTTCACTTTCAACTTTGTCAAGATCCTCAAGTGCAACCCGAAGATCTTCTTTATCATTCACTTCTTCCATCTTCAAGATCTCCCTCAAGTTTTTTGACTTTTCTGGAGGAACCAAACTCTACTAATAACAATTGTTGAATATCCAAGATGCTGAGAGGGGGGGTGAATTAGTATCTTCTTAAAATTTATGAACAAATGCATTCCAATTATTCCAATGCATACAACAACAAGGATAAGTGAAAGGATTAACATAACATGAATTCACAAAACACATGAACGCCAATATTTTTACATAGAAAACCCAAAATGGGAAAAACCACAATGAGTGTTAGCTCAAAATATTATAATCGGTTATAAGATATTATAAAATGGGGTGGCTCACTGTCAGGACTCACGGGCCAAATACAAAGGCTCATTGCCTACAAAATTACAATGACAAAATGGCTTACAACCAGAAAATGAACTGATTAAGTACACCTAATGAGTGTTAATCTAGTTCCAATGAAGCTCAATAAACTGACTTGACACATTTCATCATATTTGCTCTTCTTTACATTTGCATGCACCACTCAATCGTCTATCATTCGATCTTCAAAAACTGTCCAATATATATACCTGATCTATCTGCAAGCATCAATTAGGTCAGCCTAATTAGATGTATTTCTTATTTATCAAAACTACCAACTTTCGGCTACAAGCTTTCACAAAATATTCCCCAAAGTAATTCCAATGCTCAACAAGCTACATCATGCCAACATAGATCTAAGATAGGTCACACATATATCTGCAAAACAAAATTAGTTCACCAATACATAATTTATCCATTATGTCGGCCAAGGATAGACCTAATAGAAAAATTGCAATCATTAGAATAATGTTGATACACCATACGAGCATCTGAATATGTGAGATCTTGAATGTAGGTGCTTACAACATCCAAAAACTATCTCCAAAAATTATATGCAACAATAATCACCAAGAAAAAATTGTAGATCAAAATACCGGAGGATGTACCAAAATACCATAGGATGTAAGCATTATACCTATTCAAATACCAAACCAGAATATCAAATCAAATTCAGACTTAGTCTTGCAATTGCAACTCATATATCATGGTGACATCAATGGCAACACAAAACAATGAAATGAGGTGTTCTTCATTCTTCCAACACAAATATCCTAAATGCTAATCCCTATACCTTACACACTTAATCTTATACACTAAACAAGATAAACATTATCCCTCAACTATAAACCCTCAACCCTAAACCCTACAACCTCAACCCTAATCCCTATAACCTATACCCTCACCCTTATACCCTAAACCTAAAATATTATCCCTGAACCCTATACTTAAACCCAATAATTAATCCCTCAATTGTAAACCCTCAACCCTATACCCTTAACCATATACTTAAGCCCCAATCCCTCAACCCTCAACTCTATACCTTAAACACTAAACCCTAACCCTCAACCCTCAACCCGCATCCCTCTACCCTATACCATATACCATATACCATATACCTTGAACATTAGCGCTCAACCCTATACTTAAAACCTAAACCATACACTATCAACCCTTAACCATATGCCTTATTCCATAAACCCATACCCTAAACCCTAAACCAAATATCCTCAACCCTAATCCTTATACCCTACACACTTAATTGTATACACTCAAAAAGTTAAACATTATCCCTCAACACTCAATCCTATACCATGTACCCTCAACCCTAGATTTAAGCCCCAATCCCTCAACCATAAACCATATACCTTCAACCCTCCCTACACCATCAAACCCCATCCTTGTACCCTATACCTTCACCCTTATACCCTAAAAACTTCAACATTGTCCCTCAACCCTTAGTTCCCTCAACCCTATACTTAAACCCTAAACCCTACACTATAACCCTTAACCTTACGCCTTATACCAAAAACCCACACCCTAAACCTTATACCTAGGATTATATTTAACCTAATCTGTATACCCTAAACACATAATCTTATACACTCATTCCTAAACATTATCCCTCAACTATAAACCCTAAACCCTAAAACCTATACCCTACACCCTCAACCCTCAACCCTTTACCTTAAACACTAAAACCTACACCCTCAACCCTCATTTGTATACCCTATACCATCGACCTTATATGATAAACCCTAAACAGTTTCCCTCAACACTATACTTAAACCCTAAACCATAAACTCTCAACCCTTACCCTATGCTTTATACTCTCAATCTCTATACCCTATACACTTAACCCTATACCCTCATCCCTCAACACTATCCCTCAACCCTCAACCCTATACCTTAAACCCTAAATCCTACATGCTCAACCCTCATCCCTATACCCTATACTCTCAACCTTATACCCTAAACCTTGAATATCCTCAACCCTATACCCTCCACCCTATACTTAAACCCTAAAACCTACACTCTCAACCCTTAACCCTATGTATTATACCCTCAAGCCATACCCTAAACCATATACCTAATATACTTAACCCTAATCCCTATTGATATGAATTCAACAAGAAATTTGAATTACAATACTAGGAAAGCAAAAGCCTACAAGTATTGTAGACAAATGGATAATTACATAACTCATAACAAAAGAGTTGTTTGCATCCAAAAGTCCCATTAAATTATCCAAAATGGTTTTTATACATCAATTTGGAATTCCAACAATCTCCAAAATCCCAAAAAAATGAAATGAAGAGTTTTCCAAAATAAAAACAAATAGCAAAATTACAAAATTACAAAATTTTAGAAAACATGTAAATTTAGGTACTCCAACTTGGTGGGGTTCTAACTTGATGCCTTCTAGTCGTATTGATGACTTCTTTACCTTGTCGAAAAGGTCTCGAAGTGGAATAATCTTATTCCCTTACATCCAATGCTCCACTATTTAATTTAAGGGACCAACGAAAGTTCCAAACCTAAATTCCACTCTGAAGACCTCTAAAAATGTGGTTTAGAAAAACCTAGAAAATATCAAAAAATTTAAAAAAAAGGATTTTTGGTTTTTCATAGTTCTATCACCTCTAAACTACCTTGGAACATCCTTGAACTACTCTAGATCACCTATATAGCCTATAAATGTAACCTTGCACTCTCAACCCTGAACATTATACCTCAACTGTAATCCCTCAACCCTCAACCCCATACTTAAACCCTAAACCATACATTCAATATTGTAGCCTAATTTACCCTAAACCATAAACCCTCAACCCTATACCGAATATCCTAAACCCAAATCCCTATAGCCTATACACTTAACCCTATACTCTCAACCTTGAATGCTATCCCTCAACCCTCAACCCTATACCTTAAACCCTAAACCCTACAAACTCAACCCTCATCCCTATACCCTAAAGTCTCAACCTAATACCCTAAACCCTATACTCTAGAGATTTAAGTTGACCATTTTGGTGTATAAATTTGACACACTTTTTAGAGCCACTTTGGGACCCCTCCTAATGTTGAATACTGGCTCTAAGTAAATGGATGCCACAATAAACACGTACAAATACGCATACATTCGTACATATGTACATACATACCAACATATGTATACATACATTGATGCTTACAAACATACATACATAAAAATATATATGTAGATACATACATAAAACATACATTTAACAAACTTACACAAAAACAATGTCAAGTGAGACATAATGTGAGCACATTATAATGTGCTCGCATTGTGTCAAAGCTTCGACATAATGCGAGTGGATTATAATGCACTCACATTTTGTCCTGCTTTCGAAATCCCCAAGACTTTGGCTTGGATTTTCTTTAGATTTCCAATCCAAAGGCTTGGACTGCCTTTCCAATGCCAAAAAATGTGTTTTTGTATATTCTACAAAATTTCACATAATCTCGTTCATGCTAACCATTAGGTTTGTACATGTTTCAAGGTCGATTAAAAAAAACACTTGGGTAATGTTAAGCTCTCTCTTAGCTATTTAATGATGTACCTTTTTTCATATTTTGACTATGTGAAGTCTTTCATCTTTAATTTATTTTGTTGGTATATCTGTTTTTGGTCAAAAACCACTGTTTGGTATTTTTTACTTCATTTTTTAATCATTCATTGAAATTTCAAATAAATTACATTTTTTATAAACTAGACTCTATTCTACACATTCAAAAAAAAAATCTTGATTTTTGATTAGTTTTCAAAAATTATAAAGTTAGCACATGGTCAAATTTATGTTTTTCAAGATGTGTCCACTTTCAAAATTCTACAAAATTTCACATAATCTCATTCATGTTAAGCATCAGGTTTGCACGTGTTTCAAGGTCAATTAAAAAAAACACTTGGGTAACGTTAAGTTCTCTGTTAGTTATTTAACAATGTAATCTTTTTCACATTTTGACTATGTTAAGGCTTTCATCTTTAATTTATTTTGTTGGTGTATCAGTTTTTTGTCAAAAACCACTGTTTGGTATTGTTTACTTTATTTTTTAATCGTTCATTGAAATTTCAAATAAATTACAATTTTATAAACTAGACTCTATTCTACACTTATTAAAAAAAATCTTGATTTTTGATTAGTTTTCAAAAATTATAGGGTTAACACAGTCAAATTTATGTTTTTTAGGATGTGCCCACTTTCAAAATTCTACAAAATTTCATATATTCTTGTTCATGCTAACCATTAGGTTTTCACGTGTTTCTAGGTCGATTAAAACAAACACCTAGGTAATGTTAAGCTCTCTCTTAGAGCTATTTAATGATATATTTTTTTTCACATTTTGACTATGTTAAGGCTTTCATCTTTAATTTATTTTGTTGGTGTATTCGTTTTTTTGTCAAAAACCACTATTTGGCATTTTTTACTTCATTTTTTAACCATTCATTGAAATTTCAAATAAATTACATTTTTGTAAACTAGACTCTATTCTACACATTCAAAAAGAAAATCTTGATTTTTAATTAGTTTTAAAAAATTACAGGGTTAGTAGGGTCAAATTTAAGTTTTTCAAGATGTGTCCATTTTCAAAATTAATAAAAAATTATATATTCATTAAAAAATTATTAGAAAAATTTGAGACCACAATAAATGTTGTTATCTAATTTATCATTGAAGCAATTTTAAAAATACTAATAAAAAGTTAACCTTTTGAGTTACCCACAGCAGATGCTACATGTCATGTTTTTTTTTTTTAAACAAGACCATGTTGTGTGGCTAACTTGTTTGAACCCCTTAATCTCTACCATATTTCAAACAAAGAGTAGTTTAGAAAGTACATTTAGAGCTCTATGATCCTTTTTTTTGTTGCATCTTAAAATTTTGAGTGTAACTATCCTCAATTTCTTAGCTAAGGTCAATATTTTTTATTTCAGAAAAAAAAGTGGCCACTTAAGACCCTTGTTTGGCTTTTCATCTTTGTGCACTTACCCATTTAAACAATTGGAATTATTTTCAAATACCTAATCTATACGAAGGAAGATAGTAGATGTCTATTGACACATCCTGGTCATCAACAAAAGCCACGAGGACACCTTCTTTCTCTTCCTAAGAGGCTATTGCTTGCAACCCAAAAAGATTCTATCTTGACCTAAGAAAGTGTATGGTGAGTAGCTTCACATATTGATCCTATCATGTTGCACCAATTTATAAGACAAAAAAAGATAGGGCTTTAGGTTTCTACAAAAAGGGTTCATAATGGAGGAGGTCTATAAACACCACGACATATGACCAACATAAGACCAAAGTCTCTAACCAATGTTTGGAATCACCCAGGACAACTAAGGAATGTTTTGAATGGCACAAGTGGATTGAGATCACCTTTTGGTTTTTTCCCCTTTATAATGCCTGTTGGAAAAAATGTGTGTGTGGTCAAACCTTGGGGTGAACTCCCTAGTAGGCCACCTACTTAAAATAGAAAAGGGAAATTTTCAAATGTTATTATTTCTCATCACCCAGGATCGCACAAGGTGTGCAAGGGGAGAAGATACTTTAAACAACACACTTTCAATGGACTGACTCACATGTGCGCAAACACATAAAACATAGTATACACTTGTTTGTTTTAAGTACACCAATGTAAATGTGCAAGTTGTATGCAAATTTTATAGCACCAAAATGAAGTGTTGTATGTTTAGTCATAACTGTTCATTTTAAACCCAAATGAAGATGATAGTTGTGGGTGAATTTTAAAAGAACCAAGAAAAATGTTTGAGATAATATTATTTTTAGTGTGCCAAATTAAATATTCAAGATAGGTTTATTTTAAGCACTAAATGAAATTTTATAAATCTCCCAAGTCATCGCCACAAGCTCGAAACAAAACATTAGTAACAAAAAATATCCAACTTAATGAAATCAGAGACTAAAAAACTAACATCAAAACTTATATCTAATTTTTTTGTTTATCAATTAGTTGCAATACATGGGATGTCAATTGTGGTTTAGTGATCGATGATTGTGGTACATAGGACATCGACTGTGGTTCAATGTTTGACTATTGTAGTGCACATGATGTCAACTATGGTCTAGTAAGCGTTGATTGCAGTGTACGAGACGTCAACTACAGTGCAAGGTTTTACGATTATGGTGTACTAGTTTAGACCTACAAAAAGATAGAGCATAAATGTGATAGATACAACTCAAAAAACTTTGTACGTGTCACACGATTGATCAGATGCATTGAACGAGATAGCGATTGTGTTGCAGATCTTAATGAATGTGTTGTAGCTTTTGATGAATGCATTGTATTTCTTGTAACTTCAAAAATTCTAAATTTCGTACAAAAAATTGTTATTTGCATGATTTCATGTTAGGTTCACCTGAATGCAATTTGGAAAATTTTACATTAGTCATAATAGAGATAAGGAATTAAAACAGTAACCACAAATTTGTAATTCAATACCTAAATGCAATACAAATCAATCAATCGAAAACAAGCAACACAAATGAAATAAGATTCAAACAATCAATGCATTTACCTTCACCACACACATGTTGACATGAATTACTTCCATTGTCCTCCTTTGATTTTTTTTTCTCTCAGACTTTAGTATGTGCTCTTCTTCACCTTCAAGCTCAAAAGCATCTGGATGATAGCAATAATGCAAAACTCCAAAGTGTGTGGTTAGCCATCAACGAGGTGTGAAGGATGATTTTATAGAAATGGTTGATTTGAATGAACGATCCAGACTAAGAGGTGCAAGATCAAGATCAATGGTTGAGGATTGTTGAGAGGAATTGATTTCCCAATTAACTAACTACAATTAGCTACATGATTCTAGTTAACTGGTTGCATGAAGAATTGATTTAAGAGTAAACTAATATTGATAATTAGTTAACTAAATTGATTGATTTGAAGGCTCAAAGTGAGTGGGAGTAAAGTGATTTGTGTGACTGACGGATTATTATGGGATGATTATACTTGATCCATGAGGATACGAAGCATATTTGAGCCACTAAACATCAATCCCAATAAGATCAATCAATAAAAACTAAACTAAGTATCCATTAAAACTGACGAGGGAGCAACCTAAGACACAAAAATAATGCACACAACTAGAAAAATTTATTATTATTCAATAATGAAAATCTTACATGCAGAGGATCCCAAATCCTCGAGCTATGCGATACATCCCAGCTACAGAAGTCTTAGAAAAATTACATAAATTACAGAAAATCCCCTTTCGCAGCATGTGAACTCTTTTTCCCAAAAAGCTATCCAAAAATCAGAAACTAGCCCATAAATATCCCCTTTTTGGTTTTGAGCCAAAAACAACATTTGAGATAATATTTTTGGCGGTTTGGCGCCAAAATTACAATTTGAAATTCAAACATTGAGTCCTAATTCAAAAATTGGCAATTTTCCAAAAATCGGCCGACTTCTGAAAGCCATAACTTTTGATCCGAGACTCCATTTTTTGAACCATTTGCACCGTCGGAAAGGTCTCAGAGTGAAAAACGTGCTAAGAACTATTTCCATTGGTTCTGATGATTTATGGGCCCGTATGAGACCGTTTCATGCCTCAAATTGGACTCAGAAGGTTTTGTAGGGCAAAAAGTAGAAACTAAAACTTGAATAACTTTCAAACCGTGAATGATCTTGAGCTGATTCTTTCGCCAAAGTACTTATTTTTCCATCATGAACCTTCCCATAAATTTTTTTCTTCCCACGCCTTCAAATTCACACTTGCTAAAAATAACAGTTGAGCAGAAAAAGAAGAAAAACAGTTCTGAAAGTTGGGAACTCTTATTCAACAAAAAGGGTATCCAGAAATGCAAAAAAATCTACAAAAAGAAAACAAAAGGAACATAAATGGAAAGCATATTTTTGGGTGATGCAAGATTGCCCTCACACCACTGGATGCTCCTGCATCAAAAACTTAACATGTTAAACTATGAAAGCTTTAAAAATGCATATTCTAATCAATTGAAACTTATCCTATTGGGGGAGTGGTGTCACATTGATGTGGAATGGAAATCTTTTCCCAATCCCATGGATAAATAAACTTTTTCTAATCAATTCTATTGAAGAGAATAGACGAAACTATTGATAGATGTGTGATGAAACATGATCCAAATGCTAAACTAACATGATGAAAGTTATTTTAAATGATATGGGTGTTTGTAAATCTACTCTGAATGAAGTTTAAGCTAAAAATATTCAAACCCTAATTACAAGATATACTAAATGTATACATCTATATTATCATAGAAGCCATTAATGGAAGCTAAGCTAATATGTAAGTAAATTAAGCTAAAAATGATGTTAAATGTGAGTGCAAGTGCAAATGAATTTTAGCAGCATACATTTGTTGTTAAAAGGTGCATCCATTTGTCTCTAAATAGTGACCTATTTATAAGAGGACAAATTAGAAATGAAGGGTTGAGATAAAAAAAACATTAATCAATGGTCAAAAAGGGAGGAAGGATGAAACATGAATCATGGATTATCATCAACTGATGAGAATCAATGATCACATGGATCAAGGAAAGAATCAAGGGCTCATATTCTTTCAAACAAACACACTTTTAACTAGCACAATAAGTCTTATAAGTTTGTTATGAAGGAGAATATTCCTTTTTTCAAATGAGTGAGAAAAGAAAATTCTTTGCAATATTCTCATGGGTAAGGGAAATAAATATTTAACAAATTAAAATAAAGTTTTAATGTGCAAAAGGGGAAGAAATATTCCATGGGGATATTCCTTTTGGAGGAATATGCAAGGGAGGAATATTCCCTTGCAAGTGGGAGAAATTAGATTAATTAGTAATTTGATAATTAAATAAGGTTTTAATTATGCAAACTAGGGGCATTTCATGATATTCATTAAATAAAATGATTTAATGAAAAGGGGGAAAGTGATGTGATATTTAATTAAATAACTTAGGGTTATTCAATTAAATAAAAGTACTTAGGGATTTAAATTAAATAAATTGAGGTATTTAATTTAATAAGATGAAATGTTAGCATGAAAGGGGGTGAATTAACTAGATTAGATAAATTAGATTAATATATGCAAATGACACAATTAATTAAATAGCTAGGAAAATTTAATCAATTAAGCAAAAAGAGGATGGGTTTTAGGAGGAAAAATTGTTAGCATACCTAATTTGAGTGCACGATACCATTCAAGATATTTTTAAGTGTCTACAATTTGATTGATCAATGAACTAGAATTGATTATCCATTCAACTAGAAGAGAGTGTTAGTTATGTTTGAGGGAATTATGAATAAGAGGATAATTAATTAATAATTAATTATTGGAGGAATGTGCAAGTGAAGATTGACTAATAAATAAAATGTTTATTTATTAATAATGGATGGATAATGTTGAGATGAAAAGGAGGAATTGAATAATTAATGATAATTATTTAACTAAAATAGAGAAATAAGTGTGATTAGTGGCATAATTAAATAAATAAGGTTTTTTAAATTAATCAAGAAGAATAATGGTAATTAGGACATAATTAAATAAATAGGATTTATTTAATTAATCAGAAATAGTGAATTAGAATGAATTAATTAAATAATGTAAAGTCACTTAATTAATAGTAGAATATGATATTTCATAATAATTTCAAATAATAAGGTATTATTTAATCATTAGGGAAAAAGGGTGAAAATTAGTATTATAAAGGTGTTACTCATAGACTAAGACAATTTGAAGTATCTACACATATGAGAAACCTCCTCATAAATGTGACTTGTTATAAGAGGGACAAGAGGAAAAGATATAACATCCTAAGAAGACTCATCATCCTAAGACCAACCATCAACCAAAGAGTTAGAAATGTTAATAATCAAGTGATTGTTATGGGCATTCCTCCACCACATAGCACCAAGAGAGTGGATAAATTGAAACTAAATGGGTAATGGAAAAATATTTATATTTTAATGAAAGATCCTTATAGTCAAGTGATTAAGACCAAGGCCTATCCCCCACCATCAAAATAATATCCCTGTGAAGAGACTTGGAGATATATATGTCCACCAAAATACAAGAATATGTAGAGTGACCCATGCGTAGATAGTAGACTCAACCTTCACAAAGCAACCAAGTGCATTGCCAATGGCCTCATAGTAAGAGTCTTCTCAAAACTAGAGAAGAAGATTTAGTAGCCTATCCCAAAATGGTCTAATATTGAGAAGTTCAAAGAGGGAGTTGAAGGAGATAGCCCAAGACTTGACAAAGAGGGAGTGCTCTCCCCACATCCATAACATGTCATGAAGCAACAAGTTCCTTTCCATTGAAAAGGAAAAAGTCACTTTGAAGAAGCCCCATGTACAAGAAAATAGATCAGTTTTTCCATCAATAAGAGGCTTCCAAAATTCCAAAACCTATTTGTATAAATCAAGAAGAGAAGGCTACAAAATGTATATAAAAAACCACAATGAAGGTAGAATTATTCACTTTTGATTGCATCCTATCGACAACTTACAATAGGGGAGGATCGTGAATAAGGGGCTGAATTTTTTTATTGAGTGGGATGTTTGTTAAGTAAAGGAGCGTGAGGACCCAAAACATAATGCCTACTAAGAAAATCATAAAGGACCCCCGACTTAATCATGGCCACCTATGTGAAAGGGACATCTTGACCAAACCTTGAAGCATCACCAAAGGACTTAGAACCAGAAAAACTAGGGAGGCCATTGCCATAACTAGAAGAGCCACTACAACTCAAAGAAATTCCCAAACCAACAAGTGCAAACAATGCAAGAACACGGTGAGAAAAATCCATAATTGGAAAGACACGGCCTCCAAACCCATACCATTGCCAGCAACCACATCAAAACATTAAAAAACGATAAGAAAACAAATGTTATTTATGAAAACTTTTGTATATATTTTTTATTCTGCTCCATCCAACCTTTTATAACTATTTTCTATATTATAATTATCAATATGCTCAATACCAAAAAGAACTATCGACAAATAATTAATAAATAATGTAGGAGCAATGGAGATAGGATGAGATTCGAACCCTCACCAAACGTGAAGCACAAATGATACTCTCATTTCGTTCTCTTGTAGTAAAGCCTGTTATTTAAATGTAAAGTCAATGAGACACGTCTCTCATTTGTTTTCTTTCCATAAATTGCTATATAAAAACTTTTTCGCCCGCCTTATCGAATTGTTTCTTTGCCTTTAAGAGCAAGTACTAAAACATAAAAAAAAAATGGACGCCAGCCAAGCATCAAAATAAAAGATAGAGCCAGGCATTGTAAACATCAGAGTAAGTTGCAGTGCCTAGCCAAACACAGAGAAATAAACAGCTCAAGGGCAGCATAGCAGGAGAGAATAAACACAAGTAAGAGTATTTCAAAAGGTATTAGATTTTTATAGTTTATAATGATTATAGTGTATATCATTTTTAAAATTAAATTGTATAAGATTTATTTACATTAACGTTTGGGATCATAATCTATGATCTATTTTTCTCTTACAACTTTCTATCATTCAAAAATGAAATCTGAAATAAAATCCCGAGACATTGATACAAAAGAAACTATACACCATTAAATTCAAATATGACATGCACTAATGATCATATCACCTAATATTCCTTAGTACAGACTACACCAAATAGTAAGGTCAGTTTTTTGCACGGAATCCGATCAATTCTTATTCAAAATATTGTGAGTTGGGTCATGGCTTATATTATCTAATTACAGATAAATTATATTAGTCTACAGAACCAGAGGAATAATGCAGATAAACTATCTAACAAACAATTAACAAATAAAGTGGGAAGAAGGGATATGGATGAGATTCGAACCCTTACCATAAGAAAGTCAAAGTACTATTCATCTCTCATGTGTTGTCTTGTCATCAAGCCTGCTATTGAAATGTGAAGTCAAGGAAACACGTCTCTCATTTGTCATCCTCTCATAGATTGGTACACCACCCCCCAAAATTCGTTTCTTTAGCTGCAAGGGCAGGTACAGCAACAGTACTAAATGAGAAGCTACAGGTACCAGCCAGGCATCAAAACAAATGCTCCAGTCAGGCAAAAAAGAATTCTACAGAGACCAACCAAAGAGAGTAAAAGGAACGGCTCAAGGGCAACCCAGCAGGACAGAGTAAACACAAACTGAAGTATACTCCAATATGGTCATACGATCTAATATTCCTTATAGAGTACACCAAAGGTTGAGGTCACTTTCTCTCACAGATTTCAATGAAATATTTGTCAACATATCACCGCAGAAGCCATTGCTGACGTCTGCCATTCATGGAGCATATGGTGTTATATCAATATAATTTAAAGTACAGCGATTCACATGTTTCACATTCAATGGGCTGGAAAGAATTGAACTCCTAAAATTATTACAGTGTACAACTATCTTTATGTAGAATTAAAAAATAGACAAATGAATTTAATGTCATGAAGTACTTAGTCGTTCAAATACATAACTCAAGTGAATGCCGTGTCCAATTACCATCTATCATTATGTACTAAATGTATTAGGGGAGAGGGCCCAGTAGTCGTGCACCCTAACTTCGCGCTTCTAATTATCCTACGTCGAAATTTCAAATCACTCCCAAATTTTTACAGCAGCTTACTTGGCAAGTTCTTTGCTTATAACTAAGGTTTTAGGGCCACATCATCAAATATGATGCCACATCAGCATGCGTTTTTGTCAAGGTGTCCAAAAAGGCCCCAAAAAATAGTGAGACCAATTCTCGTGCATTACATCATGAGTAGTTGAGCGCTGATGTGGTATCACATGATTGGTTGCTTTTTAGATCAAAAGCATACATTTTGTTTAATTATGGGTAGTCAAATCACAACTATTGGACATTATATAAACGACTATTGGGTATTATATTTACGATTGGGTGCGCGACTATTGGACCCTGCACGACTATTGGGCCCTCTCCCCTAACATAGATAGGGGAATTGTTTTTTATTTTAGTAGGATTTGGGTACTTTATTGTAGGGGGGATTGTTTTGGTGAGATGGAGTTTTGTGTCTATTTTGAGTTATTTTTTATATTGTTTTTTTCTTTTAATAGGATTTAGATACTTCTTTATTGTAAGTTTTTAATTTTCTAGTTTTTAAGTGAGTGCACTTTTTAAATAGTTTTAAATTTCATTTACAATAAAAGTTGTTGGTACTGTTAGTTTGAAAGTGTAAGATAATAGTTTTTTCAAAATATTATTGAAAGTTTATTTCGAAAGTATTTTATGTAACATGTCTTATGAATATTCAATTAATATAGTATTGTATGTTCTTAATTTTGAAAACACTTATGAATAGATTAATTTTTTTTTAACTTTAATTGGATATTTTGATAAGAGAATTCCCTCTATAACCTATAGTGTAGGAAATTGTACTC
This sequence comes from Sequoia sempervirens, assembly GCA_007258455.2. Classification (NCBI taxonomy): domain Eukaryota; kingdom Viridiplantae; phylum Streptophyta; class Pinopsida; order Cupressales; family Cupressaceae; genus Sequoia; species Sequoia sempervirens. Next base: position 267,457,313 of record VDFB02193867.1, read on the forward strand.
CCTTGCAAGTGATAATACAATTTCACACTTAGTTTGGACCTATTTTAGTGACCTTTGCATTCATGCATTTTCAACACCTCCTAACTAGGCCCTAATCCCATTAATTATGCATTCTCAATCCCATTTTATCATTTTTCAACAAATTGCAAGCATTGAACAAATGCAATCAATTAAAATTTTTCCCCCAATATATTGTGTCTAGGAAAATAGGGCCAAGACCTATACACCCATGGCCATATGGACCCCCCTATTCTATCGGGGACCAATTTTTAACATGTCAGTGTAGGAATTTTAAAATTCAAATTTCAAATTTCAAATGTCAAATTTTGAGATTCAATTGTTGGCAAATTAGAGAAATGCTTATAAATACTTAGATTTTCACCATTTCAAACTAGAAAGCAATAAGAGAAGAAAAAAGAAGCAAGAGATCATTTTGTCACATTTGAATTTGCATGTTTTTAAGATCATTTGCAGATTTTGATCAAGCCTTATGTCATGATTGAAGATTGATGCCAATAGATGAGCATGATGCATTCTAGGTTTGGGAGATGCATTTGGTCATTTCCTTCAACCTAATGACTTATTTTCTAGTGTTCTCATCTTCAAGCTTCATCCTATTTGTAGCCTACAGAAAGGTATCATTGTATTTTAGATTTCCTAAAGGTGTTTGAAATGTAAAGTCAAGGAGACACGTCTCTTATTTGTCTTTGACTCATAAATTGGTATAGAAAAAAATTTTCAACTACGTCCAAAATTTGTTTCTTTAGCTGCAAGAGCAAGTACAACAATAGTACTAAATGAGAAGCTACAAGTACCAGCTAGGAATCAAAACAAATGCTCCAGTTAGGCACCAAATAATTCTAGAGAGGCTAGCCAAAGAGAGAGTAAAAGGAGTGGCTCGAGGACAACCGAACATGTCACAAAGTAAACACAAACTGAAGTATACTCCAAATATGATCATATGACCTAATATTCCTTACATAGTACACCAAATATTGAGGTCACTTTCTCTCACAGATTTCAATGAAATCTTTGTCAACATATCACTATAGAAGCCATTGCCAACAGCTGACATCCATAGAGCATATGTTATTATATCAATATAATTTAAAGTACAATGATCCACATGTTTCACATTCAATGGGCTGGAAAGAATTGAACTCCTAAAATTATTACAGTAGATTGTTATGTACAACTATTTGTTTGCAGAATTAAAAAATAGACAAATGAATTTAATGTCATGTAGTACTTAGTAGTTCAAGTACACAATTCAAATGAATGGCATCTAGAATTACCATACATCATTATGCTCTAAATTGAGGTGATGTCTACTTAGCGAGTAGAATGCACATTTGACTGTATTTATTAATTAATTAAAAATAAAATATGAATGCACTTTTTATTTTTAATTGATTAATAATACAATCAAACATGCATTCTATTGGCTACATAAACAATATGTTAAATTGATTAATAAACATAGGGGAATTTTTTTGGTAAGCTAGAGTTTTGTGTCTATTTTGAATCACCTTTTATATTATTTTTTCTTTTAGTAGGATTCAGATACTTTATTGTAGGGGGAATTGTTTTGGTGAGATGGAGTTTTGTGTCCATTTTGAGTTATTTTCTTTTAGTAGGATTTCGATACTTCTTTATTGTAAGTTTTTTATTTTTCTATTTTTTAAAGTGAGTATACTTTTTAAATAGTTTTAAATTTCACCTACAATAAAAGTTGTAGGTATTGTTAGTTTGAAAGTGTAAGATAATAGTTTTTCAAAAATATTATTGGAAGTTCATTTCGAAAGTATTTCACATAACATGTCTTATGAATCTTGAACTAATATAGTGTTGTATGTTCTTAAGTTTGAAAACACTTATGAATAGTTTTTTTTTTTTTTTTTACTTTAATTGAACATTTTGTCAAGAGAATTTTGTATAAAATCATGCTCAAAGAATGAGTCAACCACCTAAAGTATCCTTGGAAGTTCATTCTAAAAGTCTTTCATGAAACATGTATGTTGAATCCTCACATGATATATTGTTATTTATTCCAAAATTTGAGAATCCTTATAAATAGCTTAAAATTTTATTTTAGTTAGATATTTTATTTAGAGGATTCTCTCTAAAAGCAAGCTTAAAGAATGGGTTTTCCTTGATGCTATCTCAAACCTCACTAAGGGTTTTTTTTCTTTTTTGACTTGTGGAGCCTAACCATCCCAAAGACATCTTCAAGCATGGGCCTTGGTACATGCATAGCTCCTTGTTACTATTTACATCCTGGACATGAAAATTTATCATATTTGAATAGAGATCCAACTACATGTGCCTATATGGTACAAGTTTCCTAGTCTTCATTTTCCCTATTGTTTGCCCTATTGTTGTCATTGATGTCAAAAGAGGGATCAGAAGTGAGATGGAACTAATCCTGCAAGTGAGGATGTTGGCATTAATGTAGAAGTGTCATTGATGTCAAAGGATAAATTGGAGGTAAGATGGAGTTAATCATGTAGGGGAGATTGTTGGAATGATGACAAAAGGTGTCATTGATGTAAAAAAGGTAGTTCAGTGGTGTGCTTGGATGTCATGAAGACTAGATGATCAATGTCTGGAATTGTTGGTGCAGAATGATGAAGAAATGAGCATGTATCTGCAAATGTTGCAAATTTGTTCAAATGTTGCAACAATGTCATGAAATGTTGACATATTGTTGCAGAAAATTCTTCCAAAAGATAGAGGTTGAACAGGTAGCAGATTTGATCTAGTTTTCTAAGAGCTTCTTAGAAATGTGGATTGCAGGTCCAAAGCATTTTTTTTAACACATAGAAAATTTATTTATGCTCTCGAGGTGTTTTTAGGGTTTATTTATTAAACCCTAGGGTAAAATTCATGGTGTTTAATAGAATTTCTATGTCGTCATTGACTATCTATCACAAGTTGCAGGTAGCTTAAGTTACAACTTAAGCTTATGGTGTCATGTGGGAAAGTGACCCCTCTCTTAGTGTTAGCAGCCCAACAAATTTTTTCTAACCTTAATATTTCCTAAGTTCATTGCAAATATTTTCCTTCAAGGAAAATCGACAGTGGTGATCGAGACTACAAGATATATTGGGGAGACTACACCATATCTATAAGAGTTACTTTAAAGTCCCTCTGATAAAATATCATTGAAGAAACTACAACATATCAGGAGGAGATGCTTTAGAGTCCCTTTGATGAAATGATCCGCCATAGATGCATCAAAGTGACAATGGAAATTCAGAGACAGTTTCAAGACTTCTCTAATGGAAAGATCGAAGAGACTTCTGGATATCAGATTGAGTAGTTTTAAGTCCCTTTGACACCACAAAGGCACCTCATTGGGGAGAAAGATAAATGTTGACAAAAAAATGTTGGTCCCTTTGACACAACGAAGGCACCTTATTGGGGAGAAAGAATAATATTGTTGGAACAAAATGTTGGTCCCTTCAACTCAATGAAGGCACTAGACAAAGCTTAAGGTGGAACCAAAAAAACTGTGAGGTGACGATGGTGAATGGCGACGTGTGAAGATAGGTGGCGCAATATGATTGTATGACATGTCAATTCACATCAGTGTTGTTTACTACATGATGTTGACAAGGATGATAGATGGTGTTAGCTCACCAGCCCATTTAGAATTGGTGGGCACGTATCTTTGGCTAGTGGCATAGCGGGCTTGTGATGTGTGTCATATGGGCCCCGTGCTAGGCAAGCTACAAATTGATAGAAATGATTCAAAGGACTCTTTAATCTAACGGTCTAGATTTAGAGGTGAGTAATAAGAAGAACAAGTGTCCCAGTGGATAGGTGGAAATGAATGGTTGCATCGTATACTCAATTGACATCATTGTTGTGAATTGAATGGTAAAGAAAGAATAGTGATGTGTGATATGCTAGGAATTCCATTCAATGGTGGAAATTGCACGATCATGATCGGACGGTGTCCACAATATGTGTGGTTGGACCCAATAGAAAGGCGTTAATGGAAAATGATGACAACACATACATGTGGCAAAACATGATTGTATCGCTAAGGTTCTTCACATTGTTGAAGCAAAAAATGAAGTCTTTATCAAAGTAGCAATACATTATGAAGATGTGATGGATGGAAGAGATCAAGAGTTGAATATTTGACATCATAGATTTGATCTTGGTGCCCTAAGTGTCAATATGGTAAGCTTGAGTAAAGTGATAGACATGAAATGAAGATCAATGGAACTATTCTAAATAAAGATAATTGAGCAGTTGTGTTTTAAAGTTGTCAAGATCAAAGGAGAGACAAAGGATCATGGTGTGAAGTAGTGAATCAACAACCCAGGTTCAAATATGAAGATACACAATGGCTAGTTTTGTCTGAATGAGGGTTTCGACTAGTAACCGACATAGTGGATAAATTTAATTGGTCCAACTACACCAACAACCAATATCAATGAGGATTTTATTTGCAAGTCGGTGGTACAAATCTCCATGTCGAGAGAGATCAAAATTAGATCGAATAAATAGAGGAATATAGTAAATGCTTATAGATGATTCTAGGGTTTTGTAGGTTGCTATATGTAGCAAATTCTCTGTATTAGAGTTTAATTTAATGAGTGTGAGTCTTGATGCAGAGGTTGTTTAATAAAAAATATTTCTGGTAAACCCTAACAGAAGTTTCTAGATGAGCTAGACAGTGGTGCAAGGCTCAAGGAATTGATTGTAGATCGGTGGAGTTGAGAAAAAAGAAAGAAAATCAGGTAATTGTCTGAGTGTGGTGGTTGTAGGAGTAGAGTGTGAAGACAGAGTGTAATGCAACATACAAAGAATGAACTAATTCTAAATGAGTTGAACCCAAACAAAAAGATCTTAATTTGGGTTAATATTTAGAAAGTAGAGTTATTTGTTGTTGAGTATGTAGTAGAAGTAGATAGAAAAGTAGAATAGAGAATGTTCCAATTATAGAACAAAAAAAGGGGAGAGTGTAGAATAGATAAAATAGAGAGGTGCAAAAAAGCAAGGATGTGTTGTTGAGATTGCAGTATAAGTAGCAAAGAGAATGTTTACATAGTTATAGAACAAAGTTTGAGCAGTTACAAATCAGACTTGTAACAAAGAATTGGATTCATGTGAATCATTTGTATTTTTCATTGAAAATTTGATTGGTTGGTGTCATCAGATAATTGAGTAGGTGCTCAGTGTAGGGAGTTGGTGCTGCCTTGGAGTTGGTGCTCCTAAATCAAGGGATTGGAGTCTCCTTATGGTTGGTGCCAATAAACATTATAAACAAAATATTTGATTGTGACACTGGATTTGAACAGTAGACTCAAGTAGCCTTTGTCACCATGTTTTCCCATCTTGAGTTTTCACCATATATTTTGTGTTATGTGATGTTATGTGTGTGTATGTTTATGGTAATGCACAATAGGTTTTAATATACACATTAAGAGCTTAAGGAATTTGTGATCAAGAGTAAACGTAGTCCCAAAAATGAGCAACAACACAAAACATGCAAGAAACCACCTAAACACCTAACACCTCAAGATTGGGATAAAAGTTAAACCTAACAAAATAGATAGAATGATAATACCTTGTTAAGCTACCCCTTTGGTTGGCCCTTCAATTGTTGACGTGATATATGCTCCTCTTCATGGCAAAAGATGTATGAATGAGATGCAATATGGATGGAAAATAGATGAGGATGGATGCAAATGCTATGGTGAAATAAAAATGTGAAAATATTTCTAAGTGTGGCTTCAAATGACAAAATTGCAAGAGTTTGACTATGGAATACAAAAAATTTCTAAATGAGAGAAAAGAGGGGATATTTATAGAGAATTTTGAATTCTCTAGAAAAATGAATAGTTGAGATTAAACCAACAAGGCCAAGATGTAGGGCTATGGTGAGTTGGGAACTCACAAGCCCTCACATCTTGACATGTGGCATGTGAAGTGGCTTGGAAATGATGTATAAATGAGGTGGAAGGAGGGTACATGATGTGGAAGAAGGACAAATAATTTGCAAGTACCTTGGGGGATGAGAAGATTCCTTAGAGGAATAAAAGTGAATTTAAAATTCACAATGATTGGGGAATCTTATGGATAAGACAAGGTTCCAAAGGGAGAGGTAGAAAGTACCTTGGATAAGACAAGGTGCCTAAAAGGTAAGTACTTGTCACATGTGACTTGATGTGACAAGTCAAAGATCACATGGGGAAGAGAAAAAGGAATTTAATATTCCTTGGAAGGATAAAAGGAATTAAAAATTCCTTGGGAAAATAATTAGGCTAGTTAATGAAGGATTAGAGGGTTAGGTGGATAAAATAAATTAGGTGTCAACTTGAAAAAGTTGGAGGATGTGACACATCCTAATCAAGGATTAGGCATGTGCACATCTCTAATAATAAGATTAGAAGATGGATTATGATTAGATAAAAATGATGGAGGATGTGACATGTGAGGAATTAAATAAATGTCATATTTATTTAATTCATTTGATGAAAGGGTAATTAAAGAGGTAAACTA
>VDFB02193867.1:267464242-267484987 GCA_007258455.2 Sequoia sempervirens
TGGATAAAGATGGTGATAAGGACCATGATAAGCTGATAAAAAGATGGGACCGACACGATGAGACAAGATAGACCTAGTGGATTGGATAGGATGATGATGACTACACTAAGCTCAGGGATGGGATAGTTATCCAAATCGTCAAAATGAATTGGGAGGATGGTATGATGGATAGATGAATGATGAGAAAGGAGAGGAGATTGAAAAGATGTGCAAAAGAAGCAGAAGTGATGATGATAAGATAAATGGCATTGGGTTGCATGGGGGGTAGCCTATAGCTAGATACCAATGACAAGGGATTATGAGATGGGATGTGGATAGAGATAAATGGATAGGAAGATAAGGATGGGGAGGTGAAAAAGGATTAGTGGATTGAGGGATGAATGATATCTCCAAGGACTATATCACAAAGGAAGAAGATGCCCCCACTCTAGATATGTCATATATAATGAGGCATAAGGGATGGAAGATGGGAAAATGAAGGAGATAACTGGAGGAGGATAGGATGGGTGACTAAGGGATACGATAGAGCATGTATGAAGGGAATGCATACCAAGAGGTGTCCAAAGCATGCATAGATAGGTGCCCCTATTATTGATCAAGATCATAAGAAGGATGGAGGGATGAGAGATAAATAGGATATGATGGTAGGTTGTGTAAGATAGGTGGGATGCAGGAAAAGGATGTAGGGGATGTATAGCAAGAAGATGTGTAAGTAGCAGAAAGCATAGCAGATGGAGGGGATACATATTAGGAAGCTGTCCCCAAGTGTGAAAAAGGACAGATGGGGATTTGCATGATGCCTATTTGCTGGAGTTTTCATCATGTTACTTATCAGAAGTGCTTGTTTGCCAAGTTTTCACCATTGGACAAATTATTTCTCTTTACTTCTTTTTTTTTTTGACTTTTTTGGATAGCATGCAGAAGGAGATGGATAAGGATAGAGAGGCGAATAAGTGGATTTAGAAGACATGCAATAAGGAGATGGATGAAGGACTCAAGCATCAAGTTCCATACAAGGTGTTAAGAGCCTATGTTTGAGTATTTGTTGGCTATTGAGTAAAACCATATTAGGGTAAATGGATTATGCAGAGAGGATGAATTAGAGGGATTTGATGGGGAGATATGGCTGGGATAATGGATGGGATGTTGGAAATGGTATGGATAGAATGATGGGGTAGGTGTGTGATGGGGTGGTGAGTTTAGGAGCAACATTGGCACATACGGTGATGGACGTGAAATGATAGGAGTATTAATGAATGCAGAATGTGGGGCTAATGGAGGAGATGGGATGGTGAATTTTGGGACATAAGGACCCAAAATAGATTTAGGAGATGGAGGGGGTGTATTATTAGCTTTTGGATTAGCAACTTTGGATGTGGTTACATAATTTTTGATTTGAAGGCATGGCATCTTTTTTCTTTGGGATCCACATGGTTTGATGCTGCTTTGGTGGGCCTTTGTAGCCTATGGATTAAGTACGATTTTGGATTTTATTTTTTCTTTTCTTCAACATGTCATTTAGAGGGACATGAGGAGCTTTAGATTCATGTGGATCTTTAGATTTAGGTACTTTTGCTTTGTAATCCAAATTTCTTTTACTAGCAATGGGATGGGTGTGAGGATATGGATCATGTGGAGCGATGGAGGTAGGATTATGAGGATTATGTGTAAATGGAGGATGTGTAGATATGTGGCTTTTTTTATCTTGATTAGAGGACATAAGAGTGGGATGTTTATGATGAGAAACATGGATAGGTGGTGGATGGATGAAAGGATGAATAGCATGAGATGGGGGAGGTCATTTTGGGATATAAAGGCCCAAAATAGACATAGTGGGTGGAGGGACATAAGGAACCAAAATGGATGGTGCAAATGAAGGAGGAATGTGGATGGTTGTTTGAGGTAATACAGTCGAGGAGGAGGGATGACATGAAATGATCTGGTGGAGCAATGGGAAGAGCCTATATTGCTTGTGGAAGAGGCTCGTTTAGGACGTCTAGAGGTTGTACCAACATCTTTAGATTGTGAGTCTTGAGAAATAGGTCTAAGACCTTATATGCAGAGTTGTTCTTTGACCTTGATGGGATATAAAATACCTTACTCATGAAGGCCTTAACATTTTCCTTGATAGTTCATGTTGTTAAGCATTCAATCCATGACATGATTTTTGTTATTCTGGAGGAATGATGCGAGTCCATTATTAGGTGGGGGAGGATGGGTGGTATATATGTTGTGTTTTTCTTCTACAAGGATACCACCATGGAAGAATGTGAGAGTACCAAGGGGATATACAGGTGGTGAGGGGATAGTAGATTTAGGAAACGATGGGGATCAATAAATGGAGACGGTGGGATGGCAACATCTTGATGGGTAGTATCAAGAGAGGGATTAGGTGATATGATAGGATCTAGGTTTGTGGCAGTAGGTGATAAGGGCTCATGTAACAGAGGGATCAGATCTTGAATGATAAGAGGATCATGGGATGGAACGAGTGGGAGACTATGATCTTGAGATGGGCTAGATGGGTTGATAGGATCTTGATGTGAAAAAGGGGATATACTAGCATGCTTTGGATCAGGCTCTTGGAATGACTCATCTTGTGTGGGTGGTATGATAATGGAGGAACGTTGGATGGAATCCCCAAGTGGGTGAGGTGGATAGATGGAGGATTCATGAATTTCAAGAGGAGGGATTGTGGTGATACTAGGAGTGGAAGGGGTGGATTGGAAGGATCTAGGTGTAGGATGAGTGGATTGGATTTGGTTATCTTTGATGGGCTTGGCAGATCTCAAAGTAGGAGATGGGGGCTTAGTGGATTCAGAGGATGTGATGGTTTCGACAGTTTGAGTGGTGCTAGGGGTGGTAACATCAATGATAGGTGTGGGATGGAGAGGGGTCTCATCATTAGTGACCATAGATGATGGATTGGGATGGAATGGTTCCACAATTTCAAGTGGTGGAGTTGAGGGTGTCTTCTTTGTCATAAGTCCTTGGTGAACTTCGGGAGTGAGAAACTTGTATATTCTAGGTTTAGATGGAGAGGTAGGAGTGGATGAAGGATTGGGATTAGATGGGGGATTAGGGATATGGATTGGTGGATTAGGATTAGATTGAGGAATGAGATTGGATGGAAGACTAGGAGTAGATGGAGGATTAGGATTGGAGGGAGGGTTAAGGTAAGGATATTGGAATGGTGAATTAGGATATTGGGATGGTGGATTAGGATGGGAAGATGGGTTGATATATGGAGACATGGATGATAGATTAGGATAAGAAGATGTGGAAGTAAGATTAGGATAGGTTGATGGGGGTGTAGGATTAAGATAAACATGTGTGGATGTTGGATTAGAATGAGTAGATTGGTAAGGAGGATTATGATAAGGGGACATGGATGGAGGATTATGATAGGAATATTGGGATGGCAGATTAGGATAAGAGGATGCAGGTGTTGGATAAGAGGATGATGTTGATTGGGAAGGTACTGGATATCCCTTATCAAAGGTAGCATAAGGAATTCGATTAGGCATGGATGAAGACATAATGAGATAGCTTGAAGGGATGATTGGATATTAGAAATTGGGTGGAGAAAGCTTACTAGTAATGTTAGTGTCAAGGGGATTTATGGCGTATTCCTCTTGATCGACAAGACTTTCATTATCGTCGTCGATGTAATTAGGGTTTCCATTGACTAATATTGATGGAGGATAAGGATTCATGATGATGAAAGGATAGATAGATTTTGAATGGAAATGGACTAAAGCTCAAATTGGAATTGGATTAAAGCTTAGATTAGGATGATTGGATTTGATTACCAAAGGATGATCTTGATACTGAATCTGCTTCAAGATGGAAGTAGATTGATTGGGTCGAAGGTGATTGGATAAGGATACGATTGGATTGGATTGGATAAGATCGATCAATGATTGATAAGATTGAATGATAGATCAAATAGGATGATCGAAGGGATTGGAAAACCCCATTCAGAGATTACCATAGGTGACTTAGGATATTGATTGATCAGATTAAAGGATAAATGGATGATTGCGACACCAAATCCACTTTGAGATTAAAAGTGGATTGATTGGGGAGATGATGATGATTAACTTAGGACATATGAAAATCCTAAGCAGATGTTGATGATGATGATCAATTTAGACACTTAAGTCAATTCGCATAATAACCTGAAACAAAGTTCAGGGGATTTGGATGGGGAAAATGATGATCCAATTGGGGAAACAGATGATAGAAATGGATGAATGACTGCTCGGAACGAGAGAAGGAGGTTTAGAATAGATGAAAGATTACTCAGAACGGGTAAACAGATGATTAAGAGAAATGAACAAATTCTCAAAACGAGTAAATGATTACTCATAATGGATGAATGATTCTCAAAACTAGAAGATGAAGGTTCAGAATGAATGAATGATTACTCGTAACAAGTAAATGAACGATCAAGAGGGATGAACGACTACTCGGAATGAGTAAGCGACTACCAAGAATAAGTGAACAACTCTCAGAATGAAGAGACGAAAGCTCAAAATGAATGAATGTTTACTCAGAACAAGTGAACAAATGATTAGAATGGAAGAACTCTCGAAATGGAGAGACAAAGGCTTGGAATGGGTGAACATTTACTCAGAACGAGTGAATGGATGATTGGAATGGAAGAATAGCTCTCGGAACAGAGAGACGAAGGCTTAGAATGAGTGAACATTTACTCAGAATGAGTGAATGGATGATTAGAATGGATGAATGGCTCTCAGAACAAAGTGACAAAGGCTCAGAATGACTGGACATTTATCCAAAACAAGTGAATGGATGAATGAAAGCTTGAAATGATTAAATGATTGATTGGAATGGATGAATGGATGCTTATATTGGGAGACAAGATTGGCTATGTAAGAAGAAAATTCACTCAAATTGATGGGGGACTCACTCAACAAGGTGGTAATAGGCGAGAATGACTGAGAACGGCCGAAAACGATGAAGAACAATTGACAAAATGACTGAATTTAAGCAAGTAAAAATTCTTGTTTTAGGGTCTAGGAGGCCTGTTCAAGGGAAAGTCTACTCCTCCAAGGTCAAGTCTACCCCTAGTAGGGAAGGTCTAACTCTCCAAAGAAGAATAGGCGAAAATGAATGAAAATGATGAAAAATGAGAGACAAAATAGCCAAAAAAGCAAGTAAAAATAGTTGTTTTAGGGTTTGGGAAGCCTATCCAAGGGAAAGTCTACCCCTACCAGGGTAGGTCCACCCCTCCAAAGAATAATGGGTAAAAATGACAAAATGATAAAAAAATGATAGAGAAAACAGCCAAAAAAGCAAGTAAAAACAACTGTTTTAGGGTCTGGGAAGCCTATCCAAGGGAAAGTCTTCCCCTCTAAGGTCAAGTCCACCCCTACTAGGGAAGGTCACCCCTCCAAAGTAGAATGGGAAAAAATGACTAAAAAATATGAAAAACGACAAAGAAAATTAGCCAAAAAAAGCAAGTAAAAACAGTTGTTTTAGGGTTCAGGAAGCCTATCCAAGGGCAAGCCCACCCCTCCAAGGTCAAGTCTGCCCCTACTAGGGCAGGTCCATCCCTCCAAAGAAGAACAAGTGAAAAAAATTGAAAAAGATGAAAAATGACAGATAAAACAGCCAAAAAAGCAAGTAAAAATAGTTGTTTTGGGTCTAGGAAGCCTATCCAAGGGAAATTCTGCCCCTCCAAGGTCAAGTCCACCCCTACTAGGGTAGATTCACCCCTAGAATTGAAAATAGACAAAAACAACTATTTGAAACAGGTAAATAGGCACACAAAATGAGGAAATGAATGTTCGGATTGAGGGGATGAATGCTTGGGATGAGGAATGGATTCTTGGAACAGGTGTAAAAATGTTCAAAATGGGGAAATGAGTGATCAAAACAGTGAAACGAGAGCTTGAAATGATGAAACAGATGTCTAGAATGATAAAATGGGTGATAAAACTAACTGTCCAAGGTTCAGGTCCACCCTTGGAGGGTTGGTCTACCCCTCAAAGAGGTCAATTCTGACCCTAGAGGTCAATTACACATGTCTGACAAAAAGTTGGACAAAATAGGCTAAACAGGTTGAAAAGGGGCTGGTTCAGAGGTCAGGTCCACCCCTGGAGGGTAGGTTCGTCCCTAGATAGGTCTAAACTTGATTTTTGGAAAGAAGACTAAGGTAAAGGACCCAAAATACAAAAAACATCAATCAAAGGATAAGGTTGAATCAACTGAATAGAAAATCACTGGTTTCACACAAAGAAGATAGTTCAAGCAACACAATCCTAAGACTAGTAAAATGGGGTATGGTCAACAAAGTCTTTTATTCTAGGATGAACATGGTTGCTAAGGATTCCTTGATATACACCTAGTATGTGAGGCCTAAACTGTGAACACCAACCCATTACAAGTGTGAGTCAGGAACCTTAGCGAGATACTAGAGGCTCAGAACAACTCTTCACATCATCCTAATGCTTCACTCATTACAACATGGTTGGATTGGGGTACAAATTTGGCTCTCCCCCCTTTATATACCCCCTGGTATGCATGGTTGGGATCGTCCCTCGGGGTGATGAAATCCCCAAGAAGGTCCCCTAACAAAAAGAAAAAAAGGTAGACACAAACTTGGTAAGCTATGATTTCTCATCACCTAGGATCACCAAATGGCGCAAGGGAATTGTATACGTCAAATAGCTTACCAGCAAGCATGACACACAAGGTTAATTGACACCCCTAGTTACACTATGTGCCTAAGTTATCCAAAAACAATGAGTAGCAATTGAAAAATAGATAACCTTGCAAGGAAAATTTGTTAGCGATTTTTCTCCTTGTTCCTTGACAAATTTTTATTAGATGCTTGCATAGACACAATCAGGACACATTAGGAGGTCAAAAACACTCAAAATAGCCAAAAAACATGTTTAAAACTCAATTTTGACCTTCTTAAAAAAATTGTTCAAGTCAGGTCCACCCCTGGAAGAGGTCAGGTCCTCCCCTCTGCTTGGTCAGGTTTTCCCTTGAAGGTCAAGTCCACCCCTCTATGAAAAAACTACAAATTTTTAGTTTCTGAAGTCTATGGAGGGAAGGTCCGCCCCTAGGCAAGGTTGGGTCCATCTTTGGAAGTCAGGTTCACCTGTCTGTTAGGTCAGGTTTTCCCCTCAAGGTTAGGTCTACCCTTGGATGGGCAGCTCCTCCTCTGGATGGTCAGGTCCGCCCTCTGCTAGGTTGGTTTCGTGCCTCTGCAACCTGCACCTGCAAAAAGTTAAAAAATAGAGAATGTGAAAGATACATACCCATTTGTGGGTCCCACCGGGCATTCCAGAAATGTGATCAGGAGTAAATGTAATCCCAAAAATGAGCAACAACACAAAACATGCAAAAAACCACCAAAAGACCTAACACCTCAAGATTGGGCTAAAATTTAAACTAATAAAATTGATAGAATGATAATACCTTGTTAAGCTACTCCTTTGGTTGACCCTTCTATTGTTGACATGATATATGCTCCTCTTGATGGAAAAAGATGTATGAATGAGTTGCAATATGGATGGAAAATAAATGAGGATGGATGCAAGTGCTATGGTAAAAGCAAAATGTGAAAATATGGCTAAGTGTGACTTCAAATGACAAAATTGCAAGAGTTTGGCTATGGAATGAAAAAAATTCTAAATGAGAGAAAAGATGGGGTATTTATAGAGAATTTTGAATTCTCTAGAGAAATGAATAGTTGAGATTAAACCATCAAGGCCAAAATGTAGGGATATGCTAAGTTGAGGACTCACAAACCCTCACATCTTGACATGTGGCATGTGAAGTGGCTTGTAAATGATGATGTGTAATGAGGTGGAAGGAGGGTACATGATGTGGAAGAAGGAAAAGTACTTTACAAGTACCTTTGGGGATGAGAAGATTCCTTGGAGGATGACATGGGGATGTGTAATGAGATGATTGGGGAATCTTGTGGATAAGACAAGGTTCCAAAGGGAGAGGTAGAAAGTACCTTGGATAAGACAAGGTGCCTAAAAGGTAAGTACTTGTCACATGCTACTTGATGTGACAAGTCAAAGATCACATAGGGAAGAGTCCACATGTGACTTGATGTGACAAGTCAAAGATCACATGGGGAAGAGAAAAGGGAATTTAATATTCCTTGGAAGGATAAAAGGAATTAAAAATTCCTTAAGAAAATGATTAGGCTAGTTAATGAAGGATTAGAGGAGGGTTAGGTGGCTAAAAGATATTAGGGGTCAACTTGAAAAAGTTGGAGGATGTGACACATCCTAATCAAGGATTAGGTATGTGCACATCTCTAATGATGAGATTAGAAGGTGGATTAGAATTAGATAAAAATGATGGAGGATGTGACATGTGATTAATTAAATAAATGTCATATTTATTTAATTCATTTGATGAAAGGGTAATTAAAGAGGTAAGGTATTTAATTATTTAACTAGATACCTTAGGGATTTTTTAGAATTATAGGTATTAATTAAATAATAGTAATATTAAAAAAGGATGTTTAGATGAAAAGGGATAAATTTGGATAAATTAAGTGTCAAAATTTAAGTGTCTATAGAATTAATCTACAAAAAGTATTTTGAGCTAAAAGGAATTAGTTTAAGTGATCTATTGATTCACCCCCGTTCTTAGTAGATTATTGTGCTCCAACAATTGGTATTAGAGACCCAAGTTCCCTAGGAGAAGCTTAATTGGCTCAAGTAGATCTTGGATAAGTGAACACAATAATGGCTTGTTGAGAAGGCTTAACAGTGTATGGTGAATCTCTCTTTCATGGATTAGAATATAGTTTTTGGAGAATTCAAGTGGAAGCATATTTGGGATCCTTAGGGTTTGATGTGTGGATGTTTGTAGTAAATGGATATATAGTTCCTGATACATCTCCAACTACTAAGGCTACAAAAAAGGTATACGAGGATAATGCTAAGGAAATGGACACAATTATTAATGGATTGTCAGGCTCTGTGTTTCTCAAAGTCATGCATTGTCAAAATGCACATGAAGTTTGGAACAAGTTAAAGAGTATATATGAAGAGGATGAAAATGAGGTGAAAGCCTTGATTCAAAAATATGAAGGTGAGTTTCAAAGTCTAAAGGTGATTGAAGATGAGAAGACTATAGATATATCTAAAGGAGGAGTTACAACTAGAAGAGAAATGATAGAAGCATCCAATTTTGGATCTGAGGAGACTGACGAAGAGGAAACTAGTAGAATCTGACAAATAAATGACTACGTGACTAAAAATTTTAGTCACAACAACTAAAAAATGACTAAATTATATTTTTTTTTGCAACATAGCTACAAATGACTAAGTTGGTTGTTAGGTAAAAAACACAAATAAGTTTAATTAGTCAAACAAATAAAAATAACTAAATAATTAGTCACACAAATAAAAATTAGACAATATGATATTAAAGTTGGTAATTAAAAACAATATTTCGAATTGGGAAATTGTTAGCAGGAGTGGGTTGTATTGCGTGCAGGGAAGTTGTTGGTGGGAGTGGGGTGTACTTCACTTCTCAGAACAAATACAACCCAACTTCTGAATTTTATCTGTCTTTTCAGACCCATGGGATTTTAATCTCCAGCTACAACTCACTAAACTTTGTGGAGCCAGAGCCAACTAGAGAGGGTTTATGTTTCAATTTTATGGCATAAGGCGTTTTGGGTTTTACCATATAATTATAGCAGCTACTTTCTTGGGTGATAAAGCTTGTTTGGAGAGGACCTAGAGACTTCTGAAAAGATGGGAAAGGAATTCAGAGTTTGCTAGAATGAATTTGATGTCTATGAGGCCCTAAGCAGTGAAGTCAAATTTGGGGATGCCCTCTATAATGAATTTAGAGGTAATTCAAAACCCTTATTACATTAAACACAAAATCTATAGCTTTTTAATTCACAATTGTATCTAGCTAAGAGAACAAAATCAATGTAGTATAAGATATGAGTTACATAAATAGGAGGGTATCTTGTCATAATACATTGACTACCATGTAAAACTTTGGAGTTCTTAAGATTGTGAAAGAATTGGATTCTTTTATTCATTGTATAATCAAATACAATGCAGTGACCATATCTTGAAGTTGTCTATTTGTTTTCCATGTTATCATGCATGGGTATGGTATTAGTTTCTAATTTTTTAACCAATTCACCAACCTAATCCCTAAGGCTCCTTTTCACTAAGTCTACATGGCATGGGTAGTGGATGTACATCATAATTAGTTTGTTATTGGTTGGTGTAACTTATAGTAGTTACATATGCAACTGAGTACTAGAATCATATAGGAAATTCTAATTTTAGCAGACTATTTTTTCATTAGTTTCCTCTACACATTTTGGAGCATATGGGAATTGAGATTGTTACATGCATCCAAAATTCAATTCCTTTGATCACTTTGCCATTAAGCCATAGGCTCATGTCCCTATCCCAGACCTTAATTCTTGGGTAACATTGTGTGCAAGACTAATCTATTAATTGCATGGAATCCTAGAAGATGGTCTCATATAGAATAGTTGAAAGCATAGCAGAAAAAATGTTTTGAAGAAAAAAATCGGCAAACCAATAGTATAATACTTTTAAAAAAAATTAGATTTAAAAGAAAAGAAAAACATAAATATTTGTAGAACAATAGATAAAAACTATTTTTTTGAAATTGAAAGGCATTTCCATAAAGCATAGCATAGAGATATAGAGGAAAAATAAAATAAAGAGTTTAACTAATGGTTGTAAAAATAGTTTTTGTAGTTTATATTCATTGCTGACAACATTGCATTGCACATCTTTCAAACTCAAATTATTACCTTTCAAACTCAAAGTATTACTTCACATTGCATAACTAATAACTAGATGTTGATAGATGGAAAAAATGAGTGCAATATAGTTTTACAAAAGTCAACCTAAGTAGTTATGCAATTACTTGCATAACCTATGAAATTAGGAGTAGTTACTTAGCTCCATTTTGCTTATCATGGCATTCTATGAGACCACATTTCTTTTAGGCATTTTTTCAAATAGTTCACTGCCTAGTCTATGCTACCACATTTTTCATACATGTCTACCAAATTATTTTATCAGTGATTTCTCTGCACTACTATGGTTAAATTCTAAAGCAGTGCTTTTTGAACAGCTATGGATGCTTGGAAAAAAAATACCATCAAAAAGCTTATAATAATCTAATCAATAAGCATATAAAATGCAGTAGGCCCCATTTTGAAAAAAATGCCTCAAAAGAAATCATAGTCTCATGGTGATGGAATACCATAAAATCAAAACAGACAAGCCACATATAGGGTAGTGAACTATTTGAAAATGCCTTAAATAAAGTGGTCTCATGGTGGAGTGGAATGCCATGACAATCCTAGAAATTTTCCTTTCTTGTTCCATCACCGATAGACCACATTTCTTTGATGCATTTTTTCAAATAATCCTCTATATCTATCTACCACATTTTTCATACATATCTATAATGATTATTTTATCAAACAATTCACTGCCTTGTTGTTATGGATAAAATCTACCAAAAGGGTGCTGAACTAACTATGGATGCTTGGAAAAATATGTAGAAAGCATAAAGTAAGCAATAGCATAGACAAGGAGTGATGGAGCTATTAGAAAAATTACCTCCGAAATTACTTAAGCCTCAATGTGCTTTTCATGGCATTCCATCCTTTCAAAGACCATATTGTTGAGGCATTTTCAAATAATTCGACTAGCTTATCTATGCTGCATTTTTCATACATGTCTAGCAAAGCATTTTATTAAACAATTCATTGTCTTGTTGCTATGGATAAAATCCTAAAACAAGTGCCTTCAAACAAGCTATGGATGCTTGGAAAAAATCTATCAAAGCATAATAGTAAGCAATAGCAGCTAGACAAGGCAATGAACTAGTTGAAAAAATGCCTCAAAGAAATGTGGTCTCATGCTACCCATTTTCATCACATGTCTACAAAGGTTTTGCTCAGGTGTTGTCTTCTTGCTGGCTAAAAGCCTAAAATGGAGTTCTTTTGAACAAGCTATGGATGCTTGGAAAAATTTATCAAATCATAATAGTAAGCAATAGAATGAATAAGAGTATTTGGTTGAAAAAAATGCCTCAAGAAATGTTGTCTCATGCTGATGTGCCATGACGTCGCAATTCACTTTTTGTGATTCATCATGTGTACTGTACCATGATACCACATTTCTTTGAAGGCCCTCAAGAAGTTCCTTGCCTTGTCAATGCTACCACATTTTCATACATGTCTACTAAATGTTTTATCAAACATTTCATTTCCTTTGTTGCTATGGCTAAAAGCCTAAAACAAGTGATTTTGGAGCAAGCTATGGATGTGGAAAAAATCTATCCAAAACATAATAGTAAGCAATAACACCCAAGACAAGGTAGTGGTAGTTTGAAAAATGCCCTCAAAATGTGGTCTCATGGTGATGGAATGCCACGAGCAATCCATTGCTATGGATTGTCATGACATTCAATCTTATATGAGCACTGACCCTAGCTGAGCATTTTCAACCAGTTCACCCTGTCTATGCTACATTTTCATACATGCCTACTGGCTTTTTATCAAGCAGGTTCACTGCAGCATTTGCTATGGATAAAGCCTAGACAAAGTGGCAAATAGTTGTGGTGCTTGGAAAATATATATCAAAGCATAATAGTTAGCAACAAGCTATGGTCTCATGGTTTTTTTCATGCAAAAATTTGTGTGATTTTATTTGCATTTTTTTGGAAATTTTGTAGTTTGAAATGGGAAAAAATCAGGGAAAAAATCATCCAACTTGCCAATTTTTAAAAAATTAGGATTAATCAGGATTTTTTGTAGATTTATGCTTCTATGTTTGAAATTTATGCTAGTTCATCAAATAAATGTGGTCACCAAGCTATTTTAATTGATACTATATGTCCACACATGGGATTATATCAATTTTTAGAACAATTTGTCTTATATCAACATGTTAATAATTTATGCTAGTAAGTAATGCTCAAAGTCACAACAAAGAATTCATTAGATTATTTGTTAGTGTTTGTGTATTCATTAACATTGACAAGATTTCCATACATTTAAATGTGTGTGGTTCATCAATAGAACAAGCATAAATTGTGCGTTCCATTGCTAAAGCATTTCTTTAATTATCATCTAGACAAGGAAGGCCCTCAATAAAACATGGATAAAAATAACATTTTTTATTTCCATTCATCATGGTCTTCTTTTATTCACATTGTAGATGACATGTAAACTGAACACAAGTCTACATGATCAACAAGATTTTCATAATTACAACCTGCTCTTATAAATGCAAACAAATAGTATACAAACACCCTAAAGTTTCCTTATCTTTTTGTTTTGAATTCTAGGTAAGTGTTGAAGAGTGTTGAAGAGAATGAGTTTACATGTATTAGATCCTGAGTAAGTTGATTTTTTCAGATTTCTATTTTTTTCTTGAAATGGGAAACTAAATTAATACTAGAATGCGAAACATTACAAATGGATCAATGTTGAAGGTTGACTACAAATAAATACCATGCACATGATAAGAGAGTAGCTGATGAGAGGGACATGGAAAAATATCCATGTCCATGTAATGACTGTCTTGGTGGTGTTGCAAGTATAAGGGTGTTGTCATTGATTTCAACTAGTTAACTAGCTTACAACTGG
Source organism: Sequoia sempervirens (assembly GCA_007258455.2). Classification (NCBI taxonomy): domain Eukaryota; kingdom Viridiplantae; phylum Streptophyta; class Pinopsida; order Cupressales; family Cupressaceae; genus Sequoia; species Sequoia sempervirens. The sequence continues at coordinate 267,477,924 of VDFB02193867.1, forward strand.
TTGTTGTTGTCATGGATGTCATGAATAATGGTTATTAATTGTATATCAGGGAAAAATTTAGTGGCAAATCTAGTGGTACTTGTAAAAACCATGGACATTTCATTTATTTTTTTCCCCTTATGCCTTTGTGTTCCCTCCATTTTTTTTGTTTAGGGTTCAAAAATTGCATGCAGTTTTTTTCTAAAATCATGTTGGCATCTTGCGCCTACTTAGGCTTGACACATTGATTTATGACTTTATGTCATTGTTTCCTATTTTCCTAGCCACGACCCCTTCTAATGTTTTGTCATTTTCCTAAGTCGCGGGCTTCTAGGTTTTTCTAACCTATGTCATGGGGTTCTAAAGTTTCGTAACTTCCCGACTTGGAAATCTCTTTGTTATTAGCAAGTCGAGGGTTTTCTTAACTTTGTAACCTCTGACATGTGGTTCTAAAGTTTGAATTTTGGGAAACTTAGTGATCTCCTTGTTATTGGAAGTTCCTGGACATCCAAGTTATAACTTATGTCTAGCTTGTCATGTGTTCATCAACCCCTTTACCTTGTCTTTCTGGTTGTTGCCCCATTTAAAAATTTTAATCTTCTCCTATGTCATGGGGTTTTGAAATTTCATAACCTCCCAACTTAGCATTCTCTTTGTTGTCGGCTTGTTGCATGTTTTCAAAATTTTGTAACCTCTGACATGAGGTTCTGAGGTTTAGAATTTTTCAACTTGGCAACGTGCAGTGGAGATTTGAATGACTGTTTATCCAACGGTCGATGTTTAAGATTATCGGTAATGAGTGGTGAATGGCCCAGATCTAGGGATGGAGATCAATGGTGATGTTTTAAAGTTAGCTGGGGATCTAATTTTGATCATCCATCTCTCATCCAATGGCTAGAATTTAAATACTAATGACTAGCTACTCATGTTCATAGGTATTGATTGTGTAGTAATGGTGCATCCATTTCTCAGTTACCAGAACAATTCGAGACAACTTCATATCACATTCTTGCATTTCTTCCAAGGCCGAAGTGATTGCTAAGTGGCACCATTTATGTCCTGATGTGTTGCAGAGGATAAAATCAGTTTCAAGGTATGTTCTTCCTTACTCTAATCATAGCTTTCTGGGGGTATGGAGTGTGCTTGAGGTGGCAAGAGCCTTTATGGCTAGTTGTTGGTCTATTTTTGGGGGGAATTTTTGTTGTTTCTAATCTGATCAGATTTAATCCTTTCTATAACTCTACTTGAGTTAGGGTTAGGTTTTGAATTTGAATTCTCAGTTATGCCTACACTGTAAAGGAAATTTTTTATTTTTTCAACTGTTCGGACTTCTACTCTCCAACCTGAGTGGTCTGGTGTAGTTTTTCCCTACCAAATTTTATTTCTATACTTTATGCAATTCTTTGCTTTGAGTCAAGTTGAATAGGTTAAATCCTTTGGACATAAATAGGCAATGTAATAAGCTATGCTATGTAATAACAATAGATGACCGCCATACAACATTTGTATTCTACTTCATTATATATGTCAATCTGTATGTTCTCCAAATATTGTATGCATTATCTTTTGAGTGAATATAATCAAGGGTTGTGTTGATGCTTCAAACACATTTTCTATTTGAGTTATGTTTATGTTTTCCTATCATTCAAGGAGTGGTGTAATTACTTGAATAGAGATAATGAAGGCAATGTAGTGCAGTGTGGATAACTAAGTAACATGCTAATTGTCCTTTTGTTGGTTTCTTATTGCAAGGTAGTAGGATTATGAGAAGCCATGGTTGGTTTTTTGTAGGAGTTTATTTCATTCTTGGCTCTGCGTGGATTAGGCATTGGTCAAGGAGATTCACAGAGTAAGAAGCTAGGGAAAAATCAAATCTTTCAATTCAAAAACATTTCTTGCTTTCTTAGTTTAGATTTTCTTTTATGTTTTCCCTTTCCACACTACCACAAGCCATTGTTAGTAGTGAAGGTTGTGTAGATGATTTAGCCCATTGAAGGCCTTCCACCATTGTAGTATGATAATTTGCATTAATGTATAGGGATACCCACCTTGGTCCTACAGAGCCTAAAGTGCAAAGGAGAGGTTTTCCAATTTATCATCTCCTATTTTTTGGCCACTGACCTAGGGTCTCTAAGTAGAAGGATTAGCTACCCTTTAGGAGATGCAAGACCATCAATTGGAGCCTACAACAGAATCTTCACCAATTGGTGAATTTTAGAAACTGGACAAGTCAAAATTAGTGAATTAATCGCACCCAACAGGGTGTCCAAATCACCTATATTTTATGAATTATCAGTTCAATGCATGTCCATTCACCATTGATTTTTTTATGAGGCATATTTAAGAAACAAATTCGCCATAACAAACTACACGTTTCAAATGTACTAATTAATATTTTTGCTGGAATCCTAGACGCATGAAATAAAACACCTACATATTCACCAATACTATTAAAACAACATTGTATTAGGATCCATTTTGCAAATTCAAATTTATAAATATTTTCTTGTGAAGACCCATTTTTCCAATTAAAATTTACAAATAGTTGCTTATGAGGACTCATTTCACCAATAACATTAAAAAATAATTACATTTGAGGGCACATTTTTCTAATTGTTGTGACACCTCCATACTAATTGTAGGGCGATAATCGCCTTGAAACTTACAACGTATCATTGTATAAGCACGTGGGATTCACCAAATTTTTAATATACCATTTAAAAATCCCACAAAATTTTCCAAATATGGATTGATATGAATACAATTGAAACTATCATTTATTCTTACACATTTTGTTCAGTTCTCGATTCGGATTTCGGAAGTTGGACTTGGAACCTTGAAGTTGATCATAGGAAAGTTGCAAGCTTACAACACATGAATTCCTACATTAATGAATAGCAAGTTAGTGAAAATCTAAACTTAAAGGTGAGTGATCATTTCTTCATAGTGTTACAAGATTCCTTTATCTCTTTTCCATTCCTGCTTCAATCTTAAAGATGATATTGAGTAGGGAATGGGATCTATATTCTCCATCCTTCTTAAACAAGAAGACATTTTTTCTAGCTTTTATTCAAAGTGAGAGATCAAGATTCAATATGTTGAGCGGCAAGGGTAAGACTCCTCAGGGTGGTGAAGGGGCTGGGAGGCCATCAAAACACCCACAACGTAGAGGTACCATATAGTTACTTTGGAATTGGAAATACTTATGATCCATCATATCAAGATGGAGCTACATCATCAACTCTTCCACCAACTATTAATGAAGAAGGCATTCACAATACCTCACCACCACCGGAAGGTCAAGGTGATATTTTCATTCAATTAAATGAGTCAAATGAGGATGGAAATACCATAGAAGATGTTCCAAGGGATACCCTAGTTAGCCAAAATGAGATAATTGACTTGGATTAGGATGATGTTGGTAGCAAGAAAAGAAAAGGAAAATCAAAAGTGGGGTGTGAGTGGGAAATGACAAGGAATTTTCAACTTGGTTGGTTGTCAAAGTACCCATTAATTATACTAGTGGGGAAAGCAAACAATGTTGAAACTACAACAAAATGCATGTGTACAATTTTTAGTTGGAAATTTAAAAGAGACAAGAAGTCACAGCTAAAGCTTGACACTATAGAAAAGCATATCGGTAAATTTTATGAAAAACAAATCATAGATGGAAAGGAACAATTAGTCATACGATGGATATCAAAGGAAGAATGTCTTCATGTTAAGTATGTCACAAAGTATGAAGAGCATAAGCAAATAATGTTGAAGCTTGCTACATGTCAAGGTACAATTGAGGCTCAATTTGGAAAAGCAATGGAAGGAGCATATCTATCAAAAAATGTTCAGATGAGTGTTCTTTTTCATATTTTGTCCAAATGGCATCCTATGACAGACTACCCAAAATATTTTAATTTATTATATTTTTTGGGTATTCCTCACTTTCCTAGCTCACATTGGTTAGCAAACACTAGATGGGAATGGGAAAACTGTCTTGTTGTAGTAGAAAAGCTAGATTTAAAAGAGAAATTAAAAGAGTCAAGCTTCATTGCATTATATTTAGATGAAGTTACTGCGGTAGACAATACTTCTTGGGTTTGTATGCATGTGTATACTATAAAACAACATGTCTTCCAAGCTCATCTTCTCTATGTTCATAAAATGAAGGATAATTCAACATTGCAAAATCTAATTGAACTAGTCAAGAAATCTTTGAATGAAATTGTAGGTATGGATGAGTTGACAATTGCCAAAAAGTTGGTGTGTGTAGGAGCTAATGGAGCTACTATGATGCAAGGTCAAAGGAGCAGTGTTTGCAAAACTTTATAAACTACTTGTGCACCATACATGCTTGGCATTCATTGCATAGCCCACATAATGAATTTAGCATTCAAAATTGTAAGCAAGTTACCTACAATATCAAAAGTTGAAAATCTAGTCCATGAGCTCTATGAATACTTCTGCCAAAGTCCTAAATGTTTCACAAAATTTGAAAATTTTGTTGAGGGAATAACAATAGGAAACAAGCTTCTCAATAATGTTGATACTAGATGAATATCCCTTCATAGACCAATGCAACGAGTTCTTTCATAATATCAATCATTGATTGGAGTAATGTACAAGCATCGCAACACAATAGACAAAGCTCCTGACCATAGGTTAAGCAATATAGCGACACTCTTGACTTTAGCTAGTCTTCTCCTCATGCTGGATGGAATGAAAAATCTTGTGAAGAAAGCCCAAGGCAAAACTATGTATATTTATGAATATGAAAAACTGCATAGGCATACATGCATGGCCCTCGATCATCTATATCTGGATCTAACTTCTAATAGCCCAAATATTTTCAACTGGTAGAAAAGTACTGATTTGAATAGGCTTGATAGTTATTTATAGTTTAATGCAAGCAGACACTTATGTATCTGTGTACATGGATATGAGATACCAATGTACCATTGTAAGATAGCCAGACACTCTATCAGAGAAGTACCTATTAGAAAGGAAGATTTTAACAACATTGTTAAATCTGTTAGTGATAATTTGAAGGAAATTGTAAAATTTCTTTCCTCATAGATTTATGAAATATTCCCTCAATATGAAATACTTGAAGCCATGGATATTGTGTATCCTCAATTTTGGGTAAACCGAGATAGCCCAAAATATCTTCATGATAAAGTAGATATCTTAATCAAACATTTTTGAAAAGTGTAACATACAATGAGCAAACAATAGAAGAAATTTTAAATGAAGATAAGATTAGACAACAATGTAGGAATTTTGCAACAAGTTTGATGGACTAGTGTGATTCCATGGGCATGGAGAAGGCCTTTGAACTGGAATCAACAAAGGTTTGGAAAAACTTAGGTCAGAGTGAAACATTGTGTGGTACGATATCAAAATATTTCAAACTTGTTGATTTATGTCAAACAATGATGTTGGGGTCAGTGGAGGATGAGAGAGTTTTTAGTTCATTGTCATTTTTGAAATCAAAGTTAAGAGACAAAATAGAGAAGAATTTGGAAAATTTCTTGAGGATGAAAGGAACTGCGTATAATGTCAAAAAATTTCCTTTTGAAAGGGCACTCACAATCTATAGTTCCACATGTGAAAGAAGAGGGTTGTGCAACACTCCAATTCCAAACATTGGTATTGGTGGCACTAGCAGTGGTAGTGGGACAAATGACAATGACACAATGAATGTTGAATTTGAGATGTAGGCTAAAGAAAATGAAGATCAGAGTTAGACTCAAAATCAAGACAACTATTTTACTTTATCTCAAGTTGAACGTCAATTTCAGGACCCTGACTCTATTTGGAAAATGGAAGTGAATTAACAGCTTTTAGGTATTTATACTACACTTCATGAATCATTTTCCAAACTATAGTTGGTGGCATTTTATATTGTATTCCATGAAATTGTGAATCATTGCACTTAATGAATCATATTCCAAACTGTAGTTGATGATATTTTATATTGTATTCCATGAAATTATGATATTTTATATTATATTCCATGAAATTGTGATATTTTATATTTTATATTGTATTCCATGTGGTATCTAATTTGATATGTGATTTTACATCATTTTTAAAGAACAACACTTATCATACTACTTATAAATTTCTATTGCATTGTCATTCACACAATCTTTGATAAATAACTGAAAGGACTATTAATCCATTCCTTGAACAAAAGCTAACAGTTCAACATCCATAACTTATAAATAACCGTTGATTATTGTGAGTCAGAAGATAGTGAATACAATAATGGAGAGAAATATAGGTCGATATTATATTCAAAATTAAAGATATTATAGTGTCTTTTCATTTTACCTACTTTCTAATAATATAATTTGAAGTTGACTGGGTTTTACCCATTCCTAGTCTCTTAAGCCATATCTTATGTCTTTTCATCTGTTTACTCACCAACCCCTTGAGCCTAGTGTCTCAGTTGCTACCTGTATAATCCTTATGAATTTTTCCTTGTCTTATGCAGGTCATAAAATTATTTAATTCTTGTTCTTTCTCTAAGTTTTGGTTTTAATATGCGCTCAATATCATCCATGTTATAAACCTAGTTAGGTGGCCCCTTTTAATTCATGTAATAAGTGCATGTGCTTATTAGAATCCTTTGTTATGCTTGGCGGGTCCAATTGATTTCTTCCTATTGGTTCTCCTCCATCTTACGGGATTAAATTAATCAGATTAAGGATACATTGGGATAGCAGGCATGTGACACCTAGCCACCCTTTTGGAAGGTCACTACTCGAAGGCATCGATGACTAAAGGTGTTCAAATCAATGGTGACTATGGTTTTTGACAAATAAATCTCAGTCGTTCCCACCTCCCCACTATCATAAGATGCACACACTTTAAGCCTAGAGGAGAAGCGAGGAGGTTGACATGTAGACAGTTTCAACACTTGTGGAGATGGTGGAGCCCGCAGAGTGACATAGAGATAAATTCACATGGCACTTTTTGGTTGGTAAATGGTGGCAATCATTTGTAGTCAAATTTTCAAACTTATTTTACCAAATCTAAGCCATTTTTTGGGCCATCTCACTATGAGATTGATGGTTAAAATTCAA
>VDFB02193867.1:267485087-267626151 GCA_007258455.2 Sequoia sempervirens
AGAGTTGACTGAGGAAACGCTAGTTGGAATGCCAAAACATTGATGTAAAATGAACATTGATTTCATCATTTTACAAGAAATGAAAATTAAGGGTGCTGGAATAAAATCCTTTGTTAGGTATTGTAAAGGCTGGAAAGGATCCTTTGTGGGTGCAATTGGGGCATCTAGAGGGCTAGGCATCTTATGGAAGTCTGCGCATCTCAAAGTGGAAACCTTGGCTTCAAACCAGAATTGGATGAAAATAAAGGTACATATCTTCTCTTCAAATGCTAGTTTTGAGTTAATAAATGTATATGGTCCATCAAAAAAATGAAGAAAAAAGAGTGTTTTGGGATTCGGTGACTAATATCTTAGATAAGGTAAAACAATAATTGGAGGGATATAATGCAATTCTTGATCTTAGTGAAAAATCTAGGGGTTGAAAAGGAACACACAATTTCAAAAAAAATTCACAAGTTTTGTTGAGCAAAATAATTTGTTGGATATATAAAGACAATCAACGGTGCCTATATTTGGAATAACAGAAGCAAAGGTTTTACTACTAGCAGTCACATAAACAGGCATACAACAATCAACTGATAGGGGTCCACCACAAATGGCTATTCAGTGGGAAGGAAGAAACAAACTTTTTTTTTGGAATGCAATTGTGAAATATAAACAATCAATAATATTTGTAATTGTTTGATTGAGTTGAGAAAGGGAAAGCGTGTTAATAAGCTAATATGAAATAACGTGAGGTTAGTTCATATGTCACAAGCTATCGATGTGAGATTAAGAACCATTTGCATAAAATGAGAAATTGATCTTTGCGTTTCCACATAGAAATTTATTAGTTGAAAATTGATTATGAAAATATAAAATAAAAGCATAGGTCATGTTGAACGAATCTTATTAGTTGCAATGTATCCATTAATATTAAATTTAAGCAAGTAATCATCAATAGCGCTTTTTTTTATTAATATGTAATATTTAATAATTTTAGTTACAATAGTTATTTTAAATTGATTTTAATTAATAATCTTAGGAATCTAGTAAATTAATTCTCAACAAATACAATTTTTTAATAAATTTATTTTTTTAAAATCACAATTGAAAAATTAAATAAAATATAAATTTTTAAATAATTATTTTTTTAACAATAATTTCTCTCCAAAATTTAAGGTATGAGATAATTTTCTCTATTTTAGTTTTATATTTATTAGACCTAGATGCACATCTATATGTGATCTTTTTGTCTAGGTTAATCAATCAATTATTTAATTATGTTAAGATACACATGCATACAAATACATGGCAGAGTTGAAGTTGTAGATTAAATAATATTTATGAAAAACATGGAAGATTAAAGGATTCTCCTCTTTTAAAGAGTTATTACCCATGCCTTTAATTACTAATATTCAATAAAAAAATATTCTTTAAAAAAGTTAGTTGATAACTTTGGGAATGGCATATTTTTGAAAAAAGAAAGATGTTTAATATTCAATACTTTTTATAATTAGTATTTAGTCCATAATTTTGGAAATAAAAGCATTAGTATGCATGTGATTTATGGGTTAGTAGTAGTAAAATAAAATGGAGACAAGTAGAAAGGATTCAAAAGTAGTCAATTACAAGGAAATTGAAAATAAAAATATTAGTATTTTATGAATTGCTTCATAGTCCAATTGAAGACTCTGTCACACCATCTTTGACCCAAAACAAATAAACAAATCTCATGTAAAGAAGAATGTGATGACATAATACACATATTTTGCATTGTTAAAATAAATGAATAAAAAGTATGCCTTGTTTTGAGGTGACGTGATTGAAGTCTCAAGTGCTTCCCCACCACTTGTTATGACATGAGAAACATGTTATTATAGATATGTTTCTGGAAGCCAAGTGTATACAAGGATTTGTGTACACATGTATCTATGAAACAAGAAATATATGTTGTTAAACGAAAAAGCATAAAACCCATGCTTGTTATCCTCCCTACCATATTGGCATCATGGAGCCTCGTGGACTCTAGTCAAACCCCTGAGCAAGAAAAGTATGAAACGTCCATGAAAAATTTAATGAAGTTTCATCATACATCACACAATAACAAAGTTGGGGAAAATCTAGTGTTTTCATATGTGATTTGTAATATTGTAGGGTTTTATTTGTTGTGGCAACTTTTAAAAAATAGGTATCATGATTTTTGAATGCTTTTGCATGCTTTAGCCTAGTTCCTACAAATAGAAGTCAGGAGTATGTTAGTGGACGAGCAAGAAAAATAAAAAAGGAATCATAAAAAGTGAGTAAGTATATGTGTAAAATCAATATAGACAATTTGAAACTAAAAATAATCAATAATATTTACAATTGCTTCACTAAATCTATTTATTGATAATGGAAAAGTTGTGTACTTACATGTGATGTTGATGGTGTTTAACAAGGGCAAGCAACATTGGATCGAGTTGTTGGACCATTAAATAATTTGAAATAGATAATTTACAATAGACTAATTTCTTGGATGTCTATTGTATCTATGCAACATTATAAAGGAAATAATATAGATATACAATAAAAGAGGTTAGCATTATCTGTTGTAATTAGAAAGAGATGAAATTGAACATTTTGAATACATGGTGGAATATATAGAAGAGTGTATAATAACTAAAAAGGTGTATCTAACTTCACAAACATATATGTCTGTATAGAGCTTATTTAAAAGACTATTTACATACAATTATTTATGAAGATGGAAATTTTGCCTAAAGTTATAACAACATTTATATTATGCAATTATAAATGCATTTATATAAGAAATACAATTGTAATCTAAGGAAGAATACAGTAAAAATGGTCATTGAATTGACAAGCCAACTATTACATAGTCTAGCAACTATTAGATAATGAACACTTTGCTTTATGAAACTGGGAAAAGGAATATCATAAAACATATTCTTACAACACTTGGGCAATCTATGTAATAGTTGGCTTGTCAATTCAAAATTCAAGCTACATTATTTAACACTAAATATTATAGACAAAATAGAGAAATTGTAAAAGAACTATTAGAAAAACACTTAAGAATCACAGGTGAATGCCAATTGTTATGTAGATTGCTTGTCTTGTATCAATATGTTTCATGATATTCTCTTTTTCTCTTCTGTTTGAAGCTTCATGTAACAATTTGTTCATTGTCGTAGTTTAGCTCTTGTATTCTTCATATCTTTAGCCAAGCAATTCTCGCTAGGATTTTTTGCTAGCCCAACCATGAATAGAATTTCTCGGTATCAGAAATCAATAATTGTTGACGATTGGTAGCAAGTTTCCCAAGGTTGTCTATGACAAAGTGGATTTTGCTAAGTATGTGGGTTGGAAGTGGTGGAGCTGGCTGCATTGAGGTGTGGAAGTAGAATGGTAAGTGATTGCTCGTGTAAGGGTTAATGCATCCTAGCATTGTTATACAGTGGCATGGGAGGAAGTTAATGCAATATTCAATATTGTAGTGTGGGAAAGTATATTGTTTTTAGTTGCATTATAAAACAAGCCACTGTGGTGTTGGTTTGATAGCAAAGTATTGGAAAAATCATTGCCTACGTCTCCGTTTGATAGCAGGTTGGAGGGTTTTAACACTGATGTGCTCCAAAATGTGCAAGAAAATATATTGATTAAGTTGCATTGTCAAAAGAGCCATTGTGGTGTTGGTTTCATAGCAGACAATTGTAAAAATCGTCATCTTCAGCTTGGTTTCCATTCCATACATGGCTACATTTTTTTCCTTTCTGGTTATTGGTTGTTATGTGTTCCCATGTTTCTCAAACACATTTGTGAATATACATCTTAGCCATGCATTGCAAATATAGGCACTTGCAAAAAAAATCTATATCGATATATATGTTTGTGAAGTTAGATGCACCTTTTTAGTTATTATACAGTCTTCTATAGTGTGTGGAATCAAGCTTTGTGGATGGGTCTCTAGTTCAAACATATGAGAAAAAAAGAGTATCACAAAACATATTGATACAAGATTCGAACTACATTCTTTGGTAATAAATATTGAAGGCAAGTAGAGAAATTGTATAAGAGGTGTTAGAATGATTAATTTATTGTTCATGTCTTACACTCTCTACTTATTGTTCCTTGTTATATGTTTGTAACTTTGGCGTTATACCCATTTTGGAGACTTCAAATAGATTATGGATCTGTATGGATGGAGAAATTATAGTGAAATCTTCTTTCTTTCATCAAAAAATATGGTAAGGGTTAGTAATTTTTTTTCCCTTCATTTATTGTTTGTAGTTATCTTTGTGCATCTTTGGTGTTATACCCATTAACATAGGAGCAATTGCAGATTAACATAGGAGTAATTGCATATATATATATGCAGAGGGTTAGTATGAAAGCATAAAGATATTCAAAGATAAAATTAGTTTAGTTGTTGTTAAGTGTTATTCTAGTAGCTCTTTTACAATTTCTCTATTTGTCTATAATATTTAGTGCCAAGTAATGTAGCGTCAATTTTCAATTAAGTATGTGGCATTATGCCCATTTTGCATAGGTTATTGCTACCCATTGGCTTTACGAGTTCTATTTTTAGTGTAGGTTTGCTGCCAAAGAACATAGCTCAAATTTTCAATTGACAAGCCAAATCTTACGTAGACTATTTGTCTTGTATCAATATGTTTGAAGTGGGTTTTTGATCATTTGTCATTTACTTGTGATTCTTAAGTGTTTTTCTAATAGTTTTACAATTTCTCTATTTTGTCTATAATATTCAATGCCAAATAATGTATCTTGAATTTTGAATTGACAAGCCAACTGTTACATAGATTGCTTGTGTTGTATCAATATCCACTTCCCCATAACAGACTGTTCATTATTGTAGTTCACTTCTATTCTCCATGTTCACTATCGTAGTTTACCTCTTCTACTCTCCATATTTTAAAGTTCTATTTAATGTGGGTTATTGATCATCTATCATTTTCTTGTGATTCTTAAGTGTTTCCTAATAGCTCTTTTACAATTTTCCTATTTGTCTATAATATTTAGTACCAAATAATGTAGCTCAGATCTTCAATTGACATGTCAAATGTTATATAGATTGCTTGTTTCAATATATTTCATGATATTCTTTTTTCCAGTATCCCATAACAAATATTCATTATCGTTATCATGAAACATATTGATAGAACTCATATAACATGTTCCATCCAAACAAAATAACCACAACAATTAGCACTTTATTATAAGGAGCTTCAAATAGATGAGGAAAAAATAATATCATGAAACATATTAGTACAAGAAAAGCAGTGTATGTAACAGTTGCAAGAGGTATTAGAATAACACTTAAGAGTCACACATAAATGACAGATGAATGGAAACCTTTGGCTTGCTTTCAATTTTTTTGGTCCGTGTATGTTTTTCTACCTCTTAAAGTTCTATTTTAAAAAATGTGGGCTTTTGATCATTTGTCATTTACCTGTGATGCTTAAGTTTTTTTCTAACAACTCTTTTATAATTTCTCAAATGAAAGATGATCTAAAACACATTTTAAATAGAACTTTAACATATGGAGAATGGGTGCTGCTGAGTCCATCCTTTTGGCCAAAAAAGTGGAAGTGTTTTCCCCGATGAATTTGATGATTTGACTTTTCCTTAAAATTGAAGGCGACCCTAGAGATGGAATCTTCAAAAAGTCACCAACCATAAAATGTGGTACCTTTATTAGTTTCCAAATATGTAATTTTATTTCAACACCCATTTCAGCCAAAACTGTTATTTCAATAGGGCGCTGCTTTCTAAAACCCATTGTTAAAAGTCACTTCCTTTCTTTTTACTCATTATACCATGCAATACGTAAACTCATCCATAATTTTGACCTAAATTATTGTATTTTTCTAAATCCCTGTGCAAATATTTGTGGACTCACTCAAAAGCTTTTTTTTTTTTTTTTTGTAATTTTTTTGAATACCTCTTTTTTTGTTAAATTTCTTATTAGGGCCTATTTTCATTTTAGAAATTGATTAATTTATAACATGCATACAAGATGACCTAAACTTATCATTTTTAAAAAAATAAAAAATGAAAAGAATTATCTCAAATTTTTTCATGCAATCCATCTGCCAAAATGTTATGTTTGATCAAAAGACAAAATAGTAAAACCCACATTAAAGTTTATGGACCAATTTCATCATAAATTAATTGAAAAATAGAAAAAATAATCCAATTGTAAAAAAAATTACATATTTGGAATCTACATTGTCTCATCTAAAAATGGGTTTTAATTTTTGTCAAAAAAATCTGCAAAAAAATTTGTTAGCCATATGTCCAAACTTGGTATTTTTCCGACATTGTTAGGACCTTCAACTTGCAGGTCAAACCAGGTTGAAGGCCCAAGTTTGGATTCCCAATGCTTTTCCCGAACCAAAATACAAGGTAGAAATCCAACCAAAAATTCATATTTTAAAAAATGAAATCCCGTTTCATAAACAAATAATTTTTTTATGGTTCTACAAAATGAGATCCCATTTCCCGTTTTGAAAATTGCTAAAAATGGAAAGTTTCCATTTTTGGAAAGTTTTCAAAACATGATCCCGTTTTGAAAACTTTTTGAAAATGGAAATTTTTCAAAAGCAGAAAGTTTCAAAATGGCAAGTTTTCAAAAGCGATCCCATTTTGAAAACTTGCCATTTTTTGATATTTCCGTTTTTGAAATTTTTTCAAAACGGGATCCCTTTTTGAAAATTTTCCAAAAACAGAAAAAGAACAGCAACCCATTTTTTAAATTTAGGCTAGAGATCCTGAAGCTAAACAAGATCATGTTTTTAAAAATGGGATCCCACTTTTAAAAAACAGGATCCTATTTTTTGCAAGTTGATTTCATTATTTTTCCTAAGGCAAAAACTTCCACATTCCGTGGACTCATCTTCTTGCATTTACCTAAATAGAAGGTGTAAACTATAGCTATTAATAGTTTATTATACAAACCTTCTATAGCACCAAAGATGAATAGAGATAACAAGGAACAATAACCAGAGGCCAAAAACATACATAGGCCAAAAAAAAAAACTAGTTGAAAGGTACATGTTAATGTTATGTTTCATGAAGAATACAAGAGCTAAACTAGGACAATGAACAACTTGCTACAAGCAGCTTCAAACATATGAGAAAAAGAGAATATCATGAAACATATTGATACAAGACAAGTGATCTATGTAACAATTTGCATTTACCTATCGGGTATTTGTTTGAAATTTCCACTAGGATTTTTGTCAGCCCAGTCGTGAATAGAATTTCTTGGCACCTATAGATATTTTTTTCCATACACTAAAAAGATAACTATAGCAACATGGACAAATGTAATGTGTACAGTATACTATGTTTATTGTAGTCAAGTGCATGTAAAAATTTGTGCATGCATGTATATATATAGCAACTAATATATGGAGCCTATCTAGCCATGCAGGAAGAAAAGGGTTGAATGTATAACTCAGTAAAATATAAATTTATAAAATAAACCTTGTTTATGCTTATAGCTATGGTCATCTTTTAGGTACCAATTGCCCCACAAATGGGTGTTATATCTCCTTGTCCATCTATGCTTGCATTGAGCCCAACATGATATTACTGCAAAGCAACATTTTATTTGAATATATCAAAATATATGTCTCTGGTTAGATGTGTATGCAATGGAAAAAATACATTGTAAAATAACTTACATCAACAATAGGATGCCAAACATTGTAGATTGTGGAGCACAATAGTTGTGAAACCCTCAAATTCGGTATCTAACGGAGGTGGATGGGAGGATTTTTCAATAGTCTGTTATCAAAGCAATGCCATGGTGCCTCATTTCACAATGCAACCAAAATAATATACATCCTCATACTACAATAGTGAATATTGCATTTACTCCCTCACGTGCCATTGTACAACAATGCCAAGAAGCATCTACCCTCATGTGCACAAATACTTACCATTTTATTTTCGTTGATCGAAGAAACCAACTCCATCGCCGCCAACCCACATGGTCAACAAACTCCACCGTTGTTGTAAACAGCTCTGGGCAACCCGTCACAAATTTCATCGAGTCTTATCATATATTAGACAAAAAATGCAATGTAGACAAGACTATATATTTATGAATGCAATATACAGGAAGAACGAAACAGTGAAATGCTCAAAATAAAATTTTGTAGATCAACATTTTCCAGCTATTTGAATAAAAAAAAACTATTTGAAAAGCTAGCAAGAACACATAATAATATGTGCAAGCAAAGCATGAAGGAAAAATGACAAAACTCAGGGTATATAGGCACAAAAAATGGAAAACAAAACATAGTTGTAGAATTTTTAACTTATTAGTCAAATGCAACTCAATTTTTTTGAAAATGTTTCTAGAGTATGTGCATATATAGTTTAATATACTGGAATGTTCAAAATAAGTTACTGACTTATAGAACTTTCGGCCTCTACTTTTGGTTGGTTGGTATCTTTTTGCATCTTTAACACTTAATGTTGTTTGTATGTGCATATATATCAATTTGTAACAGTTGCAACTGTATGTTCAGAGCACTGCATGTTAAAATCGATTGAAAGATAATTGTAACCTATCCTGATAAAGAATTGACATCATGGAATTTAAACACACTTGAACAAACATGGATAGCTAGAATATATAGAAGAGTGTATTCTTCTAAATTCCATATACAAAAAGTATGAAACAAAGAAATGTTGAAAGGACATGTGTGGGAAGATTAATATTTATGGGTGCATATTTGCATAGTGAATTTAACATAAATTGTATTGCTAAAGGTACAAAAGATAGTAAACAAGAAGATAATTATCTTTAATGTGCAAGGCTGAAGAGGGTGCAAAGCATTGAATAAACAGGGGCAATTTAATGTGGAAATAAAACTTAGAGTATATAGGCACAAAAAATGGAAAACGGAGCATAGGTGCATAATTTAAAACTAATCAGTCAAATATATCACAATATTCTTGAAAATGTTTCTTGAATAGTTGAATATATATTTTAATAGACTGGAATGATCAAAACATGCCACTGACTTGTACAAGTTTTTCCCTCTACTTATTGTTCCTTAGTATCTTTGTGATCTTTGGCATTATACCCATTTTGCACAGGTTATTACTTGGTATGTTTCTATAAAATTAAACTCAAAATCCTTCAAAACAGGATAATATATGGTGTGGAACTAGTGTGAGAATATATCTTTCAAAAACTTTTATCATAATCTAGAACACAAGGTGGGGACATAAGCATTTGGTAGGGGTTGGAGCTATTCCAATCACATCTCTTCGATGTGATGTCGAGTAGTGTATTTGTTGTTGCTTAGTTTGGAGTATCTCTCAAATGAGAATGTTGGATCAATGCAGAGTCTTTCAATTGATTTAACATGAGAGATAACTATAAAAGTTAACCCTTGCCTTTTTTTGTTGCCTATGTTTATCATTGCTTTATCCAATGTTAAGCCTTGTGCTTTATGTATTGTGATTTCCCATGCCATGGTGAGTGAAATTTGTGTTTGGATAGTTGGGATGGGGATGTCTCTTGGGTTTTTTGGGTCCCATGATGGGCCAATGTAATTTTGGAAGTAGACAATGACATAGTCAGGTAGATTTGGTGGTTTGCAATGTGCATTGTACACAATATAGCTATAACAAGACCAAGGGATCCATTGACTAGGCTAGCTTGAATCCACAAATTTTTTGTTAGCATCACCTTTTCACCAACACAAAGTAGTAGTTCTGGGAGAAGTTGGTCATCATCTACATAATCAGATGTATTTTGTTGTGCTACTCAAGCAGTGCTAATGGCTATGGGTAGGTTTAATTGTTTGATCATTTTTTATTGTGGAATGTGACTAAGTCATTTGTGGAAAAAAAATGTGTTACAACATCAAATTGTCCTAGTTTTGTGGGTGGGAGCATTTTATTTGTTTGTTTCATAAGATCTTCCCAATCATTGTGGAGAGCCTCACCATTTCTTAAATGGAGAAGGATTGCTCAAAACTTTTGTTGGGCAGGACTATCTCCTTGTTGGCGGAAAATAGTTTCCAATGTTACAAATATTGTGAAAGTATGTCATAAGGCTACAGTAAATGAGCATGAAGCATAAATAGGAGTATCCATGACCGGAGGCAACTAGGCAAGATCACCAACAAGGATGATAGAAAAAATCACCAAATGGTTTCCTTTGGTTATCAGGGAATGCTTGGCCCAACTTGCTATCTATTTTGAGCATAAACTTCAGGCCTAGAAAACTCATTTCATCTATCAAAATGTATTGAATATATTTAAATTGTTCTTGGAATATTGTTAATTGTTGGTCTTGCAAAGGATTCATATCCTTTTTGGGAATGTGAAGGGATGTATGGATTGTGGAGGCACACATGTTGTAGGCAGCAACAGCTATAGGGGCCAATGTGAGTAGTGGGCTATTACATCTAGTAGTAGATGTGTTTATTTGTTATCTTACACAATTTATCAAAAAGGATTTACGAGTGTCAACTGTTCCTTGAATGATCATGCAAAGAGGGCCTTTTGGGGAAGGTTGCATATGATGGGATTGGATGATTTGAAGAGTTATTTGTTGTTTTGGTGAAAGTTGATTGGCTAATGTATTTATAGGAAAGGATTGTATCATATCTTTCTCACATTGTGCCTTGGCCAATGGGATGAGCTGCAAAACAATATTATGAATTTGTACAGGCACATGGTTTGTATTCGATGAATGGTTCATATAAAAGTCTCGCCTACCCAACAGTTGGAGTTGATTTATACTAAAGTTAGTAGTAGCACCAAGCCGAGAGAAAACCTCACATTCATATTCATCCATAGAAGGTTGATAGTTCAAATCATCGCTATCATTGCCATGGTGTTCTTCAATCATGGATGCAGCTAGAATTCTATTAAAATGCCAAGGATGATAACCAGTTGTTTTAAAAAATTTCCAATTTTCTATTATGTCTTGTTTGGAAATACCTATATTTGTGTGTATTTTTTGGAAAGGGTATGTGTAGGATGATCATGGAAAAAATAGGCCCTTAAGTGGCAAAAAAAATAGAAAAATTAGAGTTAGGCAACTTGACATAAAAATTTGAATAAGTTGTCTATATTATTTCAAAAATATGTAAGAATAGAATTTGTAGCAAATTGAATGCAGTTTCTAAACTACTATGTTTTTTTTTTTTTTAAAATCTATTTGGTGAAAATTTGAAATTTCAATGCAGTAGTACTTAAATTTCAGGGAAAAAGAAGTAGGTGTCTATCTAACCACCCTAACCACAATAAAATGATAATATTTTTTTATAATATTTTAGATATAAGTAGAGGGCTCATGTCCCCATGTGATGCATTATTTTTTGTAATTTTTTTCCAAGTAAATAATTAATTATGAATTTTTTATTACAAATTTTTAAAAATATAAAAAACTTGTATGTCTGACCACCTTAACTTGGCTAAAACTTCATGAAATTCAATTTTTCTTTTTTTAATCCTATAGTATGCGAAACATAGAATGTGATGCATATTTTGGATTCTAAAAATGTGATATTGTTTGAAGGCCATAGATGTTTTTAAATTAGCCTATCAATCAGGACTTTAGTTGTAATTCAAATAGAAAATGAATAATAATTATTTATTAAATTAAAATTAAAGCATGATTTATATTAGTGGAAAGTTGAGAATCTCCTTGAAAACCCTTTTTATTTCATCAATTTTGGGTAAAAAAAAGTCGTCAGCCACATACCCTACAAATAACCATCATATCACCACATTTTGGCCCATCATAATCATGTACATACCCTAAACATATATTCAATTCCTCCTATGTTAATTTGCAATTACTCCTATGTTAATGGGTACAACGCCAACGATGCATAGAGATAACTACAAACAATAAATGAAGTGCGAAAATACTACTAACCCTAACCATATTTTTTGACAAAATAAAGAAGATTTAACTGCAATTTCTCCATCCATACAAAGCCATAATCTTGTTGAAGTCTCCAAAATGGGTATAACCCAAAAGATATAAACATACATGAATAACAAACTAATCATTTATGAAAAATACCCATGTAAAATGACTTACAGATTCCTGAGAACAATAGTATTAAAACCCTCCAATCTACTATAAAATGGAGCCTCTACTATCAAACTAACACCACAATGTAAAACCCTCCAATCAGCTATAAAACGGAACCTCTACTATCAAACCAACACCATAATAGCTCTTTTGATAATGCAACTTAATCAATATATTTTCTCGCACATTTCAAAATATACTTTCCCATAATGCAACATTGAATATTGCATAAATACTTCCTCCTGTGCCATCGTACAAGAACACAAGGATTCATTAACCCTCACGCGAGCAAACACTTACCATTATGCTTTCGTGTATCGAGGAAAACAACTCCACAACCACCGACCCATGTAATTTTCAAACTCCACATCGTCATAAACAACCCCCAAGAAAATCGTTGTCGGTTAGGAGATTCTTGGTGTCAAGAAATTCTATTCACAGCTGGGCTGACAAAAATCCCAATGAAAATTTCAAACAAATAACCTATTAGCTAAATATAGTGGAAATGCTATACAGATTTCAAGTTTCTAAGAATTGGTTGTAGGAGGATATTCTACCAAAGGCTTCATATAGGCAATTCCGATTTCAGGTCAATTCCAAGTGGAACTCACGATCAACATGGATTCAACTCCAACAAAAGGCTAGTTTAAATTAGAGAAGATGTCACTAAGAAGTGCAGATCTGCTAGCATTAATGAAAGGGTGGTGGGAAGAGCCTATAAACATCAGAGGAATGAAGATGTTTATTTTCCAAAAGAAATTGATGTGGATTAACAAGAAATTCAAATTATAGAATCAAACAACCTTCAAGAACATTTTTGTTGAAAAAGAAAGGATAGAAGCAGAAATATCTACATTAAGTTAGTTATTAATAAAGAATGGCATGATTGAAGTAGAGTATGAGAAGGAAAGGGATTTGATGGTTGAATATAACAATTTTTTGGCTAGAGAGGAAAGCTACTGGAAGGAAAAATCCAAAGAAACTTGTCTTGAGGAGGGAGATTTAAACATGAGGTTTTCCATAGGTGTCCAAGCCTATGGGTATATTTATGGAATGACATAATATTTCCTCTCCTTTAGTACAATTAGATTTTATGAGGAGGTCTCAAATAAACAATCATTATCCATTTTATTTTGAGGTTTACAAAATAATTGTTAGTGTGAGGGTATCCTTGTTACATTAAAGCTAAAACTTCTTCCAAAAACATAATTGAACAAATCTTCATCTTAGAAGTGAATTGAAATTTAATTAACCTAGTTTCTTAAAGGAAGATTAAAAAGTTAGTATTTCTTTATGAAGTACTCTCTAGGTGGTAATAATTTACTCTTATTTTATTGCTATTTAAGATGCATTGTGAGATTATTTTTACCATCTTTTGTTTTATTTGTACTTTGTGATTGTAATTGATTAACCTAGTAACCTTGTACATATGATTTACTATTTAGGACTAAGATCCCTAGAATTTTATATCATTGTTGATTACTACTGAGTCCTTGAAAATATGAAGAAATTATAAACACTATTTATATATATAAACCAATTTATATTTGAATCCTTTTTAGATTTAAACTTGACCCAAAACTTTGTTTGAAAGACTGTGTGAAAATATGTGATTTTTTTTAGGGTAATTGTGTACTTGTTTTAATTCAATTATACTTGATCTATAGAAAAAGAGGATACACGCATAGTCTGGAATACATGATGATCATCTTAGAATATAGTTTGAATAAATATATTGTATGTTATTCAATGATGAGTGATTGCATAGTATGGGATGTTTATGTCATTCATTTGTTAAATTTTATGTCAATATATTATAAATTTTTTGTAAATTTTAAGTTTTATATAAATGATCAAAACATTTATATAAAAGAAAATGAGTTACATGAGAGAAAACTCATAACGTTGAAAGATATGAAATTAAGCATATACAATAATATTAGTTATTTAATTATAAATTCATGATACATTTTATAAAATATATATGTATATATTATTCTCATAATAATTTTGATTGGAAAAGAGATTTTATTAAAATTAGTTGATAATTTAAAATAAAATGAAAAAAGGAAATCTATGAATTAAAGAAGCAAATAATGTAGATAGACTAAAAATAAAATAAAATAGATATATTGTGAAGTGTGTGTGTGTGAAAAATGTGGAAAATTAGTAAATCAAAACAAACCTTAATGAAATGAATTATATCAAAGATTCAAAGCAAAGAAGCTACTCTAAATTGCCACAAAAAAAATCTTTTAAGAATGTCTCATTGTCCTCTATTCTTAAAGATTCCTTTAACCCTTTGGTCCTCATATTTCTATGTGCACAAAGGCTATTAGAATGACACTTATGAAATGAGATCAGTATTCAACATGCAAGCCAATTAAGTTCCTACATGAAACTATACGATGGAAAGGATAATGGATACTATGATGAATGGATGGTGGTGTTAGATGATTTGAGGTAGATACTATGGTATTGAGATGGGATGATTCTACATATGCTCAAATGAAACTATGATGCAAAGGATGACATAAAATGAAACTATGAAGCAAAGTATTACTCTAAGATCTAACTATGATGCAAAACATGGTATAAAATATAACTATAAGACTCTAAAGTGCTCCCAAGCTCAAATGATATTTTTGTATGATGACTCTATTCAAAAGTGGATGCAAAATACAATGCCAGAGGGTTGTATTTATAGTCTTTTCCAAGCATCTTGTGAGGTGGCAACAATCGATGGTCCATATTCAAACAAGAAGAATGAATGATGGAGATGGAGAGAATCAAGATGTTTTCCCATTGACCAAAGACAACATGCCAAATGGATGGAGGAATCTCTTGACCAATAGGAAACATGCCAAATGGATGGAAGACTAAAGTGTGGGAAGAAAAGACCATGTGTTTGAAATTTGGTGGAAGTGTGTGAAGAATAAGCCATGTGCTTAAGAATTGGTTGAAGATAATTCTAATTTAAAAATTAGAATTATTTAATTTCATGTGACCTTGGTGAGGTGGCACAAAAATTTGTAGACATGTGCTTGAATTCCTAATTGACATTAGTGGAGATTAATTAAATAAAACAAGCTTATGGAAATTTGTTTATTTAATTAATTTAGAAGAATATGATTTTAGATTTGGAGAATTTAGAATATAAACAATATAAATAAATTGAGAATTTATTTATACGTGTCAAAATATTAATTAAATAACTAGTATTTAATTAATTAAATTCCATGACTGATTTTAGGTGTATACATTTTTCCCCTCTTTGAAGTAATGTGTTTACACATTGCTTCAAAGAAAAATTTTATACTGATCCCAAGAAAAAAAATTCAATGCCACAGATGCTAATTTTTAGGTGATGATGGATATATGCCCCCTTAGGAGATAAATCAGTACATGTTTGAATTTTTAGGATTTTTCAATGATTTGATCATGATTTCAAAATTTTATGATCTAGAAATGATTTAAATCTCCTGAAAAAGAAGATTGAGCATGCCAGATTGATTAATTGATTAATTGATGCCTTATGTTGTCTCCTTGTGTTTGATGTTTAATGATCACGTTCAATCGATTGATTTGATGATGTTGATATGATAGTTGATGATTGACCTCATGATAGGTGAGGATCAATGATAGGTGAGGATCAATGATAGATTTATGATTGACCTCATGATAGGTGAGGATCAATGATAGATTGATGATTGACCTCATGATAGGTGAGGATCAATGATAGTTTTATTGATTGATGGGCCTCATGATAGGAAAATTGCATTGATTGATGAACCTCATGATAGGTGAGGTTGGATTGATTGATGAACCTCATGATAGGCGACGTTGAATTGATTGATGAACCACATGATAGGAGAGGTGCATTGATTGATGAACCTCATGATAGGTGAGGTTCAATTGATTGATGAACCTCATGATACGCGAGGTTGAATTGATCGATGAACCTCATGATAGGTGAGGTTGAATTGATTGATGAACCTCATGATAGGAGAGGTGCATTGATCGATGAGCCTCATGATAGGAAAGGTTGAATTGATTGATGAACCTCATGATAGGTGAGGTTGAATTGATAAATTGATGCTCACGATATTTGATCAAAGTCTCACTAGAGCTAATTAGATTGATAGGCTGATTGATTTTGACTAATTGATGGGTTGATTGATTGATAAGATTGATGATTTGTGATATGTTATGATCAAAGGA
Organism: Sequoia sempervirens; assembly: GCA_007258455.2. Classification (NCBI taxonomy): domain Eukaryota; kingdom Viridiplantae; phylum Streptophyta; class Pinopsida; order Cupressales; family Cupressaceae; genus Sequoia; species Sequoia sempervirens. The sequence continues at coordinate 267,501,391 of VDFB02193867.1, forward strand.
GGATTTTAGAATTCTTCAGTATAGGGAATGCTTCCTAAAGACACGGGACATGATTTTCCATCTAGTGTAGGCCAATTTAGATATTATCAGTCGATGTGTTTTATCATCTTTGATTGATATGCCCCAATATAGGATTGATTAATGTACTAATACTTGATGATGTACCGATACTTGATGTATACACTTATTCAGTCAGAGATTTTGTGATTTCTGCCACTTTGTTGATGTATCTCTCCATGTTTGGATATCATTGTACAATTGACATTAATTATTTTGAGGTTATATGATATGTAGCGATGATTAGTGATCTACATGTTAATGATTTCATGATGGATGCATTTACTTTCTATTATGTATGTTGTGTGATGTTCTAGATGATGATGATATGATATGTTATGGATGGAAATGATGATCTGCAATTGATGAAATGAGTATTAAATGAAATGATTGTATGATCGATCCTAGTTCTATGTGTTTATAATGTCTATGTGATGATTATGTGATGTATACAATAATAATACCTATGTGGTGATTATGTGATGTATGCAGTGATGATATTTGTTCTATGGGAGGTGGATTTGATTATGCAAATGATGTGTGAGGATATGCGATGTTTATATTGATTATGTATGGATGTAATGATAAGGAGATATAACAATTATGTAAATGATGTGTGATGTTTTGTAATGATGAATGTATGATTATATGATGAAAATGATTATGTAGATGATTGTGTTCTAGGCTCTTAAGTTTAAATAAGTGAATCTATCCAACTTCCAAGAGTTGTGGGAAGGTTGTCGTCAGTTGGTTCTTTGTTAAATTAAGTTTCACAAAACCTAACATATTTCCCAATTCTTTTGGAAATCTAAAGATACTCACTCATTTAAGCTTAGGGAACCACTTTCCTAATGACACTATATGAAATGATTTTGATTATGTAAATGAGATGTGATGCATGTCTTTTTGTGTTTTCTTATGCAAATATTATGATGTGATGTATGGATGAATGAATGATGTTGTAATGTTTTCTACTGTATGCAAATGATGATGCAACTGATATGCAACTAAATGAGAATGATGTGTTTTTGGAAATGCCAAGTGTACTCAATCCATTAATGCAAGAGATAACATCATTGTTGCAACTTTAGAAACCCCATAAATACAAATGCAAACTAACATGGATGCAATCTACTCTAACCATGTAGATCTCATATGCAAAACTTGTCATTCGTAACTGTCCAATTTGTCATGCTTTTTATCATCATTGGGCCTTTAAAATGTTGAAAGTGAGTACAAGCATCAATGGTATATTTAGACCATGATGACCTGAGTACTACTTCCATGATGTTTGATAGTGCAGGTTAACACAAGCATCTAAGTATATTTAAACTAAGATGACCTAAGTATTGTATGCGTAAATAGACAAGAGTTGACCGATTTCCTAAGAAAATTAAGAATGTCATTAGTGATACTTCATAGAGAACGTCCCGTGACAATTTGCACAGTAATAATAAACAACTCATAGACAACAAACAAAGAAAAATCATACTCCTTCCTGGCTCCTCTAGTTCGATACATCATCGAGGGACTCCAGATATATGATAACAAAAATCAAATTATAACAATTGAACATTCATGTTTAACATGATATAAACCCATGATTTAGAAGCAACATCATCCATTTGAAGTTTTCTTTTAGTTTGATTTGGGTGTTCGATGTGTTTTTGATGATGATTGATGTTCAATGTTGAGTTTCACTATGATCATTGTTTTGAGTTGTGTTTCCCCCACTATTGTTTTTCTGTTGGTTTAAGCTCAAATTTTATTGCCCCCAGTGAGTTCAGGATTTTTCCCCCAATCTAGGGTGAGACACGACCATGATGCCAAGATATGTCCATGGTGGTTTCTGAAGATAGGCAGATGGATGGCGAAAGTGAATGGTTGACATGCTCAAATAGATGGAAAAACTAACCTATCACAAATAGTGCCTATTGTCAAGTTTTCACTACTTGTTTTTATTGCACTTTTTCAGATTTTATGATTTTTTTGTTTTTTCTTTTTATGACTTTTTTGTATTTTTGATATTTTTCTGATTTTTTTTTTTTGGATTTTCTCAAGATATTTAAGATGGAATGTGATGATATGACCAATTGAAAGAAAAAGATTCCCCACAATAGAGATAATGCAACCATGGATAAATGATAGATCAAAATGAAAGATTCATTGGAAAACATATTACACAAGCAACGTATCTCTTGTCAAAAGATGATAATGGTTGATTGATTAGGATGCTAGGAATGATTGATTCCATAAGGCATGATGATTATAAGTACTTAGGATCAGTAATTTCCTCTAAGTACAATAAGATTGATGATTGTTGATTATTGATTGACAAAAGATATGAGGATTGGATAATGTTTTACAACTAGGCTTAAATATGATTTGCATGATAAGATTCAAGGTTGCAAAGGGACATGATGACATGGATTTTGATAAGCTAGGAGATATGGAATGGAAGAAATCAAGGATAAAAATTATGAATGGGATGATCAAGATCAAATAGATAAGATATAGACACAAGGCCCAAGTACTTTTCCCCTATTCCTCATCAAGGCCAAGGACGAGAAGAAATGATGTATTTAGAAAGAATGATGGGATATGGATAAGGTGAAGGGGGATATGGATAAGGTGAAGGATATGTTATGGAAGATATGGATAGATTGTATAGGATAAGATATATATGATGTTCAAGAAGATCCTTAACCTTGTCGAGATCAAAGGTGGGAAATGTGGAGGATAATATATGCATGATAGGAAGATGGAAGGACTTAAGCATTAAGTTTCATGACCAAATATCCCTTTAATAAACCATGGAAATGGGAATCAGACTCATAAATGTTGGCCTATCAAAGGTATGATGGAATAACTAAGGACTTATCCAAAGATTTGGATTAAAGGAGAAAAATGGGGGATGAATGTTGGGCAATGTATAGGAGGTGGGAAGGCTTGGTGATGGATAGATGGACAGGATTGAAAGGTCAACTTTGGCACACACCTTGAAGGGTGGTGGAGTGATGGAGTAAAAATGGATTTGAAAGGTGGGAGGTTTTTAGATGGAGGATTGGAGGAAGATTTTGGTTCAGCAAATGTGGGTGCCAATTTATATTTCATTTCTTCTATGAGACTTTTAGGAATCCGCATGATTTTTGACTTTGATATTTTCTTTATGGGCCTTTGTGGCCTTTGAGATTTTTCTCTTTTATTTATGGCCCTTTGTGGTCTTGGAAATTTTTATTTTTTCTTTGATAGGCCTTTATGGCCTTTTGAAATTTCCTTTTGATTTATGGACCTTTGTGGTCTTGGAAATTTTTCTTTTTGCTTTGATGGGCCTTTCTGACCTTTTTTATTTTCCTTTTATTTTTGCATGCCTCTTCAAGGATACATGTTGATCCTTTGATACATGTGAATTTTGATATGGAAGCTTTTGACATTTGGCACCCAAATTGCTTCCAAGAGCAATAGGAGAGATGGATGGAGATGAATGGTATGGAGGTATCATGGATGATTTGTTAGAGGTAGAATTTTGAAAGGGTATCAAGGATGTGTGCCTTTATTGTTCTTGAGGAATAGGATATGGACCTAGGATAGAGGGAAGGTTTGATGGAATAGGATGAGAACCTAGGATAGATGGAAGGTTTGGTGGATTAGGATGAGGACCTAAGATAGATGGAAAGTTTGAAGGACTAGGATACTTAGGCATATAACCAAGGAAATGGTAATGTGGTTTTTCTTGAGCAAAAAGGAGTTCTAGGATACCTTGTTCATGAAGGCCTAATCCTTTTCTTTTGTATTTCATACTTTGACACATTCGTTTACCAATGGGTTATGTATTGTTTGTGAAACAAGATGCAAGTCCATTTTGGAGAGGATATGCTATAGATGAAAGGATAGGTGTTGGAAGTAAACTAGATCAGATAAAGGTGGAGGATCCCAATTTGTAGGTGTGTGGCTCATGGATAGCTTGTATAGGTGTGAAAGGCTCTTGACATGGGGATGATGGGGTACTTTGATCTTGACATGGCAGAGGACCACGAGGTGTAGAAGATGAAGCAACTTGCTCTTTATTATGTGTGGAATCATCATGTAGTGGTGTGAAAGGCATATCTTGATCTTGAGCAAGATGAACATCCTCATGGAATGGAGGGATATCCTCAGATAGAAGCCTATCTTGATCTTGATGAGGAAGGTTATCATGAGATTTCATAGAAAGCATATCTTGATCATGAGAAGGTATGCCATAATTAGATAGGCTGGAATATTTATCATGCTCTTGGGATGCAATGGAATCATGAGATGGTATGGATTCATTAGATGTGATGGAAGGAGGACTTGGAAGAATAATTTTCTCTTGAGATGGAAAGGAATCATTGTGGATGAAAAATGAAAGGAGGGGATCATCATAGAATTCTTTAGAGATGGGTTCTTGGAAAAAGATTGGAAGAACTTGTGGAATTTTGGTATCATTGGATGAAGTGGAAAGAATGTTTTGATCTTGAGGTGTAGAGGAGTCTATGTTGTCATGTTTTGGACTGAGATTGACATGAATCATTAGATGTAGAAGGTATGATAGATGAAGGTGGTTGGATGGAATTGTTAACTTGGGTGAAAGAATCATAAGGTATATTTTGGCTTATGAGAGATGAAGATAAATGCATGTTATGGTAATATTTTTCAATATCCTTTGTGTTTGAAGACTTTGATTTGGGTTTCTCATTTAACCTTTTCAAGAATTCAAAGAAATTGAACTTGGATGATGTAGTTGTTGGTGGAGAAGGTGCCATGTCTATATTTTTGTCTAATGGATAAGAATAGATGTCTGACAATAAATATCTTTTTGTGGTTGTTTCCCTTTGCATACCCCATATTTGTTGTTGAATTTTTTTCATTTGATGAGCTAAAGCATTCAATTGATCCTCATCTATTTCAAGTTGACAAAATATGTGAAGGGGGTATTCTTCAGTCTTAGCCATGATGGTTTTATTTTCACTGTTTTGAGTTTCAATGTTTTGAGTCTCAATGATTGGAGTTTCAATGGTTGGAGTTTCAAGATTTGACTCTTCAATGTTTTGATTTTCAAGCCCTTTCTTCTTGAGTTTTCATTTTTGTAACCTTTTTTGAATGGGCATACAAGTGTTATAGTTTTTTAACTAAACTTTTATCTTCCATTTGGGAGTGCCAAGGGTTTACCCAAGTTCAAATAGAATAAAAAATTCTATTGACATGAACTAGGGTGAATCTAATTAAGCAAGATTCATTTTGTGATGAAAGAATGATAGATCCTGATGAGGAAACTAAGCTTGAAAATCATAGATTTTTTTAATGATTTTGGGAACTTTAGGATGTTAGATCTTGGTATAGCTAGATATGTTCACTTGTTAGACCTATTTGGCAAGTTTAGACTATTGGTGAAACTGAGGAATGACTGAACACTACTGAGGATTCCCGGAATGAGACTAACTATCAAATAGGAGATGAACTTAGGTCACTAGTTTTATGGTCTACAAAATGTGCTAGAATAGGCGCAATATGTGCCAGAACAAGTGCAAAATGCACCAGAACAGGTGCAAAATGTGCCAAAACAAGTGCAAAATGGGCCAGAATAGGTGCAATATGCACAAAAACATGTGCAAGATGCACCAAAACAAGTGCAAGATGTGGTATAGGACTTGCAAGATGCACCAAAAAGTTTTACAAGGCTCTGTAAGCAGGTTTTGACTCTCGTAATTTGGACAGTATGCGTGAATAGATGTGCAAGATGCATCAAACTGGGAGAATAACATCATTCTTGGAAGTTTGTTTGATTCTTTGAATTTTCCAATTAGAGACTTAGTTGTTTCAATGAATGTTTTTTGAATCAAGGTTTTCACTTTCAACATGTGATGTTTTTGTTTGAAATGGATTCAAAAACACATTGGTAAAGACACATCAAACATGTACAACTTAGGCTATGTAGGACTATATTTGTTGAGTTCCCACTTGGATTTTACTCCAGTTGCACTTACTTAAAGTGGATGATTAGATGCTTGACCCCACTGGCTCCCCTCCACAACACTCACTTCTATGAGGCATCCAAGCATCAATACCCATGAATCTCCCATGGCATATTTCTCATCTCTACTAAAAGCCACAAGAATGTGGGATGGCTTCAGAATGACCATTTTTGCACAATCAAATAGATTAAGGATTTTGGCCTTGCTACAACAAAGGGTTATAATATAGGATTTTTTTTCATGGGGAATCATCCATGCGACAAGAGACCATTGTTTCCCTTCTTGTTAGAACAATCCTTGTGATACTTGAACTTTCCCCAAGTACCCACATTTATATCCCAGTTGGAAGTCTCTTGGCATTAGCGTGTTACTAGTTGGGTTGTTCCCTTGGGTGATTACATTTTCCCACAAGGCAGGCCCTCTATGGATTAAAAAAAGTGAGCAAGTACATCTGTAGTTTGATGAATCTTTGTTTTTGTGTGAACAAAGAGAGAACACACATGATATACTCAACTCACACTTCTAAGAAAAAAGTGAATGGGTCTGGCTTTTTGGTCACCTAGTTAAGGGGATAGCATATGCCTACCATTCATCAAGCATGAAAGACATGGTGTTCATTAACCTTTTAATTAAGCTATGTTCCTAACTTAACCAAAAGGAAAAAATTAAATCACTTCTAGCTCGTACAATATGTTAGTAGTTTATGTTTGAGTCTTTGATAGCAAATCTGGGAAACCTACAAAACAAAAACATAGAAAATTAGCTCTCAGATTTAGTGAAAGACAATGAAACTACAAAATGCACCATAACAAAGACAAAATGCACCAGAACAGAGACAAAATGAACCAATCTGCAAGCAATATATGCCAAAACACATACAATATGTGCTAAAATACATGCAAGATGCTCTAAAACTCAAAAAAGATGTTATGGAACCCTAGTGAACTTAAATTTGCAATATTCATTATTTCGCATGCAATATGCACTGAAAAAGGTGCAATATGCACTAAATGAGCTACAAAGTGCACCAAAGAAAGTGTCGTTTGCCTAAAAAGTCTAATGCTCGAACTTGTGAACATAAATTTTCAAGAATGTTAAAAAAAATTAGGCAAGCCCCACGGTGGCATCACTTTGTGTGTGTGTGAAATGTGGAAAGTTAGTAAATCAACACAAACCTTAATGAAACAAATTATATCAAAGATTCAAAGAAAAGAAGCTACTCTAAATATCCACAAAACAAATCTTTGAAGAATGTCTCATTGTCCTCTATTCTTAAACATTCCTTTAACCCTTTGGCCCTCATAATTCTATGTGCACAAATGCTATTAGAAAGACACTTAAGAAACGAGATTAGTATTCAACATTCAAGCCAATTAAGTTCCTACTGAAACTATACGATGGAAAGGATAATGGATACTATTATGAATAGATGATGGTGTTAGATGATTCAAGGTAGATACTATGGTATAGAGATGGGATGATTCTACATATGCTCAAATGCAAACTATGGAAATGCTAATCTAAAATGCAACTATGATGCAAAGGATGACATAAAATTCAACTATGAAGCAAAGTATTACTCTAATATCTAACTATGATGCAAAAAATGGTATAAAATGTAATTATAAGACTCCAAAGTGCTCCCAAGCTCAAACGATATTTTTGCAGAATGAATATATTCAAAAGTGGATGCAAAATACAATGCCAAAGGGTTGTATTTATAGCCTTTTCCAAACATCTTGTGAAGTGGCAATGATTGATGGTCCAGATTCGAACAAGAAGAATGAATAGTGGAGATGGAGAGAATCAAGATGTTGTCCCCTTGACCAAAGACAACATGCCAAATGGATGGAGAAATCTCTTGACCAATAGGAAACATGTAAAATGGATGGAAGACTAAAGTGTGGGAAGAAAAGACCATGTGTTTGAAAATTGGTGGAAGTGTATGAGGAATAAGCCATGTGCTTAAAAATTGGTTGAAGATAATTCTAATTTAAAATTTAGAATTATTTAATTTCATGTGACCTTGGTGAGGTGGCACAAAAATTTGTAGATATGTGCTTGAATTCCTAATCGACATTAGTGAAGATTAATTAAATAAAACAAGCTTATGGAAATTTGTTTATTTAATTAATTTAGAAGAATATGATTTTAGATTTGGAGAATTTAGAATATGAACAATATAAATAAATTGAGAATTTATTTATATACATAGTCAAAATATTAATTAAATAACTAGTATTTAATTAATTAAATGCCATGACCAATTTTAGGTGTATACATGAAGTATACAAATATTCAATGTTAGTATATTCAATTATTAATTATGTGTTTTTTTGAGTTGTGATGTAGATGTATCTTTTGTTAGTAAGCATAATAATTAATTTACAAGGGGAGAGATGTTATGTGAATTTTTCCCCAAGATAAGAGAAAGTAATGAAATAACCCTTTAGAATTAAAAGGGAGATATAAAAATAAAGGATATTATGATCCTTTGGTTTAAATGAAGATTAATGAATAATATTTTAGAAAAATATTTAGAAAAGGGAAGAAATATTTATATTTATAAATAATAATTAAAGGAAACCTTTGTGAAAGGGTGTGATGGTTTAGAAACCACCCTTTGTAAGGCTTATATAAAGAATTTATGTGAGACTTAAAAAGGGGCATGAAGAACACTTAGGGAAGAAGGAAGTGGTTTGGTGGGGTTATGAGCATTGGAGAAGGGGACACATGGAGTGTGTCCAACTCGGGGTATAAAGTACACCCAAAAATTTCCTAGCCAAGGTTGTTGTGTATGTTGAGTAGTTATTATGAAGCATTGTGTATACATGTTGAGCAATTACTCTAGAGCATGTTGTATACATGTTGAGTAATAACTCTAGAGCATGGTGTGCACTTGTGTCGAACATTGTTCTATTGAACCAACATTTGTGTAGAGCACAATAATGCACTATGTTTTGAAAGGAATTGTTTCCTCCTAGATTGTTCCATAGCGAGAGACAATACCACTAACATCTTCCTTAGGTGAGAGTGTCTTTTCCAAGTGTTGTTATTCAAATAAGTATTGAAAACTCTTGATTGTATAATATATTTGGAATATTGTCTCTATGATTTTGATGTTAATATAATTGAGTTATATGGATGTGTATTCAATTTACTATGTTAATTATTTTCATTAGAATCCTTTTCTAAATATTACATATTAAAGTTTGCATTGATTATTTTATATTAGTTATTCACATCATTTTAGTAATATTGTATCTTGTAAATTATCTTAAATATAATATTTAACCTATTAAATTTTCTTCTAATACTTAAATAACTTTGGGAGAATAGTGACATTACAATATTACTTCTTCGATCTATATCCAAGTATCCATGAATTCAAATCGAATGGTGGGTCCTATTGTGTCTTGGGAACAACATGCTTGATTTTTCTTAGAGAAAAGGTGGGACCCCTTTTCTATTCTTCTCCTATGTCTCCTTTGTTTCTTCTTTTTTTATTTCTTCCTTTCTTGGTTTTTTGAATTTTTTCTATTTATTTCCTTGATTTGTTGAGTATGTTTCCTTTTGTTGGAGTCTTGGAGCTGGTCATTTGAGCATATCTTTTGAGGTGTCCTCAAAATCCTAAGATTCCTTTTTCATAATTTTGGATGTTTTCATCATCATATTCATGCTTGACTATCTATGAATCCCTAATGATTATTGTGGGATGCCACTTCAACCTATCATATTTTTTTAGCATTAATGGTGACCCACTCCCTCATATGGTTTTTCATTTTATTTTTTTTTCCCTTTATATTTATCTTTTTATTTTTCTATTTGCACCATTCTCCAAGGATTTAGAAACTCCCCTTTGTGATTGATTGTAATATAGGTTAAATAATCTATTGGTAGCAAGGTTAGTGAGTTTTCATGTGTGTGATTGTGTGCATGTGTTTATGGGTATGTTCATTCATGAGTGTGTTTAATCAAGTTGTCAATTCTCATGTCCTGCCCCTTGGATTTAACTAGGTAGGGTTTTATCTTTTCTTGGTTTACCTTTCTTTAGTTTTTCTTTCCATGTTTTGGTCTCCCATCCCCTTATTTTTTTTGTAGCACTGTATATTTGGAGTTAGAGTTTCACGGTTTCTTATTCTAGTACCCTATTAGTGATTGTCCTAAATTCCAACATTGATGTTTTCTAAAGTTAAAATTCCTTTTAGAGTTTTCTTATCCCAGTACCTATTTAGTGATCACTTTGTAGTCAAACCTCTAATATAATATCATTTCAAATTTAGAGTTTTGGAGTTTCCCTATTTGAGTACATAGTTAAAGTTCCTTCCAAAGTCTAAACCCAACATAGTCCAACAAAATATTCTTTTAGAATTAGAGCTTTATAGTTTCCTTATCTCGTAACTAGTTAGTAATATCTTTGAAGTTTGACCTCTTGAATATTCTTTTATAATATCATTTTAGAGTTCCCCTATTCATGTGCCTAGTTAGTAACCATATTGATGTCCAAACCTGATTTATTTTGAGAAAGAAAAGGAGAAAAGAAAGAAATCTAAGGATGGAATAAAGGCTTATATTTAAAGTAGGGAAGGTGAAATACTCTCTTATTGACAAAGTTGAGTTTTGAGAAAGAAGAGGAGAATTTTCAAGACTTATAACCATGCCAAAATTTATCAAGTTTTCCAATGTCAAGGTATGGATCACCCCTCTTACCAATATTAATTTCCCAAGTGGCCTTGCACCTTAATATTGGTCACCTAAGCAACCCTATAGTCTCTAAGTGTCCCTATAGCTTAAAGTAGGTGTTAATAGTTTTAGATGGTGAATAAGATCAATAGGTTAGAAGGATAGAAAATAAAGGGGAATGGTAGTGAAATAAGAATGATAATATGTACTAAGAGGTCTTCTTTTAATGTAAAAAATATTGTTGAGAGAAAAGAGCTTGCCACATGGGTTGTGAATTAGACTACTAGATCATCATCAAACATGTATATTGACCCATGCATTTTGGATGCTTACAATACTAAAATTACATGTCAAAAAAATAATTAAAGAGGGATATGTACTTGTATCCCTTATGCTTACTTCTTAGAAACTCCAACAATTAATTTTGAACTAAATATTATAATCATTAAAAATTGCATATACAAACATTATTTATACAAATATTTCAATAGCTGATACAACACTACAAAAAAATATTATTAATCTCACTAATAATTAAAAAATGACACCAGATATATAATATATCCTTACCAAAAAAAAAAAATAGAAACAAAATAAAAACTAATATAGATATCTTAAATATATTTATCTTATTTTAATTTAAAATTATTTTAAAAATATTTTATTTAATTTATTTAAAAGTAATTTTATTTCACTTTATTTATATTTCATTTATTTATTTTAAAAAATTATTTTGTTATATTTTAAAATTAACACATTTATACCATCACACTGAAAAATTAAAAACTAGGCCTAATTCCTACACCAAGTTAAGAGATAACAACAGAAAAATATATCAACAACATAGATAAAAAATTAACTCAAAAGACAAGGCAGAACAAAGCCCATAGTAATACACATACAATTTATGTATTTTTTGTAGATAGAAAATAGCAACTTTATTCATTCTTAAATAAATAAAGCAATGCCAATACATAGAATGCAATTACAAAAAAGACTCAAAATAGAAAAAAAAAAGAAAAAAAAAAAGCATGTGTATGACATGCATTATTCGAGGTGCAGATGCTGGCAGCAAAAATAGTGAAATAAAAGGTAATGGTGGAAGAAGGCTAAAAATAGTTGAAATGCATCTAGAGCACTACAAGCATCAATTATCAACATACACCCCCTTGATGCTAAGAGGGTTCACAATTTGATTTCTGAGTGTCAAAAACTGATCTTTTGCAAGTGCTTTGGTGAAGATATCTGCTAACTGTTCTCTTGTGCTAATGTATTTCAATTCTACTTCCTTCTTCTATACCAAATCACAAATAAAATGATATTTTAGATCAAAATGCTTTGTCCTATTGTGATGAACTAGATTCTTTGCTAGCTTGATGTTACTCATATTGTCACAAAAAATCATTGTAGGCTGAATTCACTTCTCTCCAATTTATTCTAAAACTTTTCTAACCCAAAGAGCTTATGTACCTGTTGAGGTAATTTCAACATACTCTACTTCTGTGGAAGAGAGGGAAACCATATTTTGTTTTATTGAAATCCATTTAATCAAACTAGAACCAAAAGAGAAACAATTTCCAAATGTAGACTTATGATCATCCATACTACCTCCCCAATCTCATGAATCGCTAAAACCAACAAGATTGAACCTTTTAGAAGAGTATTAATGAATACCATAATTTAGGGTGTCTTTCACATACCTCAAAATTCTCTTGGTTTCCTTCATGCACATATTTTTTATGGATTTTTCATGTACCTTGAAACAAGTGAACCTGAATGAGAAATATCAAGTCTTGTGTGAGTTAAGAACATCAAACTCCCAACAATACTCCTATAAGTTGTCGCATCAACTATATCAACACCATCATCTCTACACAACACAACTCCATGAGCAATCAGAGTGGAGAGAGGTTTACAATCAACAATGTCAAACCTCTTCAACATATCTTTTGCATATTTGGTTTGGCAAATGAAAATTTCATTCTTGCATTGATAAACCTCCATTCCTAGAAAAATATTTCATAAGGCCAAGATCTTTCATCATAGAAATTTTGAACTCATCTTTCATCTTAGAACTGCTACCCATATACAACAAATCATCAACATACAATCTTATAATAAGAATATCATTACCTTCTTGTTTGTAGTAAAGGGTAGGTTCACTCTTCTTTAAAATCCATTCTCTTGAAAATATCCATCAATCCTAGCATAAAATTCTCATGGTGCTTGCTTGAGGCCATACAAATCCTTCTTCAACTTGTAGACTTGACCTTCTTTTCCTTGTACTTCAAAACCTTGTGATTTTTCCACATACACTTCCTCTTCTAAGTACCCATTCAAGAAGGAACTTTTCACATCCATATGATGTATGCTCCAATTATTTTGAGCTACTAATGAAATCAACATTCTAATGGTATCTTGTCTTACAACTACTGCAAATATCTCTTCATAATAAATCCCATACTTTTGTGTGAAGCCTTTAGCAACTAATCTTACCTTATGTCTTTCAATACTCCCATCTGTAACATAGGGAAAATTCACAGATTTCAAAGCATAATTTAAACTAAACCCATGCTAAATAATCAAGAATAATGGAAAACAATAAAAACATGCATAAACAAAGCATTTTACCAAACACACATTCGATTCCATGAATAACCTCTATGTGGTCGATTTTGAGTGTGATAAATGCATAAATTAAAACAAATAAATCAAACACACCGATAGAACATTATATTAAAAATAGAATTTAAATGAAAAATAAATGCAAATGCTTTCTTCTATCTTTGATGTCATCATATCGTCCTCTATCTCCAGTGTTTTGTTGATTCTAGCTGGCTCTCAGATCTGGGGCTAGGCTCAACAAACGGTCTTCCTAGAGAATGAGATTAAATATGAAGGCATGTAAATACTATGCTAAAACATGATTATTCTAATGATGAACATGATTGATAAAATGAAAGATTATGATAATGCTATAAATACTAAAGCTAATAATGATAATGCTAAGATGTTAAAATGCTATAAAGCTAAAAATGCAATTAATCTCTAATTAGCCTCAATGCTTGGATTGGAAGTGATATTTATAGAGTTTTAGAAAGATTCTGATTGGCTAATGTGATCGACAACTATGAAAATTCCAAGCAGATCGAACGGTTGAAGATGAATAAGACTAGAGAGAAAAATAGAAGAAAATAGAAGACAAGCTTTCTTTCCTTTTTTTTCGAAAAAGAGATAAGATGAGATGATAAAGATGAATTGTAAAAATCATCTTTTTGTAAGATTTTGTAAAGATTTTGAAGAAGATAAATAATGAATTATTAAATTCAATTATTCATTTATGGGTGACATGGAGATTTTTCTTAAAATAGAATATTTACCTCAAATTTGAAGAATAATGGAGGATTTCATAATTAAATAAAATATTTAATTATGATTTTGAAAAGATATGGAAGATATTTAATTAAACTTTTTAAGAAATGACATGTAAATGGAATTAATTAAATAAAATATTTAATTAATTAGAAGAAGAATTTTAAAAGAAATATTTAAATTTAATTAAATCAAAACAACTTAATTAAATTCAAAAAGTGATAGTTAATTAAAATAAATGAAGTGTATTTATTTAATTAATCAAGTAGACATATGAATGTGAAATAATTAAATAAAAATTGATTTATTTAATCATGAGAGAAGAATAAATTGAATGAACAATATAATTAAATTAATTAAATTTAATCATATGTAGAGGACTTTAGAGAAATTAATTAAATAATAAATATTTAATTAGATGTCAAGATTAATCATACATGACCAATTTTATGCATATACAGTTTTCCCCTCTTTGAAGTGATGTGTGAAATGCATTGCTTCAAAGAAAATATTTTTGCTCTCAAAATTTGTTGTGTTTGATTTTGCCCCTGATTGAAAAATTTAACTAATATACCCTTATCTAACTCTGATATGTTTCTGATATTCATGATGCCCCCTCAGGAGGCAAATCACTAATGATGAGAAAATGGTGATGATAAAAGTTGGATGATGAAAGGGACGCAATGATTTAGCTCCCGATAAATGATGAAAATAAAATGACCCAATTAAAAAAAATGTCACCAAAACCCACTTGGTTTGACCCTTAAAAGGTAAAAGGGTAAAAAAGAAAAGTCATTTTGCACTTTTTGACTTGTGAGGAACCTTCTGCTCTGATAGCGACATGGTGTGATGGAGATCCTATACCGCCGACTTAGATTCGAGCGGTCTTGCCGATATCAGTGACTAGCAACGTATGGACCACCGGTGAGTCAATTCGAACCTTCTGATGTTAAAATTTTTAGTTTTCAATCAATTTTTGATGGATTTTAGCACATTTTTAGGTTTAAACATGTCATTTTAGCGCTTTGAGGAAATAGTTTAGCGCATTCGAAGTTTTTTTTAGTGCTTATAGGATTTTAGTAGTGTAGCGCATTCGATAAATAAAGTAGCGCTTATAGGAGGCTAGGGTTGAATGGGGTACATTAGCACATTTAGGTTGAAGATTAGCACTTTCAAGGTTTTAGTGCATTTAGGAAATGTAGAAAAAATGTTGTTTCGATGAAAATGATGATGAATTATTGCTTCCTTTGTCAATAGATAGTAAAATTGTAATGTCATCATGTTTGATAAATTGATAACGTTGCTTCCCAAAAAAAATAGAAAACAAAGAGTAGATAGCTGATAACTTTGTTTCCAAAGAATGAAAAACAAAGAGTAGATGATTGATATGAATTCCAATAAATTTTCTTTCTACGATAGAAAACAAATAGTAGATTGATATGAATGAAAACATATTTGCATTCATGATTGAATTACAAATAGGAGGATGATTGTTCTTGTTGATAAATTTACTTCCTGTGATAGAAAACAAATATTAATAGAGTAGATTGATTTGATATGCAGATAAATGGATTTTGTATTGATCCAGTCTGATATGATTTCCTTTTGATATGAGTTTGATATGTGTTATTTGATTGATATGGGTCCTTTGATATGAATCTGATTGAGGTAGATAGATTGTGTTGATGTGAGTTTGATATGAGTCTGATTGATTGTCCTTGTGATGACCAAAAATAGGAGGTTTTCAAAAACCTCTAGATTAGAGAGCGCTTCCT
This sequence comes from Sequoia sempervirens, assembly GCA_007258455.2. Classification (NCBI taxonomy): domain Eukaryota; kingdom Viridiplantae; phylum Streptophyta; class Pinopsida; order Cupressales; family Cupressaceae; genus Sequoia; species Sequoia sempervirens. The sequence continues at coordinate 267,517,271 of VDFB02193867.1, forward strand.
GACGGGTTGGGATAGGATTCAGGATTTGACTCCCATCGATGTGTAGTTTATAGTGAGTTGTGGGTTGGGATCTTTGTTGGAGATGCCTCCTATTCAGGTCAATAGGGAACTGTTGACCGCATTAGCAGAGAGGTGGCACTCTCAGCATAACACATTTCATTTGTTGACTAGTGAGTTGACGGTGACCCCAAAGGATGTGTATAGGATTTTGGGGATCCCGGTAGTAGGTGCCCCTATGTTCTATGATCACAAGGAGTTGGGTGGCACAGATGTATTGAGGAGGGTGTATGGCGATGCACATATAGTAGGGTACTGGGTGTTGTGGGCAGTCTTCAGAGGTTATCCAGCCTTACCTGCAGTGCTGGGTGTTTTCATTAGAGGCTTCCTTTCTCTGGATCACTGATCAAAGGGGCTATTAGTTGGATGGGGAAGGATTATCGAGTAGATGTTGGGTCAGCCAAGGAGATATGCCTTGGGGAGCTGCATGCTAGCCCACTTATATCATGACTTACACTAGGTTTTTTACAGAGGATCATCGAGTTTGTCCTGCGGGGTTACTTTGCTCTAGATTTGGGCTTGGGATCATATTGTTGTTACCAAACCGCTATGTATGAGGTATAGTGATAGGGAGTAGGGTTGGAGGAATCAACCATAGATTCCTGCTCTAGGTCTTTCCTTGTAAGACCTCCTTGGTGTTTTGCTTCACCAATCTAACCTATAGGTCCCTAATCTTGACTAGGTGCCCCTGGTTTGTCTGCCCAACCCCTCTTCTATCAACAATCTTCCCTTCTACCAAGCCAGCCTTGGTGCTGCTTCATGTTCTCCATTGGCCCTTACTTTGCCTTAAAGGCCAGATAACCTCAACCTTCTACTAGATCCTTGTAGGGGTGTGAAGGTGTTTCAAAGCTTCAAAATAGCCTATCTAGGCTCCTTGAGCAACCACAAGTTTCCAACTATCCATCACTTTCACACAATTCCTTTTCTAGAGTTTGAAAAGGCTACAAGCCTTGAGCCCCCAATTAGGCCTCTGAATAGAGACAAAAATAAATTTTAACCTAAACCCACCAAAGGACCAAGACTCTTTGCTTAGGGTTTGTGTTTCTCATGCCCTCACCTCAAATATTTTTAGGGTTTCAAATCTGCTCAAGCCGTACACTGTCCATACACCAAAATGGTCAAAAAGCTAGGGTTTTTAAGCTTTCTCAATGATGTTTTAGACTGTCAAAGAGTTCTCCCTCCAAACGACTTGTTGGAACCTCCTCCTAACCTCCCAACATAGCTAAGACCCTCAAGAAAATTCACAAAAAATAATTTCTCAAAAATCTCATTTCCCCTACAAGTTATGTGACTTTTTCTCCAAGTTTTCCCTAACCGGACCTGCTCTAGCTCACCTAGGGCATCAATTTGCTAGCATCCACTAAACTCAAACAAAACCTAAAAATTAACATATTTACAAGCATGGTGACTAGGCACTATTTCCAAAGGGCTATATAGTTTGTACGGAGGAAAAGTGCTCTAGCACCACATTTTCAAAAATATAGTCTATTTCAGACCAGAACCTGAGGAGAAAGGAACTATTTACAACAAATGATTATAAATGCAACAAAGAAACTTCTTAACCTTACAAAACACTTGAATACAACCAAAAATACATTGTACAGATCAAAACTATAGCAAGCTATTCCATAAAAGGTCTGCCAAGATTCAATAATTCAGAGATTATAACTCAGAACGCTATTTTTCTCTTATTCACACAAAACTTCACCAAATTTTATTGCTTCCAACCCTGTTCTTGGGTCGAGGTACCCCTTAAATAGGCTTGGAAATAGTTAGGTTTCTTTTATCAAGCCTAAGGATGACCAAAAGGTTAGTGTTGTAAAACACAATGTGTTTTCCAACCTTGGTCCATTGTTTTAAAAACAAACAAGGTAAGCTTCCAAAGCTTATTCAACTTTCACCCCTTCTTGCCTAGGGAGAAAAAAACTCTCAACCACAAGCAAGATGGTCAACATGACCTCACACAACTCAACAAAAATTAGAACTTCAAACAAAACTTCAATAAACCTTGAACTTTGCTAGGTGCTCCTACACCAGATAAGCCACCAGGCAGGCCATATGCATATGCTTATTCATTTGCACTTCTCTAGCCCAAGCTGGGCAAGGTGGAGTATTGGAGACAGACTTTGGATGACATGGATATGGTGATATGGAGGTCGTATATTGATTGTGATGTTTGGGATATAGATCACCTAGAGATGTCATTTGTAGGGATACCTCAATTTTTGATAGGTTGCACACCATTCATCATCGAGAGATTTTTGGACCTACGAGTATAGAGACAGTTTGGTCTTACACAGGGTATTCCATAGGGTGTTGCGCACTATGGACGGTGCGAGGATGAGCCTGGATGGGGTCCTTGCATTGCTTACTAGGTCGTGTATATAGAGTATATGGCATTGCAGCCCAAGGTATGGGATCCCAGACCAGATATTGTTGATGCTGGTATGTTAGAGTACTCAGTTTATTATCACACCCACTCATTTCCCCAATATACATGTCCAGATGAGCCAACACCCATTTTGGTGGTACCTTAGCTAGGGGTTGGGAGATAGGAGGATGTGGTAGGTGGGGAACAGGCAGCTGTTGGCAGAGAGGATGAGGAGAGTGGAGAGGAGGTGAGCTCAGAGGATAGTGATGAAGATGACAGAGAGGGTAGAGGTGGGGAGCAAAGGCCAGTGAGACCGAGATCAGACTTTTCTTATAGTGTTCGGATTATGCGGAGGCCTAGGACTAGTATTGGATGGAGGATAGTGATCAGGGTTGCATCCACATCACAACAGGGACAAATAGATACTCTGCAGGCCCAAGTACAGACACTGTAGGGACAGTAGGTGTAGTTGTAGAGCCAGTTGGCTCAAGCTCAGGGTTTGGTAGCATAGTACAGACTCAGTTGGAACAGTCACAGGCACAATCACAGGCACAGGTACAGGTACAGGTACCTCCTTCAACCCCAGACCCACAAGTAGCCCAATTGATTGTAGAGAGGGATTCATTCAAATGAAGGGAAGTAGAGGCAGAGAGTGTTGCCCAGAGGCTCATAGGCATTGTGGAGAATGCGTCTTTGCGAGAGGCCATTGTAGAGAGCTTTGAGATGGCTAGAGAGGCTAAGTACTACTGAGTTCGATATGAGGAGTTGTGTCCTCCTAAGCATAGAGAGCCTTTCCCATGGTCCCACAATAGGACCAGGAGAAAATCATGGATAGCTATAAAGAGCACAGGGGTTACCAGGCCTCGACGGGATCCTGATGTAGGGACGAGTGGCAGGCCATCATCCTCGAGACCAACTCCATCAGGGGGTCCACCAGCCAGCCTTGAGCCATTGAGACAGGATTATTGATGTATCTGATTGTGTATTGTGTTTGATCATATCTCATGTATCTTTCTATACTATTGAGTTTCATTGGACATTTGGACATTTGTATTTTTTTTTATGAGCAATGATATGCAGCGACGATGAGTTTTGATGATGTGTTGCCTTAATGTGATGATGATAGGGAAGTGAATTTATTTCTTCATGTTGTGATATGGATTTTTGATAGGTATGGAAATGATTTGATGACTAATCATGATATGCAGGATGAGTTACGCTCATGATGATATTTTATGACATGCTTATGATGATGATTTTATGATGCGTACTAATAATGTCATGTAGGTGGATGACCTTTGTTGTGATTAATGAAAATATGCAATGGGATTTTTGAAATGCTTGTAATGTAATGTATGTATGTAATTTGTGTTTTTTGCATTTTTCTAATGCAATAAATAATGATGATGTGATATAAAATGGATGTGTATGTTTATGTGGATTTGATTATGGAAAATGATATGATAATGATAAATTCATGGTAGGATAAATAAATGATATGAAAATGATAGATGAGTGCAAATAATGAAATGAAATGTATGATTGGAATGAAATGTAATGACATGATGATAATAATGATATATGAAATGATGATAAAAAAGGATAATGAAATGTTATGAAATGGGAAATGATAAATGATAAGGATATGATAAAGATGATAATGATAATGAAAAGATGAACTGAAATGATATGAAATGATAAAATGATAATGTATTGAGATGTAATGAAATGTTAATGTAATGAAATGATAATGTAATGAAATGATATTGTAATGAAATGATATGAAATGAAATGCTAATGCAATGATATTGTAATGAAATGATATTGTAATGATAGTGAAATGAAATGTAATGTAATGATAGTGAAATGATATGTAATGAAATGATATGAAATGAAATGACAGTGTAATGAAATGTAATGCAATGATATTGTAATGAAATGATATTTTAATGATAATGAAATGAAATGTAATGTAATGATAGTGAAATGATATGTAATGAAATGATATGAAATGAAATGACAGTGTAATGAAATGTAATGAGGAAATGATAATGAAATGATAGTCAAATGAAATGAAATGTCAAAATGAAGTGAAATGATAAAAGTTAATAATAAGTAAGAAGAAAATAGAAATGATGTGAAATGAATGATAAATGAAAGGATCAAAATGATATGCAAATGAATGATATGAGAATGATCCATGGCATGCAACGAAACTATGTGATATGAAAAAAAAATAAAAAATGCCAGATGCATAATGATGGATAACTAAATGATAAAGTACCTGGAATGGTAAATGATGAACTAAAGGATATGGAGAAGACCTAGATGAAATGAGGATGAAATATGATGATGAAAAAAATGTTTGAATGTCCTCCACAAATAGTCCAAAGAGACATGACAGTTGTTGATGTTTTTGTTCAACCTTTCAAACTCTGATGCAAATCTAGTATGCAGATATATATATTGATCTAAATGAAATGCAACTAAATGAAACCAACTACTTGTTGAGCCTTTCATTTAGCCTTCTTGAATCATCATAGAGCATTTTAAAAATGTTGGAATTATGTACAAGCATCAGAGGGGAAATTAGCACCAATGATGACCTGAGTACAACTTTCATGATTTTTGATATAGCAAGTGAACACAAGCATCGAGGTATAATTGAACTGGGATGACCTGAGCATTTCTTGCATAAATAGAAAAAGACTAACCACTTTTTGATGCAAATGTGGAATTGTCATCAATGATATGTTTGGAAATCATATCTCGTGACATATTTACACCAAATCGATAGTTAACCTCCTGACAGCAGACAGAAAAATCATCATCTTTCCTCGCCACTCTAGTGTAGTACATCATTGAGTGTGCTCCAGAGGGATAATATTGAAAAATAAAACAACCATTGTTCAAAATGTAATACTGTTATTCCAATCATTATTCAAATTTTAGGTCATCTAGATATGAGTCCTGATATGGTATTTAGCTAAAAACTATTGTGTTATGGATTGATGATTGGATAGTTGTCCATAGGATTTGATTGTTGTTTTCCTAGGTGGATTCTATGTCATTTTCTAGCTATATCAGTAAACTCTGAAAGTTGATTGTCCCCAATATGTCAATATTTGCCCCCAGTATGGACACAACTTGCTGAAATAGATATGTACAATGATCAAGCCATGGTAAGACGTTATCGCTTTAGGAAAATGATGACAATATTGTGTTGGTATGACCCTAAGATGATGGAAAGATGCCTGAAAATGAAGGCTAAGAAGTTAAGTGCAAAACATGAACTAATAGATGGAGAGCTACAAATAGCGTATGTTTGCCAGATTTTTACTATTTGTTTTTATTGCATTTTTCTAATTTATTTTTGATGTTTTTGTATTTTGCTTGTCAATAGACCGCATGTTGCCAAGTTTTCACCCTTTTACAATTATTTATTTATGTATTTATTTATTTATTTATTTGGACATTTTCTGATGTTTTTGTATTTCTTAGGACTTTTTCTACTGTTTTTGTGATTTCTTTAGGACTTTTTTTGCTATTTTTGTGATTTTTTCAGGACTTTTTCTGATGAGGATGATTGCTTCAGACATAATACTTTTTCAGATACATGTAGTTGATAGGTTCATCAAACAAGTCCCCTTCTGGTGTTGACAGCTTGTATGCTCCTAAACCGTATACAGCGATGACCACGTAAGGAACCAGCCAATTTGGTTCAAACTTACCTTTCTTCTCTCTTTCTTGTTGATTGTGTGGGTTCTCCTTCATAACAAGATCACCAACCTAAAAGGAATGTGGCTTGACTCTATGATTATAGCTATGGGACATCATCTATTGATATGCTTTCAAATGATCAGCTGCTCGTTGTCTCTGCTCATCAAGGAGTTCTAGCTCTTGCAGTTGAGAAACTCTATATTCATCATCTATTGTGAGACACTTTAAGGATACCCTTAATGTTGGAATCTCAATCTCTAGCAGAAAAATGGCTTCTGCTCCATAGACAAGAGAAAATGGTGTTGCTCCTATTGGCGTTCGGATGCTGGTTCTGTAAGCCCATAATGCGGGATTAAGTTGAACGTGCCAATCTTTCCCTGCATCATTCAAAGTATTTTTCAATGTTTTTAGTATTGTTTTGTTCGAGGCCTCTGCTTGGCCATTCCCTTGTGGATAATAAGGTGTTGAATATCTATGTTGGATATGAAATCACTCACAAAGTTCATCAACATCCTGATTCTTGAATGGTCATCCATTGTCTGTGATGATGGAGTTGGGAATGCCATACCGACAAATGGGATAGTTGAGTATGAACGATGAGATTTGTTTTCTGGTAACCTTAGTGAGAGGTATTGCCTCAATCCATTTGGTAAAATACTATGTCATTGTGATGTTGAACTTGTGTCCATTCAATGATGAAGGATGGATCTTGCCAACTAGATCTAACCCCCATTGAGAGAATGGCCAGGTTGGCGTAAATGGTTGTAGTTCCTGTGTTGGTGCATGGATGATATTTCCATGTATTTGACATTTGGAGCACTTCTTTACAAAAGTGAATGATTCCCTTTCCATAGTCAGCCAGTAGTTACCAATTCTAATCAATTTCTTGGATAAGGTCAGTCCACTTGAATGAGTACCACAAATGCCACCATGAACTTCTTGTAAAGCCTTGTCAGATTCATCACGTTCAAGACATCAAAGTAAAGTACCATCAAGACCACGGTGATAGAGAGTGTTGGCGATAAGGGTATAGCGAGAGGATTGGTGGATAAAATTGCACTTTTGGTTACAGAATAAGTCAATTGGTAATATGTCATCTTTTAGGTAGGCATAAATCTTTCCATACCAAGGTGAATCAGATCCTACTAAGTGGAAAATTATTTTTCTTTCGGGTGTTTCATAGGCAGGTACAAATGATTGTTCCACCAGAAATTCATAGCGAGCCTGAGTTTTTGCGAGTTGTAGCAATGATGCGATCGTAGCCATGGCGTCAGCTGCTTTGTTATCATGTTGTGGAATCTACATGAACTTGATATCTATGAAGTACTTGAAATCGTCAACCATCTTCTTATATCACAACAATTTGTCATCTTTGGTTTGATAATCATCATTGATCTGATTTATGACTAACTGTGAATCACCATAAACTTGAAGTTCTGTGATCCTCCATTCCAATGCTATTTTGAGTCTAGTGATTAAAGCTTCATATTCAGCTATGTTATTAGTGCATGGAAACATTAGCCGATATGACTGGGGAATGGTATTTCCTTGAGAGGTGACAAAGAGTATGCCTACCCCCGATCCATGTTGAGTGAAAGAACCATCAAAATATAAAACCAAGGTTCGTTGATTCTGGTGAAGACATCAGCATCTGGAAATTCAATGTGCATGGGATGCTCTGTAGTGGTGCTTTAGCTAGTGGGTATGTGCAGGATCATGATGGGCCAAAAGTGGCAATATTATGGGTATTTGTAGGGTATGTGGTGGCTTTTTACCCAAAATTGATGAACGAAAAGGGTTTTAGAGGAGATTCTCAACTTTCCACCAATATAAATTATTCTTTAATTTGAATTTAATAAATAATTATTATTCATTTTCTATTAGAATTACCACTAAAGTCCTGATCGGTAGGCCGATTGATAAACATCTGTAACTTTCAAATGGTATCACATTTTTTGAATCCGAAACATGCATCACATTCTATGCTTCACATACTATAGGAGTAAAAAAAGAAAAATTAAATTTCATGAATTTTTGACCAAGTTAAGGTGGTCAGACATACGTTTTTATATATTTTTAAAAGTTGTAATAAAAAATCATAATTAATTATTTACTTGGAAACAAATTACAAAAAATATGCATCACATCTAGACATGAGTCCTCTACTTATATATAAAATATTATAAAATAATATTATCATTTTATTATGGTTAGGGTGGTTAGACAGGCACCTACTTCTTATTTTTTCCATGAAATTTAAGTACTACTGCATTGAAATTTCAAAATTTCGTCAAATAGATTTTATTTATTTTTAAGTAAACTTAGTAGTTTAGAAACTCCATTCAATTTTCTACAGATTCTATTGTTACATATTTTTTAAATAATATAGATAACTTATTCAAATTTTTATGTCAAGTTTCCTAACACTGATTTTTCTAAAATTTTTGCCACTTAAGGGCCTATTTTTTCCATGATGATCCTACACATACCCTAGTTGATCAGTGATAACTTTCCCTTTGATTTCTTTGTGATCAACATAATGAATGTCAAACTCACTTAAGATCATAACCCATTTTTCCAGTCGTCCTACCAATGTAGCTTTGCTTAACAAATACTTGAGTGGATCAATCTTTGCAACAAGATTGATTGTATGAGTTAACATATAGTGTCAAAACTTCTGTGATGCAAAGAATACTATGAGGCAAGCCTTTCTGATAAAAGTGTAGTTGATTTCATGACCCGTTAGTGTTTGGCTTATGTAATAAATTGCACGTTCTTTTCCTGTAGAGTCCTCTTGTGCTAATAAAGCCCCTAAAGATGTCTCTGTTGCGGCAATATATAAGATTAGAGGTTTTTCTGGATTTGGTGGTACTAGAACTGGTGGGTTCATTAGGTACTGCTTGATCTATTGAAAGGCTAATTCACACTTATCATCCCATTTGAAAGGAACAATCTTATGCAATAGATGTGTGAAAGGTAGGATTTTATCTGCTAGTTGTGCAATGAATCTTCGTATAGATTGAAGTCATCCTTGTAATGACCTCAACTGACTGATATTCTTTGGTGGAGGCATTTCTATGATTGCTTGCACCTTGGGGGGATCTACTTCAATTCCTTTTTTTGATACTATGTATCCCAAAATCTTTCCAGATGTGACTCCAAAAACACATTTCTTGGGGTTGAGGAAAACTTTGAACTTTTCCAACCTTTCAAATATTTTGGTTAACACTTCAAGATGTTCTTCACTTGTGTATGATTTTTCCAATATGTCATCTACATAATCTTCCATGAATGTGTGCATCATGTCATGAAAAATTGTTGTCATAGCTCTTTGGTAAGTAGCCCTGGCATTCTTTAGCCTAAAATGCATGACGTTCCAAGAGGAAGTCCCCCATGGACATGTGAAATTTGTTTTGTCCTAGTCTTCAGGTGCAATCTTGATTTGGTTATAACCATAAAAACTATCCATTAGTGAATACATGGAATGGCCAGCTATCAGATCTACTATAGTATCAATGCTTGGAAGAAGGAAGTCATCCTTAGGACATGCCTTATTAAGATCTCTAAAATTTGTGCACACTCTAACACTTTTGTCAGGCTCAGACACTGGAACGATGTTCGAGATCCATTATACATAGTCGATTGTTCTTATAAATCCCACATCAAGGATTTTTCTGAGTTCTTCTTTAACTGGTAGTGCAACATAAGGATGCATCTTTTGGAGGTTTTTTTTCACCGATTTAACTCCTGGTTTGATGGACAAGTAATGAATTATAAGATTAGGATCAAGACCTGGCATGTCCGTGTAAGACCAAGCAAATTTGACTTGATTTTTTCTAAGAAATTCCATGAACTCGGGTACTTCTTTATTCGTCATTGACGTAGCTAACTGTAGAATCTTTTTTTTCTGAAGTTTCAAGATTAACTGATTTTGTAGGCTTAATCAAGATAGGTGATCTCTCATGATAATGCTCTAGGAGAGTGTCAAATATCCCATCATCAGGTGCCTTAAAAATGTTTTCACCATCTGATATGCTCTTTTTTTATCTTTTGTTTGATCTAACACTGCCAGATTCTAGTTTTCACCATTAGATCTTTCTTTTTTTTTCTCTTTTTTGCAGCTAGGAGACTTGACACTCTCCTAATTAAAGACTCTATGCCAAAAATCACTAGTGGAACAATCATTTGTATCATCTGTGGAAAGGAAGTTCATGATAGATTCGTCGCTTAGGAACATAGGTAGATCGATAGGTCCAGATGAATCCCAGTCAATGAGATCAGGATGGGTCAAAGGTAGTGGGTCATTGGGTTGCATGAGATTAGCTATGGTTAAGGTCATAACAGAGTTGTTTGTAGGATCTGAGGTATAAGGAAAATTAATGATGGTACTGTTATCACAATAATCTTGTTCGATTAAATTTGACTCGGTATCACTAGAATCATAGTCACCTTGTAGTCTGAATTCTTGTGGTTGGGACCCCAGCCCTTCTTCGATTAGATTTTGGGTGTACTTGTGTACCACATCAACCTTTTTTTCCCTCTAGAACTCATCATTGTAGATGGTTTCCCATTCATATTCACCAGAATCTATGTTAGAGTTATTATCCATGAAATTTTGAATTGGTGTCAAACAGACTTCCCTTGTATCAGACCATTCTTGCAATGTGAGGACAGTATCATGCAACTACTTAGGTGGTCTTTCTTTTGAGTTAGTATCATAGCCTAGTCCTTTTTTATCCTTTGCAGCAAGTCCTAGAAGGTGAATAGGCTCAACTACTCCTTTTCTCATTTTGATAGGACCATTACCATCATAGCCCATCTTTTGCATGATTGAATATCCTTTACCATATTGATCAATTGGTAATTTGATATTAAGAACTATTTCATCTTCATCTTTATAGAGCCAACTTAAAACTTCTCTATCTTCAGAATCTTCCATAGGGAATTGTTCTTTGATAAATTGTCCACTAAACTTTGTATTTCTCTCTATTGGTGGTTGTGTTGATGTGGATGCTATGTATATCTGTTGTTGTGCAAGAGAGGGTTGTCCATGTGATCGAGGTGATATAGGTAGATTCATAAGGCAGAGAGAGTACTCCCCTACTCCATTTTCCTTGAACCATAGTTGCTTGTCAAAGATTTTGGTTAACTGACTGATTTTCATATCAACTTTGAGAGAAGTATTAGCAGGAGCTTCTCGATTATTGGGAACCAAAGTATACTAACTTTGATGTTGGCACAAGTTTGAATGTTTAAATTGTCAATAGGTATTGAGATCTCTTTTCCATCATAAGGAAACTTAAGACATTGATGATATGTAGACAGGAAAACTTGCATCTCGTGGATCCAAGGATGACCCAACAAGATGTTGTATGCTAGATCACGATCTAACACTTGACATAAGGTATTTTTGATAACAGGTCCTACTCTAACTGGTAGCATGATTAAACCTTTGGATGCTCTTTCCTTATCATCATAGGCTTTAATAGTAATCTTTCTTCTAGGATCAATAGAGTCCTCAGAAAATCCTAAAGCTCGAACTAACTTCATAGTACATATATTCAAACTAGCACCTCCATCTATTAGGACGTGTCTGACACGAAACTTGTGGATCATGACTTCTAAGTATAGCGATGAATTATGGGGATGTGTCATGAAGACATCATCTTTTTCAGAGAATGAGAAACATGTGGGTGAGGACAAGTTTCCTACCATGGCTTGAAATCGGTCTACATCTAGATCGGTGGATACAGTTGTTTCAATGAGTGCCTTTTCTAAAATTTCCTTGTGTGCTGAGGAAATCTTCAGGAGTTCTAAGATAGAAATCTGAGCAGGAGTTTTTCCAAGTTGATTGACTAAGTCATATTGATGTTGAGGTAGGGGAACATTGGTTTTTGAAGAAGCGCCCTTTAAGACAACCTTAGCTTGTGCTCTAGTTGTTGCATTGACTTCTCTATATTTCATCTTTTCTTTAACTTTAATAACGTTGACCCGTTCGTCATCAGTGTAGATATGATTGATTATATGATCACTGATATGATTCACACTTTTTCCTCAAGACTCACCCTTTTGATAATTGGGAAAAGGGTTGTGAAATGCTTGGTGCTCTTCATTTGATTGTTGGTGTCCTACTTTGATGGTGTCATTTTCTATCAAATCTTGGATCACATTTTTCAAGGCTTGACAATTATTCGTGCGATGGCCCTTATACCGATGATACTCGCAATAGTATGCATCATTCCATGATGGAGGCTTCACACTGGATTCAAAATTTCGTTGAGGTGGTAGGGTGATAACGTTCTTTGCCATCAACTCTTTACGGGCAGATTCTAGAGATTGACCCAGTGGAGTAAAATTTCTTCTGCTAGAGAAGAATGAAGATCGTTGTGGATTTGTGTTCGAGGTACTTCCTAAGAAATTGTTGTTGTTATTGTTTCCATGGTAACCTTGATTGTTGGCATTTCCTTGGTTGGGAGTAAAATTTTGACTCATGTTATTCCTTAGAGGAGGATTGTTTCCTTGATTTGTGACTAAGTTGACGTTGTTATAGTTATTGTTGCGAGGAAAACTTGGAGCACTAAGAACAAATGGCTTAGTTGAGACATTATTTTCATCTACAACACCATAATTTACCATGTTTTTTTTACTAGTCCAAAACTTAGATTTGTCATTGTGGTGATTTGATGAGCTAGGATTGTCCTTATCAAGTTTGATTATCCCTCTCTAAACCAAGGCACTTTCAATGGTGATGGAATTTTCAATAATTTTTTGAAAAGAGGGAGGATAATGAAGATTAAGATGATAGCTCATCTCTTGATCTAAGTTGTTTATGAAATTGGTTATCTTTTCCTTTTCAAGAACGTGGCATGGATATCTAGTGAACAATCTTCTCCATCTCTAAAGAAATGTAATGAATGGTTCACCAGGTTTTTGTTTAGCCTTGCAGAGATCAATCATGGTTATTTGATGTTGTATGTTGTAGGAATATTGTGATATGAACTCATTAATCAATTCCTCAAATGTCTTGATGGGTGATGTGATTTTTGATAGCCATTCCATAGATTGGCCTCTAAGAATTTTAGGAAACAAATGCATCAAGTATGTGTCTACATGAGAAAAATCTAAAGTCATATTTTGAAAGTCTCTAATATGATCAATTGGATCCGATTTCCCATTGTAACGATTGAACTTTGGGATTTCATAATGTTTGGGAAATGGGACCATATTGAGACATCGGTCAAAAGGATAAGGACAAATGTCATCAAGAGCGTATGTATTTGTTGTGGCTTCTCCTTGTAGATCTTTAATTTGTCCTTGTAGTGCTTTAACTTGTTGAGTCAAGGCACTAAGATCAGACAAGGGTGTTTCATCAGGATTACTCTTTATGTTCTCAGTATCAAAATCATAGGGCAATTTAGCTCCCTTGTCAACAGATAGAAGAAATATTTTTCTTTATTGTGCTCCAAAATATTTTCTAAGGCTTTGTGAAATTTGGGATCTTGCTCAGCCTCTCTAAGACATTCTTCATCCCATTCATCATCACTCTCTACAGGAGTTTTGCTTCCATCTGTTGAAAGGAAATGGATTTTTTTTCTCTTTCACCCATGTTATCTTTAAAAAGGGGATTATGATTCATGCTATAAAGGGTATTACTAGTCTCACCCTCTTCTTGAGTTCTTCGGGTATGACCTTCTTGTTGAATATCCTCTTTCAGCTTATTATATTGAGATCTTGTAAAAATAGGCATATGATTTTGAAGCATTCTTCTAGACTTAGATCACAATTTGATAAATGCACAAATGATGATATTTTGATCTAATAAGATTAAAATCTTATGATATGATCAAAAAATGTTCCTATTTCTTGATTGTGGCTTCCAATCATAAAGGATATTAGAATCATGTTGGGTAAGTTGAATCAAATAATCAAAAAATCGTTTGAAAGGTGCACTTTTTAAGATTTTGATCCTTTTTTTTGAAGAATGATAAGTATAGCCTAATTCACTAAAGGATTTGACTGGGATGTGTTGGATATTCAATAGAAGGTGTGGCATATAATTGAACTCAAGAGGCTGATTGTGATTATGTCATTGTGACAGAGCTCATCTCTGAAAATAAGCTCATGAATCTAAAGGGTCTACAGCATATTCGTCAGTAAATACCCTAACAAAATCTTGGTACCTATGGAGGAATTTGCAGTAATGGAGCAAGACGTTTTGAATCTTGTATAAAAAATTCCTTTGTTGTAAGGTTTTCTTTTAACCTAGAGGTTTCTTGGGTTTCTTGATTCTATTGGAAATTAAATTCTTGAAAAATTAGGTAGATTTCCACTCCCTAAGCATGAGAGAAATGTCGATATGCTATTGGACCAAGGATTCTATAAACTCATATCTGTCAAAGATAATGATTCAGGAAAAGTGACAGATGTGCTATTTTGTTCCCTATATGTGCTACAAAAATAGGCATATGCACCAGAGAAATAGTCAAATGTGTTGCTCTGTACATCCTATATGCGCTACAAAAAAGATGTTAACAGTGATCAAAAAAATGTTTTTAGAATATCCAACGTATGCAGTAAAACACTCAATGCGCTAAAACAGACTCTAAAAGTGCCAGACTAACCAGTGAATGTGCTAGAACATACCTCATATGTGCTATAATATACCCTATATGTGCGAAAACAATTTTTCCAAGGTAACTTTTTCAAATAGTTTGTGAACAATTTCAGCTAAAATTTGACATGTTCATTTTGGATGATCTTATATCTGAATTAGTGTGATTGAAAACACAACAAACACTCTAAAAAATAGTTGTTCTTAAGCCCTATACTAAACATCAAGTGTATGCTCAAAAATGTTTTTCAAAAAGTGTTTTCACATGTTTGGCACATAAAAGACAATTCAGACAGACTCACGTTCTTAGTACTCAAGTAGGTCATCATAATAATCAATAGCCCACATCTTAAAACTGTGTCGACTCACACAGTCATGTCACCCCCGAAGGGGCACCCATTTTTTGTCTTTTCCAGGTGTGTACTCAGAGTGATAGAAGTGGATACTGTATCCACTGAACAAATGGTCCTTGGTAGTTATATGGTGAGTATCTTAGGGGCAGATTCTACCCTCCCCTTGCACTATGATTATTATGATGTTTAGAAACTGACACGGTGAGATACTACACTAGGTTCATAGTAAGGGTTTTTATTTGGTGCGGAAATAATAAACTCCCTTAAGAGACCTCCCAACCTTTAGAACAAAGGCTTTGGTGATGGTTATCTTGCACACTACCGTCGAATTGTAGACTTTCCCCGAATTCACTTTTGATTAGAGTGGGTTGGAAAAAATGGCTTTAGTTGTTCCCACTTAGGCTGTTCCTCTTGGGTGAGTATATTTTCCCACAAGAGCAGGCCTTCTAAAGGATATAATAAAGCATTGAAATTAAATGAATGTAAAAGGCAAGTCTGGTATTTTGGTCACCCAGTTAAGGGGAGAGCATAGACCTATTGCCACAAACACAGTAGACAATGTTCTTTTTAAAACCCAAATCACAATGATCTAATCTAAGTGAAGATGTTGCTTCACAAACACAAGTTGTTCAATTTTAACTGCAAAAATCATTGTGTTGTGACTATCCTATATTGCTTCATTTTAAATCCACATCTACCCTAGGGTTGCTTCTTTTTAAAAACCAGATGTGACTATCCTAGATTGGTTCTTTTTAAATCAGGAAAAGTTCTATCTGCGGAAGGCATTAGACTTAGAACCTTGTTTAGTTACAACCTGCATGCGCTAAAATATCACCTATATGCGCCACAAAAACAAGTAAATGCACTCAAACAGATCCTATAAGCTCTACAGAAAGTCCCAAATGCACCAAAATAACTCTTAAATGTGCTAGAAGAGAATGCAGGAAATTTTAAACAAATTTTTTAGTAAACTGAGCTGAGTATATGCACCACTTTGTTCCTTATAAGCGTCATTATGTTCCCTAAATGCACTAAAACAGTTCCTGGATGCACCTGAAGACCTACAAAAGTGTTGAAAGAAACCCTGTATGCACCATAGAAACCCACAGATGTGCTAAAACATAAATTTTTGCCAAAAATTTGAATTCTAGAATGCAAAATCCTATCAAAAATCCTGCAAATAAATGTTTAAAAAGGGGCAAAGCCCCACGATGGGCGCCAAAAATGTGTGGTCAATTTTGAATGTGATAAATGTGTAAATTAAAACAAATAAATCAAACACACTAATGGAACATTATATTAAAAACAAATTTTAAATGAAAAATAAATGCAAAGTCTTTCTTCTATCTTTGATGTCATCCTATTGTCCTCTATCTCCAGTGTTTTGTTGATTCTAGCTGGCTCTCAGATCTGAGGCTAGGCTCAACAAACGGTCTTCCTAGAGAACGAGATTAAATATGAAGGCATGTAAATACTATGCTAAAACATGATTATTCTATTGTTGAACATGATTGATAAAATGAAAGATTACGATAATGCTATGAATACTAAAGCTGATAATGATAATGCTAAGATGTTAAAATGCTATAAAGCTAAAAATGCAAGTAATCTCTAATTAGCTTCAATGCTTGGATTGCCAGTGATATTTATAGATTTTTCAGAACATTTTGATTGGTTGATGTGATCAACGACTGTGAAAATTCCTGGCAAATCGAATGGTTGAAGATTAATAAGACTAGAGAGAAAAATAGAAGAAAACAGAAAAAAGCTTTGTTTCCTTTTTTTTCGAAAAAGAGATTTAAGATGAGATGATAAAGATGAATTGTAAAAATAATCTTTTTGTAAGATTTTGGAAAGATTTTGAAGAAGATAAATAATGAATTATTAAATTCAATTATTCATTTATGGGTGACATGGAGATTTTTCTTAAAATAGAATATTTACCTTAGATTTGAAGAATAATGGAGGATTTCATAATTAAATAAAATATTTAATTATGATTTTGAAAAGATATGGAAGATATTTAATTAAATAAAGATATTTAATTAGTTTTTTTAAGAAATGACATGTAAATGGAATTAATTAAATAAAATATTTAATTAATTAGCAGAAGAATTTTAAAAGAAATATTTAAATTTAATTAAATCAAAAAAATTAATTAAATTCAAAAAGTGATAATTAATTAAAATAAATGAAGTGTATTTATTTAACTAATCAAGTGGACATATGAAAGTGAAATAATTAAATAAAAATTGATTTATTTAATCATGACAGAAGAATATATTGAATGAACAATATAATTAAATTAATTAAATTTAATCATATGTAGAAGACTTTAGAGAAATTAATTAAATAATAAATATTTAATTAGATGCCAGGTTTAATCAGACATGACCAATTTTATGCATATACAACCTCCATTATCCTTCTCCATTTCACCATTGTATGATACTTTCCCTTAGATTTTCATTAAGCATGCAAGTATGGCCTAATGATCATGATAATAGAAAAAAATCAATGATTCTAAAGTAAGTTGCTTCTAAAACTCATAATATTTCAGGAGGAGTAATAATGATGAAGGTAAAGCCAATTTATAGAAAATATGATTTTCAAATGTTAGGATCATATTAAAAGATAAATCAATGATTAAGATTACAAGATGTGACATTCAATAGGATTAGGGTTAAATTAGTGTAAGTGATAAATCATAAATGGTGGAGACTAAATTAAATAATAATTTAATCACTGTGGAAACTAGTTGAGACATAGAAGAATAAAGATTGCATGCAAAAGATAATATTGATGAAGTGATCAACATAGAAAAATGGTTTGTTAAAGATAATCAGATATTATCTCACCAGATAACTGAATGATCAATTCAGATCTAGACATAAGTGATAAATGACTAATTAGATAACAAACATATTATCTAATTATAGAGACATATGATAAGGATAAATCCTTTTGAATAAAATGATTTCAATTCAACATTCAAGATCTTAGGATTAAATTAAATAAATAAATATTTATTTAATATTAAAGAGAGAAAAGGATAAAGAATAATTAAATAATTTTAAATGATTATTTAATTATAGTTGAAAGTGTCATAGGAATAAATTAAATAATAGTTTATTTAATTTTAGCAAAAAGATAACTTTAATTAGCAGCGTAATTAAATAAATAATTTATTTATTAATTAATCAAGAAAGAATAAAGGTAAGAATGAATTAATTAAATAATTAAAGTTATTTAATTAAGAGAGGACATACAACTTTAGAAAATAGTGAAATAATTAACATTATTTAATTATGAGAAAAGAAGATGAAAGAATTATGAAGTTAAGGGTCACAGGCCTAAGACAATTTTTAGTGTCTACAATTTTCCCCTCTTTGATACAATGTTGTTTATCGCATTGTGTCAAAGAAAAAGATATGCCCCAATGAAAGTAGGATGAGGAAGGACGAGGAGGAGGTAGTGGTATGCCCCCTTGAGAGGACAGGTAGGTTCAAAGAACACAAATGTGCTCTTGAAATGGACAAGAGGACTAGAAGATAAAGAACAAAAGGATAGGGGAAAATAGATAACATGCCCCAGTCGTGCCCTAGTGCGAAATAGGTAAGGGTATGCCCCCTCAGGAAAAAATAATAATTTTTTGAAAAATTTAGAAAAATTTGGAAATTGTCCCAATTAGGTAATTGGATAGCCAGAAGTTCAATGGTGGTGAAAGAAATCAGTTTCAATGAGGTTTGGATTGTGAAATGATCATTGGAAGTGTGCAAATAGTGCAGCCAGTACAATAGGTTTGAAAGAAAACCCTAAAAACCCCTAGGTATAAATAGTAATTTGGGTAAAAATGAATTCATTTTCACCCTTCAAGTTTGAAAAACCATTGATTTTCTCTAGAGGCATCCAGAAAAATGTCTCCTATTATGTACGCTGAGCATCATAGATATCATGTCAGAACCCTCTAATGGTCGGTTGATGTAGGACCCCCGGTATGTACCCCAAAACCAACTTTTGAATTTTCAATTTTCATGCATTTCTTGGACCTTAAAGTTTATTTTTCATATGTGTCATTTCTCATTCACCGCATGGGTATGTGTAGGATTATGATGGGCCAAAAAGTGGCGATATGTAACTAATATGATGGCCCATGTGGCTGATAATTTTTTTGACCCAAAATTGATGAAACGAAAAGGGTTTTAAAAGGAGATTCTCAACTTTCCACCAATATAAATTATGCTTTACTTTGAATTTAATAAATAATTATTATTCATTTTCTATTTGAATTATGACTAAAGTCTTGATTGATAGGTTGATTGAAAAACATCTATAAGCTTTCAAACAAGTATCACATTTTTTGAATTTGAAACATGTGTCACATTCTATGCTTTGCATAATATAGGATTAAAAAAAAAAATTGAATTTTATGAAGTTTTAACCAAGTTAAGGTGGTTCAACATACGAGTTTTTATATTTTTTAAAATTTGTAATAAAAAATTCATAATTAATTATTTACTTATACAAAAAAATTTAAAAAATATGCATCACATCGGGACATGAGTCCTCTACTTATATCTAAAATATTATAAAAAAAATATTATCATTTTATTGTGGTTAGGGTGGTTAAATAGACACCTACTTCTTATTTTTTCCCTAAAATTTAAGTACTACTGCATTGAAATTTCAATTTTTCACCAAATAGATTTTTTTTTTTTTTTAAATAAACCTAGTAGTTTAGAAACTACATTCAATTTTCTACAGATTCTATTATTACATATTTTTGAAATAATAAAGATAACTTATTCAAATTTTTACGTCAAGTTGCCTAACTCTAATTTTTCTATTTTTTTTTTCCACTTAAGGGCCCATTTTTTCCGTCATGATCTTGCACATACCCACATATGCATTCGTGTGCTATGCATTTGCTCGCGATAAGACACATTTTTGTAAACACATCAAGGCTCATTTTTGGTTTAATTTAAATAAACACATTTGCTTAGTTGTGCAACTCATGTGTCCTAGTGAGTCGCATTTGATAAGGGCAATGTCACATTTGTGTTTATGCACCACATTTGATAACTTTGTAACGCATATGAATGATTGGTCACATGTGTTTCCTTGCGTGATGCATGTGTATTTTTGCAACACATTTTCAATGTTAAATGATGCATTTGAATGGTGCACCGCATTTGTCAATAAAATGACACATTTTCCTATCACTTTTTTTGAGCTTTTATAGTGTAAAATTGACTTCATGTTTATGATGCAAGGTATTTTTTATGCATTGGTAGGTTGTTTTGGATCTGATATACACCCAGGAGTCAAGGCCAGTGACATATGAGTTGTGGGATCAGTTACACAGTGTAGAGAAATAGTTGATATGGAGTCTTGGATTACATCATGTGACATTTATGCCCATCATTCGGGCAAACCGAGGGATGCTCATTGCACTTGCAGAGCGATGGCATTCAGAGACTTTGTCTTTCCATTTTCCCATAGGAGAGGTGACTATTACATTATAGGATGTCTATAGGATACTTTGAATACTAATCAGGGGCAATAAGTTCTGTTATGATACCCAAAGGGGTTATAGTGAGATCACTCATTATTATGAGCGCGAGGACATTAGATAGCTCGGTATCGAGCATTATGAGATCAGATGGCATGTACTTGTAGATAGATATGAGTGGATTGGTTTTTTGTTGTGTACTATGATTGGTGGGATGTTACTACCAAACCATCAAGGGTATGGGTTTCTTGTGGGATCGGGGGAGATGTTAGTAGGGATGTTGGAGAGGCAGGTTGTGTATGCATGGGGCTCATGTCTACTGGAGATGTTGTATTTCCACTTGCATGGCATAGCTTATAGGGAGGCACAGTCCATGAGCTGTGGGACTTCCTTATTGATGATATGGGTGTGGGAGGACATTCCTATTTTTTGTCCACTAGTTGTACATATGAGCTAGATAGGTGATCTCCTTATGTATTTTTTTATGTTGGGACTATTACACAGACTCATGTTGGAGACATAGGATAATAGAGGCATGCAATTGATACCCTTGTTTAGCTTATATGGAGGCCATACATGGACTATGCATAGTGGCGGGACGAGGATCGAGACTTGTCTTTCTACCAACAGACACGATATTTGATTGGGAAGAATGTTTTGAGAGTACATATCATTGAGAGACACCTACCAGATAGAGTGCTCTGGTAGTTTGGTGAGGTTTAGGATGTGCCACGGGGCCAAGCTGAGTTTTTCCCAATCTTCAAGGGAGACTCCTCTATGGGGGCCCCAAATTCCTATAACAATAGTAGAGGAAAATATAGATGCACGGCAATCAGTACAATGGGGATGGAGGGATGGTGTTGCGGATGTTAGGACAAGAGTAGAATATGATGCCTAGTGGGAACAACATAGGCCTGTACTATATATAGATCATGATCATCCAACGTCTGTAGATTCTATGTTTATGATTATGAGATGCAATGTGATTTATGTATTTATAGTGCCATGTGAATGTATTTATTGTGAGAATATGCTATGCACTTTATGATGGTGAATGCATGTTATGCCATGGATTCCTAGATGCGATGGATGTCTTTTTTTTTGTTTTCAAATGTTGCATATATGTATGATTTAATATGTATATATGTATGGCAATGTCTAAATGATGTTTTAAACATGAATGCATATGAAGGATGCTTTATTTTTTTTGTGTGTCACAGGACTCTCTCATAATGCAAGGAAGAATAAATGTTAGCACAAAAGATCTAGATGTTAGTGTTAGCAATCTTCAATATTTTTTGGAAACATAATAGGCCTTGCATTAAATCATCATTGGGTGTAAATGATACAAATGGACAACAAACACCATGATATGAGATAAACCAAGGTGTGCAAGGTTATCCACCTACTAAAAATAGACAGTCGTAGACAAGGAATGTCCTAACTCATACTAAGGGAAAAGTTGCCCTAGTCTTTTTGTCAAGACAAACTACAGACAACAAACAAATAAAAGATGAGTCATGAGACATCATTGCTCCTCTAAATCCTTCATGGGACATCCTCGAGGAAGCTAGTAACCTGACTCAAAAATAAAGCTAAAAAATAGTCAACAAACAACAGTCGAAGAAAAAGAGTCTTGAGACATCCTTGCTTCTCTAAATCCTTCATGGGACATCCTCAAGAAAGCTCATAACCAAACTCAAAGACAAAGCCAAAAAGAAAAGATAAGACAAAACAATGCACAATTTCAACAACTAGTAAGAATATTTTCCAAAATTTGATCATGTTTTTTGTTTAATTGTTTAGGGGATTGATAAGATGATTGTTTGATAAAGCCTAGTTTTGGAAATGACACATATCGTATAAGACATCAAGTCTAGTTTCGATCATGTGACCACCTGTATAAGGCAACGATAAATCCTGATTTTAGAAAGACACATATCGTATAAGACACTAAGTCTAGTTTTGATCATGTGACCATTTGTATAAGGCAATGATTAAGCCTAGTTTCAAAAAGACACATATCGTATAAGACATCGAGTCTGGTTTTGATCATGTGAGCACCTATATAGGGAAATGATGATTGTTTGACCAAATCATAATGCCTATTTTCAGGAAGCACACATCCTATATAAGACATAGGTTGATTGTTTTTGTTATTACTTTGGCAATTTGTTTGTTTGACTTGATGACCTTGTTGACTTGTTTGTCTTGTTGATGTGTGACTTGTCTTGATATTCTGATAATTTTTTGTGTTTGATAATAATTTCTGACTTATTTTGATAGAAACAATGAACCCTAAAGGACTAACCTAGTGTAGCCTTGGGGGCTCATCGATTGATGGTCTTTCCTATGTTATACACATAGAGACCTTGTAGTTCGACCAGACTTTGATCAGCAAGACTGGCTGAAAAAAAATTGATTTATTAGAAGATATCTAATGTGTGTGATAGTGAATGTGACTAACCCTAATGGACTGACCTAGTGTGGCC
Source organism: Sequoia sempervirens (assembly GCA_007258455.2). NCBI lineage: Eukaryota > Viridiplantae > Streptophyta > Pinopsida > Cupressales > Cupressaceae > Sequoia > Sequoia sempervirens. The sequence goes on from VDFB02193867.1 coordinate 267,540,387, forward strand.
TCATGGGCTCATCAATTAATGGCCTTGCCTATGTTATACATGTAGAGACGTCATAGTTTGACACGACCAATTACTTTGTCTTATAGACAAAGGAATGAGTTATGATTTTATACAGAAAAAACTAAAAAGATTGACCTAATGCCTCAAGGGCACATCAACATATGGCCTTCCCTATGTCTAGTCATAGAGGCAATGTAATTTGACAATGACAAAGACTGATTGGTGTGACTGATTCTTACTCTTCTTTTTTTTTGGATTTTTGACATGTTTTGATTTTTTTCTCTTTTTGAAGTTTTTTGATGTTTTTGGATTTTTTCAGGAAATTTTGTGATGTTTTTGGATTTTTTTAGGACATTTTGTAATTTTTTGGATTTTTTTTTATGGTTTTTACACCCTCAAGATAGCGATTGTAAGAACCAAATGACATAAGTCAAGTTAATGCCTCCAATCAGGTATAAGACCGATTTATTATGAATAGGATGGAATGGGAAAATGAAGTGTGCTCGATGTCAATTGTTCCAAGTCATGGAAAGGATAACCATTTATTATGGGTGTAATGATAGGGAAGTTAGATTGGAATGATGGTAGACAAAGGAGTAGAGTCGACTACACATGGAACCTGTTTACCAATTTTTCACCATGGTACTCATCCAAAGTGCCACGAAAGTGGTTTTCACTATTGGATGACTTATTTATCTTTACTATTTTCTTGATTTTTCTCAAAAAAAAATTATGTTACCAAGATGCTTGTTTGCTAGGTTTTCCCTTAGGTAATGATATTTTTTATTTTTTTGGATTGCCTTGATGCTTTAGATGATCACCAATTGTGTTGAATCCATTGATGGTGCTGATGTAGAGACTAGTTCTATGATATTCCAATAATGACCTTGATGAAGTAGTTTCATTCTCAAGATCATAGCTCTTGCATACAATTGATTGATGTCATTTTGATCCTTGTTGATACTAGAGTTGGCCTTATTAGAATACCCACATCGTGATAGAGTGTCATGAGAGTCCTTATGATAAAGATTTGCTACCAAGATGCAATGGATTTGTGACATGGGATTTTTGGAATTTAGGCAAGATGTAGGATTATGACAGATGATGGTAGATGTGGGAGGATCTTTTGGACATTTAGATGAATCACTTTTTATTTTTCAAACTTGGGATGTTGGATGGCAGAGTTTGGAATTTTTATTGGGATAGCATTTGGAACCAACAATTTTATATTCCTTGCTTGATGAACATTTTGAAGGAGGTGGCCACTTATTATATGTGGGAGTCCTCTTTTCTTGTGGCTCCACATTTTTATTGACTTTTACTTTTGAACTATTTTCTTTGCTTGATCAATTTTTCTTTGGGTTCCATTTTAACTTCATTTGTCTACTTGGATTTTTATTTGATTTAATGGACCTTAACATTTGATTTTCAACTTTGGATTTGTAATAATTTTATTTTTGTTGGTTCCAAATGCAAGGTTTATCCATGTTGGAATAATGGTTTATGGTGTGGATGGAAGGAGTGTTGACAACAACCTTATGGTAAGAACTACTCATGGACCCCATTTTGATGTTTGTATCAGATAAAGTTGCACCCAATATAGAGGAGGTACCAATAAAATCATTTGATTCTCTAACTAAAGAATATCCAATTCCTTGATGTCTAGGATTTTCATAAAACTATATTGGTTCTTGAATGGTGTAGGAGCACCTTGTGCATTTTATGCCTCTATAAGGCAATATTGAAAAAAATGAATTTTCACCATGAAAAGAATTGTAAGAGGTCATGTGTGGATCATATCAAATGAATTTTTATAGGTTCCTAGGAGGTCAAAATGGTAAAATTGTAAAAAGTTGCAAAAAAAATTGCAAAATTGCTAAATTGCAAGAAGTTGTAAAATTAGGAAGTTGAAGAGTCATTCTTGAAAATGAAGTTAGTGGGTCAGTTATAATTGTTGGGGAAGCCAAAAATACTGATGTAACACCTATTTATGGCCTTGTAAAGTTGAACCAAGCATTGGAGATTGTAATTTGAAGGAATTTTGCTAATAAAAGTACTTTGTTATGCACTTTCAGTGTTTTCTTCTTACTTTCAGACCTTTGTACGGATTGTACAGTATTCTTAGGCTCTAAATTTTTTTTTGAATTCATAGTGTGTTGTGTTAGCCTCTATTTGAAAGTGGTTTGAAGGGTTTTTATTTAGTTTGAAGAATTTTAGAGCACTTTTACAAGAAATAGGGTGAAACCCTCAAATCAAGGGTTTTGAGAGTCTAGTTTGGATCTAGCAACTATTCCACTAATTAGGCTTTGTAAATTAGTGGAATAGGTTAATGTAGGTTTTTTTTAGTGTGTGTGTATTTTCATATGTAGGGGAAGTGAAGCTACAAGGTTCTTGGTACTGCCCCCAAAGATTTTTAAGAATTTTCCATGCAAGAATGAAGCCTACAAGTTAAGATTTGAAGAAATGACAAAGGAGAAGGTTGAAAATCAGTTTAGTATGCATGTGTATACATATTCCATCATGTTTGAAGTATTGGAAAGGTTGCAATAATTTTAGAAGTTGAAAACCATGAATAAAGCTCAGGTTTTTCTTAGAATTTTTGTAGGTAGCAGCCTTTTGTAGGATATGGTATGGAATTACACACCGAAATTTGGTAAAATTTTGCATTTATTTGATATATATATATATATATATATATATATATATATATATATATATATATATATATATATATATATATATATATATATATGAGTTTAAAAATGATTGGTCTTTGTCTCATGTAATTTCATGGACATTTGAGCAAGTTATGACAATTTTAGTGAAAACTAGTTTTTGCTTAGTTGAAAAGGAACCTAGAGTGAGTGGTTTGATATTTTGGTGTATTAAGGAGTCTTCCAAGCACTAAATATTGATGTTTTGGTAGTTTTATAACCTGTTTCAATTCTTCCCATAGTTATTTGAGGTTTTTGAGTGAAATAGAAGGTACTTGCTTTGTTAATTTGGCTTATTTGAAGCCTAAATGTTGCATGACAGTCATTTTTCTGGTGTTCTTTTCAAGACACTAGCACCTGCTATTGAAGTATGTTAAATGAGGTTGTAATGGGTTCCTAAAAATATTTTTAGTTTGTGGAGATTCAAGGTAGTTTAAAAAATATGCCTAGGTTAAGGTTTGTGGACTACTATAAGGAATTTGGCCCTTTGATGTAAGCAATAAAGAAGCTAACAAGTTTGTGTTTATGAAAGAGTTTTATTTGTTTGAACATGTCAAAATAATGATGATTGAATTGTTTTAAGATCTGATGAGAGTTTAGAAGCATGGTTTGATGAATTGGTGTCCTTTAGCCTCTTGGAATCAAGTTGCAAAGTAGTGAATTTTTGGTGAATGAATAGTTGATCTTCTTATGTTAGTGATTTGGGTCATTAGTACCCCTGAAGTTTTTAGATAATATACATCAATTGAAATTTATTTTGAAGAGTAATCCACTGATTGGATAAGCTGAGAAGATGATGAGAAGTAGGTCAAGAGAAGTTTCTAGTTTTGTGATCTTATGCCAAGTGCATGGCAAGTTGAGTTGTGTGAAGTGAGGAAAGATTGCTTAGAAAAGCAAGGTGAAAGGTATAGAAGGATAGTCTTGTGCCCTTTGACTAAAAAAATGGTTAGAGGGGAGATGAATTCTATTAGTACAGTGATTTTTGCATCTGCTGACACAAGAGATTATTGGGGCAAAGAAAGACAAGGCAAAGACAAGACAACTGGAGATAGAGATGGAGGAAAAAGTTGGAATCAAGACAAAGGCAAGTGAATGTTTCAAGAGAAAAGTAGGAAGTAGTCCAAGATAAAATCGAAGAAGGTATGCAGGTGTGAACAATCAACATTGATGCAATTCAGTCCTTAAAGCGACTTGAGGATTTTTTCAAGCTGGTTGTTTGGTGTAGGAGCACCTTGTGCATTTTATGCCTTTATAAGGAAATATTGAAAAAATTGAATTTTCATCATGAAAATCATTGTAAAAGGTCATGTGGACCATATCAAAATTATTTGAATAGGTTCATAGGAGGTCAAAGTGGTAAAATTGCAAAAGTTGCAAAAAAAATTGCTAAATTGTTAAATTGCAAGAAGTTGTAAAATTAGGAAGTTGAAGAGTCATTATTGAAAATGGAGTTAGTGGGTCAGTTATAACTATTAGGGAAGCCAAGAAGATTGATGTAACACCTATTTATGGCCTTGTAAAGTCAAACCAAGCATTGGAGATTGTTATTTGAAGGAATTTTGCTAATAAAAGTACTTTGTTCTACATTTTCAATGTTTTCTTCTTACTTTTAGACCTTTGTACAGATTGTACAGTATTATTAGGCTCTAAAACTTGTTTTGAATTCATAGTGTGTTGTGTTAGCCTCTATTTGGAAGTATTTTGAAATGTTTTTTATTTATTTTGAATAATTTTATCGCACTTTTACAAGAAACAGGTTGAAACCCTCAAATCAAGGGTTTTGAGAGACTAGTTTGGATATAGCAACTATTCCACTGATTTAGTCTTTGTAAATCACTAGAATAGGTTAATGCAGGTTTTTGTATTTGAAAATGCAGGGGAAGTGAATTTACAGGGTTCTTGTTGCTGCCTCAAGAGATTTTTCAAAATTTTCCATGCAAGAATGAAGCCTACAAGTTAATATTTGAAGAAATTACAAAGGATAAGGTCAGAAATCAGTTTATTATGCATGTTTAGACATATTATTGCATGTTTGAAGTAGTTTCAATGTGGAAATAATTTTGGAAGTTGAAAACCATGAATAAAGCTCAGGTTTTTCTCAAAAAAATTGCAGGTAGCAGCCTTTTGCAAGCTATGGTACAACCTTACAAGCTGAATTTTGGAAAAAAAAATTCATTTAGTTGATAGATCTATAAGTTAAAAAATGAATGGTTTTTTGTCTCATGCAATTTCATGGAGATTTGAGCAAGTTATGACAATTTTAGTGAAAACTGATTTTTGCTTAGTTGAAAAGGAACCTAGAGTGAGTGGTTTGATATTTTGGTGTATTAAGGAGTATTCCAAGCACTAAATATTGATGTTTTGGTAGTTTTATAACCTTTTTCAATGCTTCCAACAATTATTTGAGGTTTTGGGGTGAAATAAAAGGCACTTTCTTTGTTAATTTGGCTCATTTGAAGCTTAAATGTTGCAGGACAGTCATTTTTTTATTTTCTTTTCAAGACACCAACACCTATTGTTGAAGTATGTTAAATGAGGCTGTAATGGGTTCCCAAAAATTTATTTTGGTTTTTGGAGATTCAAAGTAGCTTAAGGGTGATCCCACAATAGTGGTTTACAATTTTTGGCCAAACTAGACACTAAAATAATTTTTTTTAACTAAATCTTCACTTTCGGGCACCTATAGCGGCTAAACCATGAGGAATTTGAGGATGATGAAAACTAGAGTTTCATAAAAAAATTTCTGTAGATTCTAAATATATTTTTTCAAATTTTTTGGAATCAGATTGCACTTCTTTTTCCATCTCCCTCGAAAACTAGTTTTTTTAGAAAACATGTTTAAAAAGTGACACTTGTGTCGTATAACGCATAACTTTTTTTCCACAAAGGATAAAATTCTAGTTTTTTCGAATTTAGATTTGTAACTCTGATATCTAGTGCTTCCACTTGGTTAGATTTTTTTTATTGAATTTTTCTTTTTAATCAAGTTTCAAAGTCAAACCAATTACAATTCAAACATAGCGCGACCGTATAACGTGTAACCTTTTTTGTATGTATCAAAATTCAATTTTATTTTATTTTGGATCAAAGACTTCAATATTTAGTGCACTCATATTTTTCAAAAAAAAAATTGATAATCTGCTATTTTTCCACATGTGCAGAACAAAGCTTGATTTTCAATGAAAAACCTATGTTTAATAAAACTAAAAAAACAAATACATAATAAAACCAAAACATATTAAAATTTTATTTGTTGGATAGCTTGTTTCGAGGACTACCTAATTCTAGTTTGGTTTGTGAATTCTTCACCATTTTCATCTTCAAGCCTAGCTCTGAAGTGCAAAAATTTTGATTTTTTTGTGAACAAGATCAAAAATTAGGGAAAGGGGGGGTTCATCCAAACCAGGGGGTTTTGAGAAAACCCCCTTCCATAAAGGGGTTTCCATTTGTTTTTTTAGCTGATTGGTTTGTACATGCATTAAATGGGTTCGCTCAAACCCTGGTTTGAGTGAACATTCTTTTGGTTTGTTTGAACTAACTAGTTTGTTCGAACCCCCAAAATGAATTTTTTTGGCATGGGATCATTTTTTACAAGTTTTCTTTCGTCATTTGAATTGTAAACCACTTTTGTGGGTTTACCCTTAAAAAATATGCTCGGGTTTAGGTCTGTGGACTACTACAAGGAATTTGGCCTTTTGATGTAAGCAATGAAGAGGCTGATAAGTTTGTATTTATGAAAGAGGGTTATTTGTTTGAACATGTCAAAATAATGATGATTGAAGTGTTTTAAGATTTGATGAGAGTTTAGAAGCATGGTTTGATGAATTGGTGTCTTTTAGCCTCTTGGAATCAAGTTGCAAAGCAATGATTTTTTGGTGAATGAATAGTTGATCTTCTCAAGTTAGTGATTTGGGTCATTAGTACCCTTGAAGTTTGTAGATGCTTTGCATCATCAAATTCCTTGCTCATGTATGCCTAGTCCTTTTTCCTTGATATTGCATGCTTTCACATATTCTCTTTGCAATGGAGTATTTGTAATTTCTGAAGTAAGATGCAAACCCATCATTGTGGAAAATGTTGCTCGAAATATTCTCTTCTATGAGAAAGACTGATTTAACAAAAGTGGTTGATCCTAGTTGATAGGATATTTTAGCATCATCATTTTTTAGGCTTGTGTCTTCTTGGTCCCTTAAGACATCAATTTGATCAATAATATATTTTGTGCCTTTGTCTTTGACTTGGTCAATAATAGCTTCCTTATGTTCTTCTTGATCCATAGTAGCCTTTTTTATGTTCTTATTGAATGTTGTCTATGTCATTTTTTTGATTATCTATATGTCCCAAGGAGGCAAGTGTCTCATTTTTGGAAGTGTCGATATTTTGATCTTGGATAGGGTCATCTTCAAGTGTTTGATCATGAATGACATAAAGGTCAATGAGCAGATCATTTTGGATTTCTTGATCAATGTTAGTGTCTTGTTCAAAGATGGGTTTTCCTTGAATGATATGGTTGGGAATGAAATCTTGATCAAGGATAGGTGTATTTTGGATGTCATGATTATCTAGAAGGACTTCTTGGATGGACTTAAAGATAGGGTCGTGGGATGGAATACTTTGATCTTGACATGAAGGTGAAGTTATGATGTCGGACCTTAGACTTTTCATTTGACATGTATCCTCAAGTGTAGGTAATGGGATGTGTTAAAATGGAGACCATTACCAAATGTATTTTCATGACTAAATGTAGCTTGGGATGGAGTGAATAGGAATAGATTAGTGGATGATGGACTAGGATAGGATATAGAGTCTTGGTATGGATTAATGAATGGTGGACTAGAATAGGATGTGGAGGCTTGGAAGGGATTAGTGGAAGTTGGTTTCCCTTGTCAAGGTTAGGATAAGGGTGATAAGTGGACATTTGTTGTGGATTAATGGCATGGATTGTGCTAAGGGACTCTTAATAGTGAGGGTAGATGGATGAAGGATTGGGGTTTATTAGTTGTTGGTATAGAGAATGAATCCATTGTCACTTGAACTCTATGACTTGTTGGGCTTGACCATTGCAGATTAATTGGTATTCCACTTGACTAGAAAGCATATCAAGGTCAATGGAAGACATGGTGGTGAGGTTATGACGAAAGGTGGAGTATGACTAAGGTATGCGATATGAGGTCTAAGGTATGACAATGAAAATAGGGTGACTTAAGTCAAAGGTATACAACTCAAGCTATTTTTTTGGATTTTTTTGGATATAAGGTATGAATGCTAATGAAACTATGTTTTTGGTATTTTTGGGAAAATAAGGAATGTCTAAAATGATGACTATGTCTAAGTATGCAAAAGTGTAGGAAATATTTTAAAGGTAATCAATTTTGGGGAGATTCAAGAGGAGGTTACTAACCATCCAAAGTTTAACCAAGGCTTCAATTTAGTTTGTCAAAGGACCTTTTGTGAGACTAATACCAAGAGATAAAGTGAGTTCCCAAACTAGATTGATGAGTTGAGAAAGACTCACTGAGATGACAAAAGATGATAAGTATGATAAGTGACTAGGTTCAATGACATTTTTTTTTGAAGCAAAGGTTTATACAAAGTATGGAAAGTTGGCTTATATTTTAAAATTTGCAAAGGTGATTATCCTAAAAGTTTGATTGATGTAACTAAGGTTTGCAACTAGTATGTCTATGGCTATGGCTAAATTATACTAAAATATGCAATCATGAAAACTATGAGAAAATATTTCTAGTTTATGTTCAAAGATCACTGTGAAAGGATAATTAGAGACTAGTTTTGACTATTTGACCTCAAACTATGATAGTGGAATTCATTTTCCTGGTTGTCATTTAATTACGGTTCAAGTTATCAGATGTGTCGTTTCATAGTCAGTTGCAATTTACAATATCAGATGTGGTTTACTAGTAAAATAATGTCTCAAGTCTATGACAAGAAGATGTGTTGTTCCAGACTACAAATGTGGCTCATCAAATCATGTGTCATAGAGGTTTTCAGTTTTAGATGCGTTGTAGGTTTGACACTTATGACTCAGGATATCAAATGTGATTTTTTGTGTGATAGATGCGACTCAGTATGATAGATGTGGATTTCTATTTGACAGATGTGGTTCATAACAACAAATGTGTTTCTCTATGGAAAATGTGGTTTACTGTAAATTTGTAGGTTTGTTTCGTTCTGATTTTGATCAAATTTTGGAAAATAGAAAATAATTAGTAAACACTTTGTTTTGATTTTATTTTGACATAAAAATGTTTAAATCCAAAAAAAACAAGTACAATCTTATGGTTGGCCAAGACAATATATGTTGAGTTCCCACTTGGATTTCTCTAGCTGCGCTGGATGATTAGAAGGTTGACCATGTTGGCTCCCCTCCATGGCACTCACTTCTTTAGGTCATCCAAGCTTCGATTTCTCATAAATCTCCCATGACAAACTCTTCATCTCTACTAAGAACCGCAAGTATGTGGGACAACATCAGAAGTATAACTTCTTGCACTAGCAAATAGAAGGACGTTGGTAGTCTAAAAACAAATGAATTTTAATAAGGGCACCCATTCAGGTGGCTATATGTGAGGCAAGATTAAACTTTTTGTATAAAAAATCTGCACCTATAATGCTAAGTTTTCCATTAGCATTCACATTTATATACCAGTTGGGAGTAGCTTGGCTTTAGCTTCATTGTTGGTTTGAGTTGCCTTAGGGTGAGTACTGTTGGCATGCACATTTTTTTAACCTGCGTATTTTTAAGTCCAACTCTTCATTTATTTCTTTTTCGGTGCATTCGGCACATTATTGATTTGGTCGGCTCCTTTCCCTTCGTCTACTGCTCCGCCGTTCATCTCTGCTTTGCATTAACTTTTGGACGGCTCCTTGTCTTTCAACCTGCTCTATTTAATAGGGCTTTTGTATTTTGTATTTCATTCATTCGAGATCAATGCAAATGATTGACTGGTTCATGTGAAGGGTTCTTTGTCTGCAGATCCAGATTCTGGATGCTCTATCATGGTATCAGAGCAGCTGATTTGCAACACCTTCCGTGCATTTGTTTTTACACCAGTTAATATTTGTGTCTCTGTTGCTGGGTCTGGCTGGAGGCAGAGGAGGTGGACGGTCTGGCTCTGGCCTCTTGATGCAGAGATGACGTTTTGTTGCATGAGATGAAGGCGTCACTTTTTTTGTAGCCTCTCTGCATTGGCCTTTAGCTAATACAATATTAACAGTGATGCTCTTGTGCTTCAAGGAACATAAGCGCTACCTCCCAGCATCATAAGCGACGAATTTGGCATAGGATCAATTGAAGATTGTTGCTCTCCTAGTGCTTTTGGTTGCAGCTCGGGTTCGGCTCTGTTTGCCACCCTTTCCGTGATCCTGGCTGTTGGATGTTCGTGGCTGCGTTGCAGAGCTTTATTCATGTTTTTTTTTTCTTTCTGCTGCTGCGGCTACGTTTGAGTCTTTTGGGCCCCTGTCTACGTTTTTTTGTGTCGGCTCCTACTCGTGACTTCCTTCGTTCCAGCTCCCGGTGTTGACTGCGGCCGACGCGGGGTCCTTTGTCGTCTCTTTCGGCCACAGCCTGGACTTCTTTTTCTTTGTCGATCGTTTGGTTTTCCTCGGGCTCCAGCATTTCGTTGTGGTCCGGCCCGTCACCACCTCTGTCACCCATTTTTTCCACCTTAAAGCAGCCTCTGCCCACCGAGATAGTTGTCCGACAGATAGCTGGCCAGCTTCTCCGCATCCTCTGTGCTTCCGACAGCTCCATATAGGGACACAAAAACCTTCACGCCGCTAGATTGGCAGGATTAAATACCGTCAGTCATGGAATTCAGTGTGTGGCCTACCAGGTTGAGCTTCGGCGTCTGCCATGGGTTATAGATGAGCAGATACGCGACCATCACAATTTCAAAGTTGCCGCTTGCGCAAGTGTTTGCAAGGGAAGCTTCGGTGCCATGCTGACCCCAGTATATTCTTATATTTCCCCCACATGCAGAAGCAGATGCTCTGCTCCACATCAGAGCAACTACCAAGGCAAGTACCACCCCTCTCATTCGACTACTCTCCATGATTTGTAATGAATACGTGGTCTCTAATGATTTTGTTGGGGATGAAAGGTCAAGTATCTGCGATTCTAAGGCCAGTATAGCATTGAGCCCTCAACTTGTGAAGTTGGTCTCGTGGTATGACAATGAATGGGGATACAGCTATCGGGTTGTGGATTTGATTTCACACATGGCATTTGTTGGTTCCCGCAAATGAAATCTGCTGTAATTTTAAGCATTTCAATTATTGTTTAAGAACCTTTTAGTAAAGGTTTATCTAGAGAAAGAATCCATAGTTGAGTACCCAGAAAGCTGAGGAATAGGGTTGTATTTTACATTTTAGTCCTTTGAGTGCCCTTGTATATCATGTCGGACTCTGGGATTGAATTGCTCACTCCACACAACTATCACACATGGAAGCTCAAAATGTCACAATTGTTGCAATCTCGTGGTCTATGGCAATTGTTGGATGCCGACCAACCTGAATTCACAAAAACATTTGAGCTATTTGTTCATAGAAACAAAATGGATGAGGCTAAAGGACTCATAGGTTTGCATGTGTCTGATAATTTGTTATTTCATATTGCTGAATGTAAAACACCTAAAGATGTGTGGGATAAGCTTGCATATTTGTATGGTAAGGTCAATCAGTTTAGGATCTTACAGCTTGAAGCCGATCTCACTTCTCTCTCTCCAGATGTTTTTCCTTCTATTCAGGATTTCCTTGCACAGTTCAAATTGATTTTGTCTCAATTAAAAGGATGTGGTCATGCCAAAGATGATAAGGAGTGTATTTTCTTGATCCTGTCTAAGCTTAGAGGTCCCTTTCAAGTGTTTGCCTCTACCTTCTATTCTACTATGGATGCCATGGGGGACGATCATAAGATGCCTACTTTTGAGGAGTTTTGTGATCGATTGACTAGGGAGCAGGCCAAGTTGATTCAGATGGATGCTCTTCCTAAGAGTCATGCTTTAATGGCTCAATCTTCCAAGGGCAAGGGTAAGAATAAGAAGAAGCCTAAGATAGATTCATCTTCAGGTGGTGAGACTCCCTCCAAGCCTAAGGTGAAGACTGATCAGAAGAATAATCTTTCACCTCCTCCTCCTTCTAACTCGGGCGAGTCATCTTCCAAGTCTAAGAAGAAGAAGGAGAACTGTTCATTCTGTGGAAAATCTGGGCATAATGATGCACATTGTTTTGCAAGGCTAGCAGCATTAGAGGAAGCTATGAGGAAGCATAATCTTGCCATGCCTAAGTCTTCTTCTTCGGGAAAAGGGCAAGCCCTCTCAGCTACAGCTTTGTCCTCTACCAGTTCTAGTTGGATTCTTGATTCTGGTGCTTCTCATCACATGACTCATACTGAGGCTCTTCTTGATTCTCTTTCTGATAGTCTTACTTCACATATTGCTGTTGGGAACTCTTCTCAAATTCCAGTTTTGGGAACAGGCTCAGTTCATATGCAAGATGGTAGCATTGATGATGTTCTTCTTGTTCCTGATATTTCCCAGAATCTGCTTTCTGTCTATCAAATTTGTAATCATGGTGATGGAAGGCTTGTTGAGTTCTCTCCTACTGATGTGACTATTCGAGAGATGCAGGATCCTGAGAAGGTCATTGCTACAGGAACAGTTGACCGTGCGGCCCGTTTGTATAGGTTTGATGGATTTGAGTCTTCATCAGGATCATCCCTTATTGCTCATGTGGATTCTACAAGCAAGCTTTGGCACGAACGGTTTGGGCACCTGAATTACAGATATCTTCAACAGATGAGCACACAAAATTTGGTAATTGGTCTACCTCAGATCTCTTGTTTAGATGGAGTTTGTCAAGGTTGTGTGCTTGGCAAGCATCATAGGGATCCTTTTCCTAAGGGTATGGCCACACGTGCTTCAGCACCCCTTGAGTTGGTGCATAGTGACCTCATGTCATTCCCCACTCCTTCTTTTTCAGGGGCCAAGTATGTGCTCACCTTCATTGATGATTTTTCTAGGCGCACTTGGGTGTATTTTTTGAAGTACAAGGATGAGGTTCTTCGACATTTCATGACCTTCCTTGCATTTGTGGAGAAGCAGTCAGGACACTCCCTCCAGAAGATTCGCACAGATAATGGGGGGGAGTATGTCAATCAGGCGTTTCAAGAATTTTGTTGTACTAAGGGTATTCTTCATCAACACACAGTGCCATACACTCCTCAATAGAATGGTGTAGCCGAGCGGAAGAATAGAACTTTACGGGAGATGGCCAATTGTATGCTCCAATCTAGATCCATGGCTCCCGCATTTTGGGCAGAGGTTGTCAATTGTGCCAACTACATTCAGAATCGTATGCCCCATAAGGCAGTGCAGAATATGACTCCCGAGGAGGCTTGGTCTCATGTCAAGCCCAAGGTTTCCTACTTTCGAGTATTTGGGAGTGATGCATGGGCATTCATTCCAGATGGTAGGCGCAAGGCAATGGAGAAGAAAAGTCAACGATTCATTTTTGTTGGCTATTGTGAGGATGTGAAGGGTTATCGGTTGTTTGATCCTGTCACTCGAGAGGTTCATTTTCGTCGTGATGTTCAATTTTATGAGTCTTTCACTTCGAAGGATTCTCCATCACAAGCCTCTCCCTCTCTTCTTCCTAGTTCTTCTTCAGAGGATGTTGTGCTTCCAAATGATGATGATGATGCTTGTAATGATGTTGTTCCTGATGATGGTATCGATCTTGTTGTTGATATTACTCCATCTTCTCCTTCTCCTCCACCTGCACCCCGTCGACCTTTATGGGCTCGTACACTTCTTGAGGATGTTGGTTCCCTTGTAGGTGATCCCATAGCTACACGTTCCACTCGTTCCCACACTTCAAGTAGCAGTCTTTTGAGTCATGTAGTTTCTACTGATCCTCAGAAGTTTTCAGATGCTTCGGGTGTTCCGGAATGGGATAATGCTATGAAAGAGGAGTATTCTTCTTTGATGAAGAATCATACTTGGGATTTGGTTTCTCTTCCTAAAGGAAGAAAGTTGGTTCGATGCAAGTGGTTGTATCGTACCAAGTTTGCATCTGATGGTTCTATTGATAAGTATAAGGCTCGTCTAGTGGCTAAGGGCTTTTCTCAGGTTGAGGGTATTGACTATTCTGAGACCTTTGCCCCTATCGCAAAGATGGATTCCATACGCCTCGTACTTTCTATTGCTGCATCTCAGGGTTGGTCAGTGTATCAGATGGATGTGAAGAGTGCTTTCTTGCATGGTGATCTTCATGAGGAGATCTATATGGAGCAGCCACCTGGCTTTGTGCAAGACCCTTCACTTGTTTGCAGGCTCCGACGTTCATTGTATGGTCTCAAACAGGCTCCTAGAGCTTGGTATGAGAAGATGGATAGTTTCTTGCTTGTTTCTGGATTCACTCGATGTCACTCCGATCCTACAGTTTACATTCAACGACATGGGGGGGATCTTCTCATTCTTGTTCTTTATGTGGATGAATTAATTCTCACGGGGAGTTCTAGTGCCATGATTGAGGATACTAAGCATGCTTTGATGGAGCATTTTGATATGACAGATCTTGGTTTGTTGCATTACTTCCTTGGTCTTCAAATCCATCAGTCTTCTACTAGTATTTCTATCTTCCAGCAGAAGTATGCTCTTGATTTGCTTCAGAGGTTTGGGATGGCTGACTGCAAGCCAGCCCCTACTCCTTTTCAGTCAGGTGTCGTATTGTCCACTAGGTGCACTACTGCATCTGTTGATGCTACTTTGTATCGACAACTGGTCGGCAGCCTTTTGTACTTAACACATAGTCGTCCTGATATTTCCTTTGCAGTTTGTCTTGTCTCCCGTTTCTCTCAAGATCCTCATGAGAGTCATTGGAAGGTAGCCAAGCGTATCTTACGGTACCTTCAGGGCACTACACATTTTGGTATTCACTATACATCTGGTGCTACTGACATTGTGGGCTTCACTGACTCAGATTGGGCCGGTGATGTTGATGATCAAAAGTATACTTCTGGCTTTATATTCTATCTTGGTTCTGGTCCGGTTGCTTGGTCTTGCAAGAAGCAAACTGCAATTGCCTTATCATCAACCGAGGCTGAGTATCGAGGAGCTGTCTTGGCTAGCCAAGAGGTTCTTTGGCTTCGACAGTTGATGGCCGAGTTTGGCTTTCCTATTGATCATCCCACTATTCTTTGGTGTGATAACCAGAGTGCTATACATATTTCTCGCAACCCAGTGGAGCATCAATGCACCAAGCATATTGAGATCCACATGCACTTCATTCGGCAGCTCATTCAGGATGGTGTTCTTGTTTTGGATTATTTGCCTACGGAGTAGCAGGTTGCAGACATCTTCACTAAACCTTTGGCATCTCCTCGTTATCTTCAGTTGCGATCGATGTTAGGGGTGAAGGAAGTTGTCCTTGGGGGGTCTTAAGGAGTCCTCCTTCCTTTCCCTTTTGTTCTCTCTTTTGGAGAGGAGTTTTCTCCCACAGGGTTTTTCTCCTTTTCTCCGGTTATGAGAGATTTGTAGTTTATTGCATTGTAGTTGTACATAGGTACCTAACAAGGCTTTATTGTTGGGACCTATAATGCATCTCATATTGCATATTGCGTTTTCTTTTTCTCCCTAAGTTGCACTTAAGGGGGGGTGTTGGCATGCACATTTTTTTAACCTGCGTATTTTTAAGTCCAACTCTTCATTTATTTCTTTTTCGGTGCATTCGGCGCATTATTGATTTGGTCGGCTCCTTTCCCTTCGTCTACTGCTCCGCCGTTCATCTCTGCTTTGCATTAACTTTTGGACGGCTCCTTGTCTTTCAACCTGCTCTATTTAATAGGGCTTTTGTATTTTGTATTTCATTCATTCGAGATCAATGCAAATGATTGACTGGTTCATGTGAAGGGTTCTTTGTCTACAGATCCAGATTCTGGATGCTCTATCAAGTACTTTTACCCACCAAGGAAGGCCTAGTTCTAGAGTCAATAATAATTTCTCTTACACCTAGGATTGCACAAGTGTGCAAGGGGAGAGGATACTCTTATTATTGAATCAACTTTTAATCTAAATAGAATGTGTGAACACACCAAACATAGAGAACAATGATTTTTTTTAGCACCAAATGAAATATGATCTAATCTAATCAAACAATTAGTTTCAAAATCAATCTTTGACAAGTGTCCTACAAGACCACACATTAGAAGTTCAATTTTTTTTCTTCATCAATCATCTTGCAAAAATAGTTTGTATATTTGTCTTCTATGAATCATCCTACAAAAACTATATTAACTACACAAGATCACACGTTGCAAACTTTAAATTAGTCATAACGAAAAAATTGCAATCACTAAAATAAAAATTTGGAATCTCAAAAATCAAAAAAATATTTTTTTACCAGCCAAATGTGTCGGAAGAAGCCATAGATGTGTCGCACAAAATCAAATGCGTCACATGAATTCATATGTGTCACAGAAAGCCACAAATGTGTCATAGAAAGTTAGATGCATCACAGGAATCTATAAATGTGCCACAAAAAGTCAATTACATCATAGGAAGCCATAGATGTGTCATTCTAGCTTGCAAATGCATCACTTTAACTTGTAGCTATAAAAAAATTATGTTTTTCTTGTAAAAAATGCTACCCTTAACCAAAATATGTAGTATAATATATGAAAATTCATCTCTCAACCCTTCTGAATGCAACCATGCTATTTATTTTACCTCAAAAGACTCCCAAAAATGTGATTTTCTAGATTCTTCGAAAGTACCTACACCCTTCAAGACAAAAAACACCAAAAACTTCCAAACAGAGAATGCCAATCAAGAGGGTTAGTAGCTCACATCGAGTTCATCAAATGTAACATAGGGAAAAATCACAAATTAGTAGTTCAAAGCATAATTTAAACTAAACCCAAGCTAAATAATTGAGAACAATGGAAAACAATAAAAGCATGCATAAATAAAGGATTTTACCAAACACACATTTGATTCCATGAATAACCTCCATTATCCTTCTCCATTTCATCATTGTATGATACTTTCCCTTAGATTTTCATTAAGTATGCAAGTATGGCCTCATGATCATAATAATAGCAAAACGTCAAAGATTATAAAGTTGTTTCAAAAACTCATAAGATTTTGAGAGGAGTAATAATGATGAATGAAAGCCAATTTATAGAAAGTATGATTTTTGAATGACAGGCTAAGATTAAAAGATAAATTAATGATTAAGATTAAAAGATGTGACATGCAATAGGATTAGGGTTAAATTAGTGTAAGTGATAAAGCATAAATAGTGGAGATTAAATTAAATAATAATTTAATCACTAGTGGAAACTAGGTGAGACACAGAAGAATAAAGATTGCATGTAGAAGATAATATTGACAAAGTGATCAACATAGAAAAACTATTTGTTAAAGATAATCAGATATTATCTCACCAAATAAATGAATGATCAATTTAGATCTAGGTCACATAAGTGATAAATGACTAATTAGATAACAAAGAAATTATCTAATTATAGAGAAATGTGATAAGGATAAATCCTTTTGAATTAAATGATTTCAATTCAACATTCAATATTTTAGGATTAAATTAAATAAATAAAGATTTATTTAATATTAAAGAGAGAAAAAGCTAAAGAATAATTAAATAATTTAAAATGATTATTTAATTATAGTTGAAAGTATCATAGGAATAAATTAAATAATTGTTTATTCAATTTTAAAAAGAAGATAAATTTAATTAGTGACATAATTAAATAAATAATATTTATCTAATTAATCAAGAAAGAATAAAGGTAAGAATGAATTAATTAAATAATTAAAGTTATTTAATTAATAGAGGACATGTACAACTTTAGAAAATAATTAAATAATTAACATTATTTAATTATGAGAAATGAAGATGAAAGAATTATGAAGAAGTTAAGGGTCACAGGCCTAGGACATTTTTTAGTGTCTACACCATCACTATTAAACTTGGTCTTGTAGACCCATTTAGTACCAATCTTTTTGTTATCATGTGGAAGCTCTATAAGCTCCCAAGTATCATTCCTATGAATTGAATCCATCTCTTCTTTCATTGCTTGCATCCAAACCTCATTAGTACATGCTTCTTCAAAACATGATGGTTCAAAATCAGCCTTGGTAAATAAAGCAAAATTAATTGTCTCACCTATTGGATTTTCTTCATGTGCTTGATTTGCACTCCTTTGATAAATATCTCTCAAACTTGTTACCTCCCTTCTAGAACTTGGAGTCGAAGCTGGACTTTCAATTGGAATTGAACAACTAGAGGAGGGGCTACTTGATGGATTTGTAGCACTTGGAACATAAACATTAGTGGGTTGCTCATGATCAATATCATCAACAATAATATCATTTAAAATAGATTTTGACTTCTCCATATGGCCTTTTTGATGACCATAAACTCCCCCTTCATCAAAAATCACATCTCTTGACACAATAATCCTATTAGTGAGAGGATTATAAAATTTATAAGCCTTACTTTCCTCACTATATCCAACAAAAATACATGACTCACTTTTTGCATAGATTACTTTTGTCTATTTTGATTAGGTACATGGACATAAGCCAAACAACCAAAAACTCTGAAATGATTAACATTAGGCCTTTTCTCATACCATGCTTCATAAGGAGTCATCTTCTCGAGTGCATTGGTGGGACTTTGATTGAGAATGTATACTACTGTAGCAATTGCTTCACCCCAAAAAGATGCTTAATCCCTTGGTTTGTAACATACTCCTTGCCATTTCTACCACTGTTCAATTTTTTCTTTTAGCTACTCCATTTTGTTGAGGTGTGTATGTAGTGGTGAGTTGCCTCCTGATGCCATTCATATCACAATAATCTTGAAAGGATTTTGAACAAAATTCTCCTCCATGATCAGTCCTTACACATTTGATTTTGCACCCTTTCTCATTTTCCACAAGTGCTTTAAACCTCTTCAATGTATCAAGGGCTTCATCTTTAGCCTTCAAAAATTACACCCAACATTTTCGTGAGTAATCATCAATAAAAGTGATAAAATATGATGACTTACCCAAACTCTTTGTTTGCATAGGACCACAAATATGTGAATGAATAAGTTGAAGTGGTTGATGGGCCCTCCATGCATTTCCTTTTGAAAATTTCTCCCTTGTGTGCTTTCCTTTAGCACATCCTTCACAAACCTCCTTATGCTCTTCAACCTTAAGCAAACTAGAAACTAACGCATTTGATGTGAGAATCTTAAAACTGTGAAAATTTAAATGTCCATACTTGAGATGTCATAACCAATTGATATACTCATATGCCATATTGGAAAGGCTATTGTTATGTTCACCAAATTTCAAAGGTAACATTCTATTCTTTATCATAGGCACAATAGTCACAACCCTATTTCCCTAATTCTTATCATAAATTGTACATTTTTTATTGTCAAAACCAACTTTATAGTCCTTCTTACATAGTTTTCCAACACTTAACAAATTATGCTTTAACTATGGAGTGTAATAAATATCATTGACACTCTTTATACCTTCTTTTGTGTGGACTTCCATAGCTCCCTTTGCAGCAACCTCCAATGATTTGTCATCACCAAGTTGAATCTTGGACTTGAAACTGTCATCCTTTGTTGAAAACAAGTTCTCATTCCCTGTCATATGGTTAGAGCATCTAGAATCTAGATACCAATCTTCTTTACTATTAGTTTCACCTTTTGAGTAAGATAAAAATAAATGATATGGAGGATTTTCATCACTTTCTTTAGCATAATTAACACTTTTTCCTTCCTTTAATTTGCAATTTCTTTCAAAGTGGCCATACCTCTACCTCTATTTCCTTTTGCATGATTATGATTTTTGCCTCTACCTTGACCTTCTATGATAATGGCAACATGGTTCCACTTTGGGGCGAGAGTATGCAATGGCTCTTGGTAACCTGATTCAACAATCTCCCACAAATCTTTTCCTATCAAAAAAGTCATCATTTTTATGCACCAATAATCATACTCATTTCCATCAAATTCTGGAATGGGCAAGAAGTTAGAATTCGACATGATAAACCTTTGGCAAAATTCCAACCACTAAATCTTTAACCCAAAAGAAAATACCTGCTCTAATACCACATGAAGAATTAAAAACCAGGCCTAATTCCTACACCGACAAGTTATGAGAACAACATAAAATTATAGCAGCAGCATAGATAAACAATTAACTTGGAAAACAAGGCAAAACAGAGCCCATAGTAATACACACACAATTTATGTATTTTGTGCAAACACAGAAAACAAAAACTTTATTCATGCTTAAATAAATAGAGCAATGCCAATACATAGAATGCAATTACAAAAAAGACTCAAAATAGAAAACAAAAGCATGTGTATGACATGCATAATTCGAGGTGCAGATGCGGGCAGCAAAAACAGTGAAATAAAAGATAACGGTGGAAGAAGGCTAAAAATAGTCGAAATGCATCGAAAACACTAGAAGCATCAATTATCAACACACACTCCATTTTTTACTATTGTACTCGACATACTAAAAATAAAAAACCTAAATAATCAATTAAATAAATCTTATCATAAATATAATAGCATAGATAAATGTACATATAAAAACATCCATTACAAAATGGAATACAACTAAATAGCTTATAATAAGAACTACTAGAGCACTTATGCCAACGATGTTCCCTATATTTACGTGGTGGAAAGACCAATTTAGATCATTTATGCAAACCCTTAGAGAAGACAACGTAACGTTGTGGAATCAATATCCTGAAGCTTTATGATCATGGAATTAAAAACATCACTTTTTGGCATGTAAAATATTGAAATTTTCTTAAAAGTAATCAAATTTTTCTAAACACATTAAATCTGTTCATTGAAATCACAGAAACCCACATTAAACCCCAAGTAAACAATCCCTCAGTCGAACCCATAGTAATCATCTTGTTCATCATCGTGCTGACCATAATATGGCCCAGGAATCATTGGAGGTTGGCCCTTAAGGATCAGTGTCCAGTTTACACCATCGAAGAAGTGGTGCTCCTTAATTTCAGAAGCCCCTCGCTCAAATCCCAAGCGTTTGGAAGGCTCTTTAGTCAATAACTTGCCGATCAAGTCCTTTGCAGCATCACTCACCTTGGGAATTTCAGGGAAAGGAGGAGGCTTCTCCCTTATATTCATAGATGTATCCTTATCATCCTCACCCAAAAATGGTGTTTTTCCATAGAGAAGCTCATACAGCAAGACTCCAAGAGCCCACCAGTCCACAGCACTTCCATGGCGTTTGCCCTCTGCAACCTCTGGTGCCAAATATTCATATGTACCCACCACTGACATTGCACGGACACTTTTGGGTTCCGTCTGCATCTCAGGCAAAGAGGTAATTGCACTTATGATCGGCCTTGAATACATTTCACTGCTTGGAAGGCCTGGGGGATTGACCTTGTTCAGTTTTATGAAGCCCTTTAACAGTCCTACAAAGGAGAAACATCCAACAAATTCTTTGGAACACTCAATATTGTCTTCATTTTCTCGCCTGCCGAAAAAGTGTCTCAGAGGTTGAGGAAATTTGGTCACAGTGGGCTTGAATTGGCCTCTCTTGGCTAGATCAAAATCAGTTAAAATGATGTCCCCATCTTCTTTTATCAAAATGTTTTCAGGTTTCAGATCTCTGTACACAATTCCCAGCATGTGGAGGTATTCTAATGCTATAAGAATCTCTGAAGTATAAAACCTGTCCTATGAAACATAAATAATCATCAGCTTAAAAAGATTGGAAAACATCGACCTTAAATTCTGCTCTACAAGGATAAGCCATAGACTTAAAAAATTAAATGACTTGGATCATATCATGTGTAACATGACAGCTTGGAAACCCTAAAGGTTTTAACAATGCAATAGTTAACCTCATTAAACAAACCCCAGAACATCTTATGTACAGTCTATATTTCAACCCTGTGATGTATAAGAACAAAACACAAAGCCGTACACATTTGACTTAAGCCTTGAATATAGTTAACAGCCTAGATTATACCATGAAAAGCATAACCATATATCAAAACTTAGAAACCCTTAAACAGTTTTCTTTGTCATGACAACATAAATTAGTAAGCCTCTTAATCTAAACATGAATCCAAAACATTATGATGTCAAAGAGAAAACCACAAATTGAAGCCATTGAAATAAATCCCACATGTAACAAATTACCTTAAGTATATAATATGGAGAGGCACCATATTAAAATCAAATTGTTGAACATATATAGTTGCAATGAGGCAGGCTATACGAAAACACTATCATACTAAGCAAGCAATTGCATTTAACACAACTAAGGAAGGTACAATGAAAAAAATAGCAGATATAGAGAAAATATGCCCAGATCTTATTGAGAAAAGGAGATTTTCATTTAATTAACATGAGAACTTGAAAATTTCCATAGAAAATAAGGAAAGAATTGAAACTGTTATGGTATTCATTAGAAACTCAGAAGTGATCATTTGTACAGAGCAAATTCTTTCAAACAAGTATCTCTATGTATAAGAAGAGACATACCCCTTGTATTATTTTTTTAAGAACAAAGTCATGGAGAACATAAACTAGGAGACACCTGTTAATCAAGCCAGAGGAAGATTGGGATTTTATGAGTGATGCTGTACTGACTAATTCTCTTTAAACAAAGATCAAGGATATCAAAGAGACTTAGCAAGTTAAAAAAACATGTCATGGACTCATTAAATTAAGTAGATATCTCTACATATCAAAGAAAATTGTTAAAGAAACATAGAGATATATCAAACCTTTTTTAAATAAGATTTAAGCGAATGAAAGATAAGCTGATTTTATCAGGCTACATAGCCTGATGAGCCTGTCCATTTAGCAAAAAGATGCATGCATAGAAGATGTTTAGTAGAGAATAGTTATACTTATAGGCGTGCAATAGGTTTGATGTTATTGGCAACTTAGAGCTTGAAGAATTTAACATGGTTGACCTGATCTGAACAATTCAGACAGTCGGGCTTTGTTGAACAGTTTTAGAGGCCTTGAAATCGACTATGCACGGTAAAAGATAATTCGGTGTATATCTCGCCTAAAATGTGGATAATCTTAATGTAAAAAGTTCAACTATTTTAATGCTTATTCTATAAAAACATCCATAAAGTGTACGAGTCCTATTTTTAAATATGTAAAATAGTTACTACTTAAGAAGATAGCAATGTTGGGGCGGGGGGTCTAGCTCGATTGGCTAAAGCATCCAGTTGCAGACAAGAGTTCATGAGGTCTAGTCTCCCCCATCCCCATGGTACCGAAGGGTGTGTCATGCCAGCATCACTAGTCATGTTGTGTTAGAAGTTTACTAGATGCACTGCAGTTTATTGGGGGCTACCCAATTCCTACAGTCTAAAAAAAAGAAGATAGCAATGTTGGTTGGTAAATCTGATCTCCACTACCATAAACTTTAAAAGATGGAAGATAAATAGTCCATAATCTATCAAAAGGTTATTATTAGATTGATTGAATATTATCGGTGAGGGTGATGGTACATTCTTTGATTACACTATCCATTAAGGTTCAAATCCTTGAAGGTATGATATAAGAAGGACTACCTGATTCCTACAGTCTAAAAAAAGAAGAAGATAGCAATGTTGGTTGGTAAATCTGATCTTCACTACCATAAACTTTAAAAGATGGAAGATAAATAATGCACAATCTATCAAAGGGTTGTCATTAGATTGGTTGAGCCTTATCGTTGAGGGTGATGGTACGTTCTTTGATTACTTTATACATTAAGGTTCAAATCCCTAAAAGTATGATATAAGGAATGAGGAAGGAATCGTGTCCTGTACAATTTTGATGGAATGAATACCCCTCAATTCTTGACTCTCAATGGAAAATATCAACATAGACTTTACTACCATATCAAATAGCAAAATAAACTGTAAATGATATAAAATCTTTTTAAAAAAATATGTATACATACCGTGCATCTCCTTCAGAAAAACAATTTGTTGGCTGCTTCCGCTGTAAGCCATACAAGTCACCCCCTGGGCAATACTCCATGACAGCAACCGTAGAGGCGCCTATTTGGAAAGAATGATACAAAAACGGAAGAAACGGATGGTCCAACATCTCAAGTATCTCGATTTCATTCTGAATACTTTTCGACTTGTTGATCTTTTCAAGAATAACTCTGTTCATTGTCTTCAATACAAAGTAATGGGGGGTATTCGAAAGGCGACATAGGAATATATGCCCTACACTGCCCTCTCCTACCTGCTTTATAATCTCAAAATGCTTAAAACAGGCGACTTCATCCTCTTTTATTATGGCCCTTATGGCTTCCCATTTTGCAGAGCTTGCTTGGTTGGGCTTTCGCTTTGCTTTGATATTAGAAGTGGTAGTTTCTATGCCATTGCAACTGGGCTCAATAATGTTATACCCATTACGAAAGCTTTCCAAATCCGCTCCTCTAGTAATCTGTTCAAACTCAGATATAGGGGACAACCGTTTATACGACTGTCATGACATTGTCTTCTTAGAAGCTTCCTTTGAATTACCAGAAGTCGCCGCCATTGATGAGATCAGAGGATGATTCTTCGACCTCACAAATCTTCTGTGACCTGAGATTACAGTTATGCGAAAAACCGTTGATTGCCCAGGCGCCCAAAGACTTCGCTTTTGCAAGCTCAATAAATAATGGATCATATATAGTGGGAAGTTTAGTCGCAAAATAAACCTCGACCTTTGATTTGATGTTTGATTAAATGAGTGGAGCCTTTTGAATGTTTTTTATATAATGATCTACACCTTTTTTAAGAGCCTTTTGTAGTTTAGTGGTGCCATATATTATTTCTAATTACAAGGCTTTTTGTGCCGACATGTAAGGGATGCCTAATAAAATTTGTGTCCATGAATCCATTTTTTTCCTTGAAATTTCTTTCCATGAATCCTTTTGCTTTAATGGTGATATATTGTTCTATTTTTTTTCCTAGAGAAATCATTATTCTTAATATTTTTATTGGTTTGTTTTAATTTACTTAGTTAAATTTATAAATTTATATTTTTAAAATTAGTACTAAAACTCCATCATAAATCATTTTTATCAAAACTTTAAATTGTTTTCTAATATTGAAAATTAAGTGAGGTAATTATTAATAAAAGATTTGAATATTAAAAAGAAAATTCTTACATTGTTTGCAAAGCAAATATAGGGTTTGTTAAGCGATATGTGTTGCTACTTCTTGTAATATGTGGCACTCAAAAAATAGTGATGATTGTATATATGATGTATTTTAATGGATCAACACATTTTTCTTTATGAGTATTGTCTATCTAAGCTTGTTTGATTTTTATCGACAAGGACTAAATCACAAAAGATGCATAATTTTTTGCTTTTTTTTTTTGTTGTTACAAGGCTTCTTCACTTTTCTAAGACATGCTAGCAATATTTCCGTATGATTGAATTTTTTTTTTTTGGTTTATGTTTGGTTGTTTAAAATATTTAATTCATCATTTCCCTATTTTCACCCTATCTATTTCTAGTTTTCACTTTTATCTATTGGCAAGTTTTATGTCAAGGCATGCCTCTCTTTGGGGACAGTTCACAAAAAACTACATGTTTGTCGTTTTATATGTTCTTTGGTTATGTAAGGCTTAGATACACTCTTGTAAGACATGTAAACTTTTTTGCTTATTATTATTGAAGATAATGAAAAACAAAGAAATAAATTCAAAGATTAAAATAAAAGAAATAATACTTTACATTGTCTTCAAAATACTTATTGGATAGAGTTAAAGAGGAGTGCACTCTATGTTGAGAAATGACACTCTCAAGCCTCTTGATTTTCTCCTTAGGTGAAGGAGATGGACGATGGAAAGTAGGTTGCTTGTAAAAATGGCAACATGACTTTAGGATAGAAGGTGATGGTCAAATGGACAACACATGGATAGAATATGAAGAAATGATCAAATGAGAGGGGCAAGCCTCTCTTATATAGATTTATTGGATGGAGAATGAATGATTGAGATTTGATTTTTAGAGCAATGGTAGATGATTCATAAGAGGTTAAATTTATTCTAAGCATGCCAAGTGAAATCGCTAAATTGATATATTTTAGAGAGGAATGGATTAAAGAATGATCATGGGGTATTATTTGTTTGACCAAGTCTAGTGGTGAAGAATGAGGCATCTTACACATGTGTGAGAAGATGTATGGGGAAGAAAGATCAAATACTAGTGTCCTATCACAAATATTTGAAGATATCTTGGTACGAGAAAATGTGACAAGTGTCCCCTAAAGGAAACATGGGAAAGAGTGGATGAAGAGATTTGACTTCTCTCACATTTGTGAGAGATCACATCAATATGAGGAATTGAGACATATGACTTCTCACACATATGTGATCTTGAGATGGATTAGAAGGGATGTTTTGATCTTGATCTTAAAGGGGATCATAAGAGGGAATGAAAGGGTTGTTTTGATCTTTATGTAGATGGGGATTTATTTGGACATGCTTTGGAACAAGGGATTTCCTTATTTGGATTATTTTGGGGGAGATAAGGGAAGATGGAGGTTTGGGTATTGTTGTCAAGAGGTGCATGGAGGGAGACTTCAAGTAATGAACATGGATGGAGGAAGATTTATAATGCTTATGAATGGAGAATTTTATGTATTTGAGGAATATGGTAGATTTAAGGTATTGAAGGACAATGATAGACTTTATATTAGAGATATGATGAGAATGCATAACTATGTTTGTGCATAGGGGATTAGGATCACTTACTAAATATTTGGGCACTACAAAATAAGATGACTAATTGGTCTTAGACTAGGCTTGCACAATGGTTGCTAGGTGCATCCTCAATATACCAAAAGGGTATGTACATGAGGCCAAATTCATAGATGAAAGGGAAATATGTCAAATAGTAATGAGGAGAGGGTAACCAGCTTCCCACCATCACTTTCCAAAGGTATAAATTTCCTAGAGGCTTAGCCTGAATGATAACATTCCACTTCCAAGAGGCATGTCTTTCAATTCACCTCCCACTCTTTATACTTCATCAAAGGATTTTTTATTAGCCAAGACCCTAACTAGAAAGAGCCTAAAATCACTTAATTGTATGTTATAACAAAGCCTATTATAGAATCTAGTCAAATATGAATTAATAGATATATTCAAAGGCCGAGATCAAGGGAAGTGACAATTACTTACCCAAAAGATAGAGAAAGAAAGGAAAAGGTCATAGAGGAAAGAGGTTATGATGATTATATGGGTAAAAAGAGAGGAATTATGGAAGACAGAGCTATTGAGACTAACAAAGAAAGAACTGTTGAAACACCAAGTCAAGGGGTTTCAATAGTAATTCAACCAGAGGATCCCAATAGGGAGATAAGATAAATTCTAACTAATATGATTGGAAGAACTAGAAGTAAATATGTTTGAGTCTTTTCATCATCAATATTACCATAGGTAGAACTCGTATATCCAAAGGAGACACCTGGTAGGCAACAAGTATATGCTAGAATGAGAGGGTCAATTTCTTAGTTACTTGTAGTTATGTTTTCTTCTCCTTTAGTGTGAACTTATACAGTCAAACAATTTATGGGAGAAATACACTCACCTATTCAAGAAGAAGAAGAAATGATATATAATATTTTGAAAGAGAAGGAGAGGTTAGATAAAATTATAGATAAGTTTTAAGAGAAGTAGCATGAAATAATATATTTACCTACATTGTCAGATCTACACAAGAACAAAGAGAAGAAGATGTTCCTGGTAGTGTTTCTGAAGAATTGGAGGTAATAGCATCTTCACCTATCAGAAAAGGAGAAAATGATTCAAAAATGAAAGAAATGGTGATGGATGAACCAATAGATGCAATATATTTGGATCAACATGAACAGGAAGTGAGTGAGTCACATGATCCTATTCTTCATAAAATAAGAGGATAAGAGTTATAAAATTAAGAACCAGGGGTTGTTGAGATAGTTGAAGACCAATCTCAATAACCAAACAATGATGTTAATATTACATAGGAGCATCTGGTAGAGTCTTAGCAAGATGAAGACTCAACTAAAGGTAAATCTTCTTTACCCATTGAAACTACAAATGAAGAACATTATGATATCGAGAATGTTGATGCCCTAGGATTTCATGAGCAAGTAGTGCATGAGGATGAAGTGGAGAAAATAAGTGAGGATGAATTAGAAGAGAAAAATGATGCAGAACAAAAGAGACTAGTGAAAGATCAACTCAATAGGAATTTGACATGAAAGAGGTCCCAAAAAGTGAAAAGAACAAAGATAGGGACAATACACCAAAAGGGGAATATTTTAAGGTGGGAGAAGATGAAGTAGTGGAAGAATGGCTAAGTTAGGATATACTTGATTGGTTGGCTTAACAATTACAACTACCAATGTAGTTATAATTAGTGCCTTTGGACTTCAAGAGAATAATGCAAGAGGTAGAAACACCAAAGCTTAAGGCCAAAGTTAGGTATGCAATAAGAAGATGTACAAATGGAGGAAATATTATACAAGTTCCTATGCCTATAGCAAAAAATAATAAGAACAAATTCATTTCCCAAAATTACCAAGTATCAACCATCAACTTGGAGCATGCTTCCTAGGAGCAAGACATTGAAGAAATGAGGATAAATTTAGAAACAATTATTGCCCATCTAAGGAAGGATAAGAAAAAAAAGGTAAGAGTTGAAAGAGCACATGGTTGAAATTCATAACTTTCTCAGAGCAATGGCTCAAACAAGCCAATCCCTAGCCAAAATACCTCCAAGTCTAGTACTAATGTCCAAGGAAAAGGTGGATGTAATTAAAAATATGAAGCATAAATAAAATGTGCTTGATGAATGGATGGATGATATGATGAAGCAAGGAAAAGAAGAAACAAAAGAAGCCATCAAGAAATATAAGAAAGAAGACCATTATTTTAAGAAGGTAAAAGAACTAATGACAAACTACAATGATCACTTGAATCAAATTGATATAGAATGGAGGAGGATGGTGATCATTCAAAAGATGGAGAACCATCAATTGCTACAAGAAAAAGTGGTAATAGATGGAGATATCATGAGGATAAGGACTTGGGGATTACAAGTGAGTTGGAAGAGAGATTCTTTATAGTAGTGTAAAGGGGAAATAGAAAAAATTGTCAAAAAGATTGAGAAGATGTTGGACAAATATTTGGATCTCATTGATTCCCTTATTCAAAAAGTAAATGATTGAGATACAATAGGGAAAGGAGATGCAGAAGTAAAGGAATATAAGGTCATACTTGAGAAAATATCTAATGATTGTGTTTCATGGTTAAATAAATAATCAATGGAGGATGTAATCAAAACCTGAAATATGATTGTAAGATATGAGATAGATATGATAGAAAGAAATGATGAGGTCAAGGATGTCTCCAAAGTATATTCTCAAGATAATTTCAAATTAAATATCGTATAAAACATTCCTTGAGAAGATATCAATAAGGTTTTGCTATCCTTCAATGAATAAAGAATCAAAAAAGGAGAATACATGCTTATTGAAGAAGCATCTAAAAGAAAATGATTAGTTTCTTTGTCATAATTTTTACTTGATGTGTAATCAATGACTCAAGTTTTATGGAATTTCTAAGGAATAATGGAGAAAGAAAATGAAAGACAAATATCCAATTATATAGATCTAGTTGTGAGTATTTTGCCTGATGCAGGAACTCATACATTAAGTTGTGGGAATAATGAAGCATGTTGGAATTGGATCAAATTTTGAGTTTTAAAAGCAAGAGAGATAAAAGGATAAAAATATAAAAGAATAGAGTTAGCCAAATCTAGATGGAGAAGCCTAAAGTGGGGTCTTGCCACTAAAAAATTCCCAACTATGAAGATGTATGACTGCTATCTAGAATTTTGTAGAGTTAGTGAATTATCAACAAAGAAGTAAATTTGACCAATTATTCTAAACCAATCATTGGCACCCCATGTGTAGAAGATATTTTCATGCCACATGTCATTTGATGATTCACTTTTTCTTTCTCACCATGAGAAAATTTTGTAATTAACCTCTTCTTATTCTATAAAAGGTGACATGCTATCTAGTTTTAAGGATGATAAATTGTTGAGATGATAGAGCTTAAACTAGAATACCACCAATTTAATTTTTTATTTCATGTTTTCTATTCATTTTTAGTAAAGACTTGTACATACTGTAGAGGTTTTTAACATTGAAGTAATCAAGATCATTCTTGATCATTAATCTTGTATAACTGTAAATTGTTCATTTCTAGTGAAATAATCAATTTGTTGCACCATCTTTGGATGCATTTTCAAACTATCTCATTGGTGAACGATTTAATTCTCTAAACTCTTGCACTATTTTGTATGTAGTTGTGAAGTATTCTAGTGAAATATAAATATTTTATTTGATAGTTTACTCAACTTTCAATATGTACATGGGTAATATCTAAAGCAAATTTAGTTTTATTAGACTTTATTTTCCTTCCCTTAAACCTTTGCAATTTCTTTTGAGTAAAGTTAGTTTCAGGAAATGTGGAAATTGTTAGATGTATAATTTGCTAAGATCAATAAAATAAAATGTTAAGAGTAAGAACATATATCTTAGAATCAACAGGCCCCCATGTGGAAACAACAACTAAACAATGAACCTTGAGTGAGCCTAGTAAGTCAAGGCCTAACATTCTCAAGCCCTAGGATAGCTAATTTTCAATTGAATTCAATGATTCTTTCAAGATAGATAGGTTTTGTTGTTTATATAATAGCATCCATTTGTATGTTGCTACGTGTGTAACATCATCATCAATAGATAGACTTTGAGAGTGTGTCTTTTAACCATCCACTCTTCTTTTGTGAATGGTATACTATTATCTTTGTAATTAATTTAAAAAGTCAAATAAATTTATTAAAAAAATTAAAATAAATTTATTTTGATCTTCCCTTTAATAATATTATAATACTTATCATTCATTGATTTGCTCATACATATATAAATCTAATGAACCATTAATTGTTAAGAATACTATTTGAATTTTAACTTTACTATTGATTTTTTTCTTTTATTTATTAAATTTTATAAATATTTAAGACCTTAAATTATATTTATCTTTGAAATTATAATTTTTGTATCATTTAAATGGTTAAAAGAATCTAAATTTAAATATAAAACTATTTCAATTTTTTTAAATTAATGTTATATAAATTTAAAATATTTAAAATATTGAGCTCCCTTTGTTTGTTGAATAGATAACATGATATGACATCATTGGTGATAATATGACATCATTGTATCTCACCAAACATTACAATATTGGACAAAGTCCAAAACTATGGGTTGAAAAGCAAGTAGACTTTTTATATCACACATAGATTTTGACAATAATGTAATGAATAACTTTAAAAATCATAAAAATGTTGGGGAAAGGACATCAAGTCCAACCATTGACTGTAGGGTCTTGGAAGTTTATTCAAATAGGGTTTGATGCAAACGCTTAAAACTTATTTTTTAAGTAGGTATTATTTATTTTTTATTAAAAAAAATTGAAGCTAGTGGTTGCCAAATTAATTTGGAGTAATTTATAGAATGTGTCACTCCAATTATTGAGATTTGGAAATAAAAATTGTAAAAAAATTGTACAAAGAAAGAAAAATATAAATAAATAAAATTTGAAAGTTAATTTGATATTAAGTAATAGTTACATGAATTTAGTTTTTTTATTTAATTATATTTAACATTTCAAATCTTAAAAAAACTATTATATCATATTTGTTTATATATTAAATTATATTTAAAATATCAATTCAATTATCTAAATTTTATATGTATGTGTGTGAGAGTGTAAGTAAATGAAATTATATTATTAATATTCAATATTATATATATATAAAAGGAAGAATAATATCTCTAATCTAAAATTAAAGATCAAACAAGAAACAAAATAGAACTTTTTATATTAATAAAACTCAGTAAAGGGCCTTACGCCATGGTAATGGGAATACATTTGATGGCCGTATAAATTGTATTTATACAATTTGTTTTGTCATAAGATACAATTAAAAGGAAAATTCCTCCAGAATTTGGAGGGCAGCTATGAATGGATCGACCGATTCCATAACATCTTCCAATGCATACTTTACTGCTAAATCCGTTTGAAGGAATATCTTCCAGCGCGCTGTCAGCTGAAATTTGCAGAAATTTTAATTAGAAATATGCACTGTAAAATCAGATTCACTCAATCATTCCAGAGCGAGTAAAGAGGCTCCACTGATTCATTATCATCGTCGTATTCATGTATTAAAGGGGGCGAGAGTAGAAGAGCTTCTGCCATATTCATCAGCATGTTGGGCGACTCCACCAGCAGATCTGTCACGGGACCCAGTTCGCCAGCTGACTGCATTGTTTCAGCCGGTAGAACTTCACCATTGCTCGATTCAGAGCAAACTTGTCTCTCAGTACCTTCTTCAGGGAGCGCGGAAGATTGGGCTTGGAAGTGTAAAGAATGAGGAGAAAATAGAAGTATTATGTGCTCTTCGAATGACTTAGCAGCCTCCGAAGCAGCGGACTGGATGTCCTGAGGACGAGAGGAAATGGGGAGAGGCAGCGTATGTACAGCATGAGGGAAATTGAGAATGGCGGAATGACCCTTCAAACAGAAGGCAGCCGCATCGTACGCCCGAGCGGCCATATGTGGATTATCATACGACCCGAGCCATATTCTGCTCTTCTTCTTTGGCTCCCGAATTTCAGACACCCGTTTCCCCCAACTCCGACGACGCACCCCTCTATACTTCAACTCCTTCGTCTCTTCTACTTCCTTCAAGGCCTCACTTCGTTTCTCCCTCTCCCCCTCGCTCCCCGAATTCATGCTAATCAGTTTTTTCCCTAATATTTCTGATAGCCTACAACTATAGCTCAAACTGACTGAACCATGAGCTCGATACAGTACTTAGCTTTTTAAGACTTACTACAAACTAAATAATAAATGACCCAAAATCACCATTAAAAAGTCCGCCTTATCTGTCCCTCTGAAGATTTGAACTTGAACTCCATCTTCAACCACTTGATCTGAACTCCTTGGACTCATACAAAATCAATTATTGAGCTACACTTCAATAAAGTCTTTGAAAACCCAGACACTTCAGATTCGCGATAGGCCAGTAATATAGCTTAAATCTTGTGGCCGAGGAACGATCACAGCTGGAATGCAGATTGTTATTAGTACGCGCTCCGTATATCCTCCATCGAAAACGCGATAGAAAGCGATTTTTTTAATAATAATCTCCAACTGGCCCGGTTTTCAGCAATGTGTAATGGGTAATTTTTGGGCTGTAGGCAACAATTTGAATGATTAATTTCTATGGAATGTTCGTTTTTACACAGTGACGGTCATAAAGTTGATAAAGTTCGAAGTTCAAAGTAGTGGCACCGGCGTGGGCTTCGTCTACCGTACAACGCGTATATGTCTCGCCTGGCTGGAATTGGACGATATGAAGTTATATTTGGTGAGAAATGCTCCACCGTCTTTGGTCAAGAGACTGCACTGTCATGTACGGGATAGATGATGTTCACATGGCTCCACTTCTTTTTTATTATCATCAAACGAAATATATGTTTCTTTATTGGATCAAAGCTGAAATAAGTACAGAGTACCAGGCGACAGTCTAAAGGATTTCTGAAAACAATAAAATGGGTCAACAAGCATAGCATGACCCACCATCATTCAAATTGTTTCATAATGGGAAATAGGATTAAGAAGATTCTATCGAATAGGGGAGAGGGGTCAGTAGTCGTGCGGGTGAATTTTGCGAGTAAGTAGCAATTGTCTTGAATATCATAGGAGTTTCGTTTTTTTAAATGTGGACTGGTCTTTTATCTATTCATAACTAAGGTTTGGAGGTGTGACTCATCGTGCAACTTGCCACATCAACGCATCTACTGAGAAGTGCCCAAAATTTGACTTTTTAAAGATTCGACTGAAACTTAATCATGGTACCCTTGGGGGGGAGGGAGGATCCAATAGTTGAGCACCCTAACTTTGTATTTCTCAAAATCCTACGTGAAAATTTCAAGTCACTCCCAATTTTTTACAACTTACTTGACAAGTCCCCTACTTATAACTAAGGTTTCAAGACCACATCAACATGCTTTTTGTCGAGGTGTCCAAAAAGGCCCAAAAAAAAGTGAGACCAATAATGGTGCACTAAATCATGTTTTATTGGTGCGCTAATGTGGCATCACATGATTTATTACTTTTTGGATCTAAGGAATACACTTCATTCAATTATGGGTAGTCCTGTCATCAACACTAACAACTTTAAAGTCGCAACTATTGGTCCAATATTGTTAAAAATATTCAACATTAAATCAACAAATGCTATAACAATTGTTGAAACATGCTCGCATCCTCTCTCCTAGTAGTTGAACAAAAAATATCATTTGTTGCTTGTAGAATATCATATTTTTATTAAAAATAAAACTTATATGCAACCTAAATGGACCAAATACCTATTGGTAACCGTAAATCTTTTTATCTCTAACTTGTATATTCAACACAAATGGACCAATAGTTGAACACTAAAACTTTTTGAATCCTTCACATTTAATGAGAGAATGCATGGTATTTATTGTGCTCACCTTTTATATTTGTGATAAGACAAACTATTAATATGAAATATTCCAATACTTGTACCCCAATAGTTGTACACATAAGAACAATGTTTTTTCACTATGATAACAATACTTGTTTAAATGAGTGTTTTATTTATTGAATGAGCATTTTATTTTATAAATGACACTTATAGTGGATAGTTATGATATTTTATTTGAGACAAAAAATATTTATTTCACTTCTTCATGAATGTATTTATACTTTTTTATATAACATTCATAGGTTCAAGTATGGGCCTGTTTTGATCAACATTAGGTTATTTTTCTATTTACATGTGAACTATTTATTTACAATATATAGTATAAATATGTGGTAGGACTGAGTATTATAAGCACAAGTGTTATAAAAACAATTATACCTTGCTCAACTACTGGCCCCTCTCCCTTAGAAGGAGAGGTTTAGATTTTCTTTTATAAAATGTCATCTTGCATATTTAATATATATACTTTTATTTAAAGAAAAAGTTGTGTTAATATTTAAAATGTTGTTTGAGATAGATAAATGTAAAAAAAGGTTTAATATAAGTAGAGTTGATCATCAAATTTAGGTTTTAAACTATTGGAGTATTAAAATTTATTTAATTAGTCATTTTATTGATTATAAAATTAAAATTCTAGATGTCAATTCATATTTAGTTTTGTGCCTATTCTAAAAGAATTCCTTAATGCAATTATATAGCAACAAATATTTTTAAAAATATTTTTAAAAGAAGTTCCTTTATTCCATTGCTTAAGTTTAAACCTAACAATTTGAAGTTTCTTGAAGTAAGAATGCATAGCAGTGCCAAATGAAGGATTTCCCTCCAACCACCATGTAATCATGTACTCATGAATATCAAAATCCCCAAGCCACATAAGTTGAAACTTAGAGGGAGGATTTTTAAGAAAAGAAAGTAAAGATGAAGAAAATTTGATAGGCTAATGATTTCATCCTTTCCACCCAAAAATATGAGAAAAATATGGCCAACTATCACCAATTCAATATTTAACAGACTAAAAACCTATCAAGTCTTTTAGAAATGGAAGTAGACCTACATCTTCTATTATCCTGAGTAAATACACTATTTCTTGGTTTAACATCCAATAGGTTAATAAAAGAGATAATATCTCAACAAAGTAGAATATGGGTTAAGTTGGATAGAAGCACCAAGTTTTTCATCAAGACTAAGAATGACATTAAAATCACCTATTAAGATCCAAGGAAAAATAAGACATAGAAAAAATCTAATATGGGACCAAAGCAAGACATTACCTTGGAAATCATAAGGAGCATATATATTAGTGAGGAAAATGAAATTACCATAATCAATGGCTATCCAATAAGAAATAATGAGCCTATGAGGGTCCTATAAGAAAGCCAACCCTAAACCAAAACCTTCAACCCCCATGCACTAGCATTATAGACCTCTCCACATCTTAAAATAAAGGGTAACCATTTTCTCCATAAAGAGATTAGTTTCTCAAAGAAATATGATATCTAGCTTGTGATCCTTTATAAGATCTTGAATAAATTTTTGACAAAAGGTACTTTTTGTTAGAGCAAAGCACCCAGGAGCAACTGCAAACTGAAAGAAACCTTCACGAATGAGAGAAGCAACACAAGAGATGTTATTTCACTAGGAGTGAAAAAGAATGCATTGAGATGATAAAAATAACAGTACACAAGATGCCTTAAAAAGGCACAAAAAGGCCGATTCGGGAAAGAAAACTGACATAATACAGTTACAAATATTGAATACATAACCACAATTATTAAATGCCTACGTTAACTTAAGAAAGTGTGAATTTGGTAAAAACTATTCACTCTAACACCCCCCTTAAGTGCAACTTAGGGAAACTAAAAAATACAAAATGAGATGCAAGATGGGTCTCGACAACAAGGCCATGTTCTAAAGGTACCCATGCAC
Source organism: Sequoia sempervirens (assembly GCA_007258455.2). Taxonomy (NCBI): domain Eukaryota; kingdom Viridiplantae; phylum Streptophyta; class Pinopsida; order Cupressales; family Cupressaceae; genus Sequoia; species Sequoia sempervirens. The sequence continues at coordinate 267,576,723 of VDFB02193867.1, forward strand.
AACTGCAATGCAAAAAAGAATCTCTCACAATCAGAGAAAAGGAGAAAAGCCCTGTGGGAAAAAACCCCTCTCCAAAAGAGAGAAAACAAAAAATGCTAAAAAGAAAACAGTGAAAGGAAGGAGGACTCCTCAAGACCCCCCAAGGAAAACTTCCTTCACCCCTAAAATCGATCGCAAAAAAATATAGCGAGGAGATGCCAAAGATTTAGTGAAGATGTCTACAACCTACTGCTTTGTAGGCAAATGCTCCAAACTCAAAACACCCTCCTGAATGAGCTGCCTAATGAAGTGCATGTCGATCTCAATATGCTTCATGCGTTGATGCTCCATTGGGTTGCAAGAAATATGTATGGCACTTTGATTATTGCACCAACGAGTAGTTGGATGATCAGCAGGAAAACCAAACTCAGCCAACAACTATCGAAGCCACAGAATCTCCTGACTAGCCAAAACAACACCTTGATACTAAGCATTAGTCAATGATAATGCAAAAGAAGTTTGTTTCTTGCAAGACCATGTAATCAGACCAAAACCAAGACAAAAGACAAAGCCAAAAATAAACTTTCAATCATCAACATCACCAGCCCAATCTGAGTTAGTGAAGCCCACAATCTGAGTAGCACTAGATGTGTAATGAATGCCAAACTATGTAGTGCCCTGAATGTACCACAAGATGTGTTTGTCTGCCTTCCTGTGACTCTCATGAGGATCTTGAGAGAAACAAGAGACAAGACCAACTACAAAGGAAATATCAAGACAACTATGTGTCAAGTACAAAAGGTTACAAACCAATTGTTGATACAAGACCTAGCATCCATTTTAAGACAACACAAAACTTGACTGAAAAGGAGTGGGGGTTGGCTTGCAATCAGCCATCCCAAATCTTTGAAGCAAATCAAGAGCATTCTTTTATTGGAAAATAGAAATACCTACAAAAGACTGATGAATCTGAAGACCAAGGAAGAAATGCAAAGGACCAAGGTCTGTCATATCAAACTACTCCATCAAATGTCTCTAAGTATCCTCAATCATATGGTAGGAGAGCTCCTAGTGAGAATCAAGTCATCCAAAAAGAGAACAAGAATGAGAAGATCCCCCCATGCCTCTAAATGTAAATTGTAGGGTCAGAGTGACATCTAGTGAATCTAAAAGCAAGCAAAATACTATCCAATTCTAATAAATCGTAATCATTTTGGGGGAGTATATAAGTGGGTATCTAATGTTTGGATGACACTAGATTCAAATAGAAAAATATAATAGCAACAAAAATACATAGAATGTAACAAAAAAAGAATTCACACCTCTTTATTCATCAATCACATTGTTACATATTTATACAATGTACATAAAAGCCATCAATCTTCATATAAATCAACTAATTCATTTGACAACAAACTATGAAATCAAACTGGATCTAGTGACAACAAATTAGACTTAACTAAACTTAATGGACACCTAAACATTATTTGATAACAACTACACAACATATGTGTAGTTCTATTATGACTTATTCTAACAATTAATAATTATGTTGGAGTGTTATATTCCATCACCCCCTCTTAATGCTACAACATTAAACTGAATAATAAAAAACCAATATGAAATACATTATACATAAGTTATTCTTTTGAAACAATTCTCAGACTAGTAAGAATTCTTCAATTTTCTTCTTAATTGCAAGTATAGTCATCTAGCTATCATCCAAGTTCCCAACATCATTGGACACCATTAGGACATGAGATGCCTCATCACCCTCGTAAAGGTATGATATTGAACTTCTATAAATTGGATCTCCCCTAAACTATTGAACACCAATCCTCACATGTGTGTATCATAACCCCAATGAGGTATAGTTTATCCGATCCACAAGCATATTAGACTATTGCGCATCTATCTATACTCTACTGCATCCTTCCTTTTCTTCAAAGTGTTGGCCTCTTCAAAAAAATAACTGCTTCATCTTCGATGAAGTTATCATCATTATCGTCTAGTGGTTCTCCAATAATGGTTGGCATTCTCTCAGTTCTTGTAGCTCAACAACAACAAACTTCACTACAACGAAAAACTTACACTCTCACAACAACAAGGCATCCCATTAGCTCTGATACCATAATAAGAAAATATAACAAAAAAAATACAAAGAATGTAACAAAAAAAGAATGCACACCTATTTATTCATCGATCACTATTACATATTTACACATACATTAAATCCAACAATCTTCCTATAAATCACCTAATTCATTTGGTAACAAATTGGATCTAGTGACAACAAATTAGACATAACTAAACATAATGTACACCTAAACATTATTTGATGACACGTGCACAACATTTGTGTAGTTTTATTATGACTTAAATGTTAATAATTAATAATTGTGTTGGAGTGTTTATTCCAATAGATTCCACTAGTGATTCCCTTATCATCTTCACCTTTTCTTGATCTCTTTTTCTCCTTGCCTTAGAAGTAATATCTAGTCCCCCTCTTTTGAGATATTTTTGCTAGAATCCTAATGGAGGAGTAGCTTTCTTCTTATCATCATATTTTTCTCATAGGGCTTGAGTAACATCTAGCATGCTGCTATCATCAAGATATTCTAAAGGAGACTCTATTAAAGAGGGAGAGGCTAAAACTAATCTAGATTCAACAATATCATCTTCTTTATGCCAAATAGATACCTTGAGATGACTAGAAGAGGGGGAAACCCCTTCTTTGGATAACATTTGTATGCCTAGTAAAGAATTAATTTACATTAGGTTGGGTAAGGTACCAAAATTAAGAAGTCCTTGACCAATATGAATCTTTTCATGCAAAATGGGTTCAAGTTCTTCAAAATTCTCAAGGACATTGAATTTAATATTAAATTTTCCTCTTGGAAGGTCCTTTCTTTAATGGTTCACATTCTTCCCCTTATTTCAAGATTTCACAAGGATAACCCATTCGTGTATAGTTTTTTTGCATGAGTTGGAGCTTTCCCTTTTGTGCTACTTTAACTACATAAATCTTTGGAAAGAACTAAGTGAAACCCATAAATCCTTCTTTCGATGGATAGTTTATATATAAATTCCCACATAAGCATGACATCTAAGCAAGATAGCTTCATAATCTATTTGTTGGACCGATTGCATTTTTCCCAATCCAATCTCTAAATAATTAAGAAATGGATTATTCAAGTCTATTTTAACACAAATGTACTTATAAGTTGTTACCTTTCTTTCACACATATGATGAGAAGGGGCCAAAGGTTTCCTAGTAATAACTACTATAGATTATAGGATATTTGATCTCTATAATCTCATGGGAAGTCGAAGGAGGTAGAATCAAACTAGAATTTTAGAAGGGAACTTCTCCACTAGATCAAAATTTGCATGCTAGGGTTTGATAAACAAACATACTTGATCGTGAAAATATGGACCACCCTTAAAAATCATATTATGATCCACCATTCTTGAGAAGATGACAAAAATTAGTTGTTCATAGCTAGAATAATCTCTATATCTCCTTTGGGTTGCTAATTCCTTTGATCCTAAGCTTCTAAGAAAGGTAGAGAAACCCTAATACCCACAAATTTGCAAATCAAAGCACACTCAAATAAGTATAACACATCATTTGTAATCAAGTTTGAGTTTATGACCAAAATAGGTCAATCACACTTCTCTCCAAGCACCCATTTGATTTGGGATGATTTTCTAACTTCTAGTCTAATTTGATCTCATTAGTTGCATGCAACAAAAAATGAATTGCATTATCATGCCTAAAAGAGGAGGGCTCATCAACTTGAATGACATTTTTTAAGGACAAGGGGAAAAAAACACTTGTGCAAAGAAAAAGAAAAAGTAGAAAAGAGAAGCAAAAGGGGGAAAACCCACTTCATGCTAGTATATCCACACCCACCTCCAATAGGTTGTAGCAGTTGCCAATAGTAGGGGTAAAATCCCATGCTTAAGCACATGTCCATGGCTTCATACAATAGCATCAGTGCAAAACCCCATCATCATCACTCCCACCCTGTAAAGTTATATTCCTTTGACCTATTTATGTTGAGGTTTCTTTTTGTTGGTGTATAACTCAACATGAGTTATTCTAACATAACCATAGTTGGCAGTTTTCCTCACATGTGGAAAGACTAATTCAACTCTATGAGTCATTAGTAGATGTGTCACTCCATATTTGACACATCTCTGCTACATTTTAGGTTGGTTGAACCTTGAGCTATTCTCTTGGTTCTATTTTTGCCACCTTTCCTATTATCATGGAGTATTGTTAACCAAACTTCACCTATTTATACTTGTTCATTTGTAATACAAGTCATTCGATTTCACTTGCAATCTTGTACTTGTTTGTTTTTCCATGATCTTGGTTGTTTCCACATGGTATCAGAGCAGTGTGGTTAGTTTCAAGTCTTGATTTTCTTGTTGTTCAAATCAATCTCATCTGTAGGCCACTTCTTTATCTCAGCCCAATGGAGGACCCCACGGTGAAGAAGACAGGCACACGCAGGCTAGAGCAGGAAAACGTGGGTGCTTAACGGCTTGGAAGAAGGACGCTGGGAGGCATCTTGGTGTCTAGCTCGGCGGCACCCCACTCCACTCCTGTTGGCCACGACATCCACACCAGATCTACATGCAACCCCCCACCTTGGTCGGCCACAACACCCTTATTCTCTGCCCCAGCACGCATGTTAGGTTGCGAAGCACTAATACCCCAATTGGTATCTCCGCCAAGATACAAAAATTGAAATGCATTTTGGAATGAGATCCAATCAGAGATTATGTGTGATGTAAGAGATCTCTATTTGAACCTGTGGAGCCACGATTTTGTCAACAGCTAAGTTGATTTCATTATCAATCTTGCACTTGATAGATGTTTTTGTGGATCTGGAGAAATCGGTGGGTGAAGAGGCTATTTTGGGGGTGAAACAAAACTAAGGAGGAAATTAAATCTGGGGTATGATTTAATTGCTTGAAGTGTGATTAAATACAGAGGCAGATATTTGTGTGAGGCTTGATCTGTTGTTCGATTGGCCGCTCCTTTATTTGGAGGCTGCAGACTTCCTAATGCTCTTTGCATATGATTTAGAGGCGTAGGAGATTGGTGTTTTCTTTGTATCTCTGACAAAGTCATCAAATTAGCATCCTTCTCTACCAGGCCATCCTCTCTACATCGATGGTAATTAAGTGTGTTTATATTGCACACTTACTAGAGAAGTGATTTTTTGTGTAGGTGTGTTACCTTTTTCACATCTTCATTTTCACTTTCTTTATCTCTTTCATTCAAATTTTCTGCATCTACTATCTAAGTGACTAAAAGCATCATGGAGTCTACAGTTCCCATTCCTCCACTAACACCTTTCAATTATCATGATTGGAAGATTAAAGTTAGTCTTGTACTAAAAAATAAGGGCCTATATAGGATAACTTTGGGAACAGAAAAAGAACCTAATGCAGCCAAAGAAAAAAAAAGTTTTCCAACAAATGTGATCAAGCATTTGGCTTTCTGTGTTTAAATCTATCTCCAGAATTATTGTTTCATGTCAAAAATTTAACTACACCTCATCAAGTGTGGGATACTTTAGACAAACTATTTAGAAAAATTGATGAACTCGGAAGTCATGAATTGGAAAATCAGCTCTTAGGTCTTAGTCCTAGAAGTTTTACAACTTTAGAAGATTTCTTCACAAAGTTTAAATCTTTAAAGTTACAGTTAAAAGATTGTGGAATTGACAAGAAAGAGGATCAATTAATCCTTTCAGTACTTTCCAAATTAGGTCCAGAATTTTCTGTGTTTGTATCAACTTTCTATTCTACTAAAAGTGTTCTTGGAGCATCATGGAAAATGCCCACTCTAGATAAATTTATTTCTGATCTCACAAGGGAACAGGAGAAACTAATTCAGATGGGTTCTTTGCAGTCTATGAAGCCTCAAGCTCTAATTACAGGGAATGACAAGCCACAAACTTCAAATGGGAAGAAAAACACTAAAAAGGACAAGGGTGGTAAGAAAGGAGATAAAATTGATGATTTGAAAAAGGATAAATCTTCTCAACAAAGTAAGCACATTACTGAGAAGATAATATGTGCCTTTTGTAAAAAACCGGGGCATGATGAACATCAATGCATGAAAAAACAAATCGAAAGTCTCTCAAATATTCTTAAAAAGAATAATATTGGGATTCCTGATTTTGGCAAGGCATCTTCATCAACTCAGGATAATACCAAGGACAAAGAGAAATTAAAAGGCAAAGCTCTAGTTGTTACGTCATCTTCATCTTCATCTCCATCATGGATTATTGATTCTGGTGCTACTCATCATATGGGTTCTTCTCAGGTTGCATTCACATCCTTAGGGCCATCCAGAATGTCTTCAGTCAACTTAGGTGATGATACTCCAGTATTGGTTAAAGGGAGAGGGTCTGTTGAAGTTGAAGGAGGAATTTTTTCAAAAGTTCTTAGTGTACCTTCACTTTCAACTAATCTCCTTTTAGTGTATCAAATAACACACTTAGGGAAGGGTATGAGAGTTTATTTCTCTCCAAATTCAGTTGAGATAAGAGAATTACAAAGTAATAACTTAGTTGCTATAGGAGAAGCCAATCACCAATCCAGATTGTATTCCTTCTCTAGTTTTGCTACTGATATTTCTCCAAAGGCACTACTAACTCATTCAGATGAAGTTAGTAAATTATGGCATGAACGGTTTGGCCACCTTAACTACCGTTATCTTGAACAACTATGGAAACAAAAAATGGTTAATGGATTACCAAAAGTCAAGTTTTCTAAAGGACTATGTGAAGGATGTGCACTTGGTAAACATCCTGAAGAAAAGTTTGACAAAGGAGAAACTTGGAGGGGAAAACAAGTCTTAGAACTTGTTCATAGTGATGTTTCAGGAGCTTTTCCACATCCTTCTTTTACAAAGGCTAGATATGTTATCACATTTATTGATGATTTCTCACGTTTTACATGGGTCTACTTCCTTAGGCAAAAATCAAAAGTATTTGATTCTTTTCAAGATTTCAAAGCTCTAGCCAAAAAATAGTCAGGGAAAGTCATCAAGGTTCTTCGAACAGATAATGGCAGAGAATATGTTAATAACATTTTTGAGCAGTTTTGCACAATAGAAGGGATAGAGTTGCAATGCATAGTTCCATATACCCCTCAACAAAATGGTGTTGCAGAACATAAAAATAGGTCTTTAAAAGAGATGGCTAACTGTATGATTCATTCCAAAGGTTTAACACAATCTTATTGGGCTGAAGCTATCAATCGTGCATGTTACATTCAGAATAGGGTTCCTCACAAAGCCTTGAAAGGAATCACTCCCTTTGAAGCTTGGAAAGGATGGAAACCAACAGTTGATCACTTCAGAGTCTTTGGTTCACCTGCTATGGCCTGCATTCCTAAAGAACATCGCAAGGCTATAGATGCACAATCCAAACCTTTTATCTTTGTTGGATATCCAAAAGGTGTTAAAGGTTACCACCTACTACACCCTACCACACATGAGTTGTTCATCGAGAGAAGTGTCAAGTTTCAAGAAACACCCATTGAAACTGTTCTTGACATTCCTCGTCATATTATTGATTCTCCAGATTCTGATAATATTTATGATGATTCAAATCATTCGCAACAAATTTCTAGTGCAGTTAGTAGTTCTTCTACTTCCTCCAGTTCACAAAATGATGATTGCACTGAAAATTCATCTTCATCCAGTTTAGGGATTGAATTAGAAGTTGACATTTCTGCACCAGATTCGCCCACATCTAGAACTCTACGCTCACTTCATACAGCAGATGATAGACACCTTCAAACAGACTTTCAGGGGGAATCTCATGCCTTCTTTGCTTTAGTGTCTGATCCACAGACATTTAAAGATGCATTGAAGGCATACCTGAGTGTGATGTTGCCATGAATGAGGAATATGATTTCTTAATCAAAAATCACACTTGGGATTTAACTTCTCTTCCTAAGGGGAGAAAAGTAGTTTGATGTAAATGGATATATTAGACTAAATATGTAGCAGATGGGTCATTTGACAAGTACAAAGCACGGTTGGTTGCTAAAGGTTTTTCACAAGTAGCAGGAATTGACTATACAAAGACCTTTGCACCTGTTGCAAAGATGACTTCAATCAGACTCACACTTGCCATAGCCACAGCACATGGGTGGGCAGTACATCAAATGGATGTAAAGAGTGCCTTTCTTCATGGAGATATTAAGGAGGAGATCTACATGGAACAACCTCCAGGGTTTGTTCACGATTCATCCTTAGTGTGTATACTAAGGAAATCTATCTATGGCCTAAAACAAGCACCCAGGGCTTGGTATGGTAAGATGGATTCCTATCTTCTATCTTCAGGATTCACTCGATGCAATTCAGATCCTAATATGTATCTTCTATGCCATGATGATTCATTATTAATACTAGTTCTTTATGTTGATGATCTTTTAATCACTGGGAGTGCTTCGTATGCTATTATGGCAGTAAAATCAGCACTTCAAGAAAGATTCGACATGACTGACTTAGGGTTACTGCATTAATTTCTTGGTATTGAGATATCTCAATCAGATTCAGGGATTGTTCTTGCTCAGCCCAAGTATGCTCTTGATTTACTTGAACATTTTCACATGACTAATTGTAAACCAACTCCAACTCCAGGCTACTTATCTGGTGTTAAGCTTGAGACTTCTTTCCCTACACCATTAGTTGATACAACATTGTACAGACAACTTGTAGGCAGTCTTATTTACTTAACACATACTAGGCCTGACATATCATATGTAGTTGGATTAGTTTCTAGATTTATGCAAGAACCTCATGAGTTGCACTGGAAAGCAACTAAGAGGATTCTTCACTACCTTCAAGGTACACTTACATTTGGGATACATTATAGAGTTGGTTCAACTATAGATTTGGTTGGTTTCACAGATTCAGATTGGGCTGGTGATACAAAAAATCACAAGTCCACTTTCGGGTACAATTTTTCACTTGGTTTAGGTCCTATCAACTAGTCTAGCAAAAATCAAAATGCTATTGCAATATCTTCTACAGAGGAAGAGTTCTGAGGAGCTGTTAACTCAGCTACAGAAGCCATATGGCTTCAAGGCATCATTTCTAAATTTGGTATTCCTATCAGACAACCAATAGTTATCTATTGTGATAATCAGAGTACTATCCAAATATGCAAGAATCTAGTTCAACATCAACGAACCAAACATATTGAGATTCATATGCATTATATTCGTGAGCTTATCCATGATCAGATCATCAACCTAGTATTTTGCCAGTCTTCAGAACAAGTTGTCGATATCTTTACCAAACCCTTTACAGAAAGAAGGTTCATTCATCTACGAGCTCTTCTTGGCGTACGGTCTACATCGACATCATCATCATCAGGAGGGGCCATCTAAAGTCCTCTCTTTATTTTCTCTCTTTTGGAGGAAAGTTTTTTCCCATAGGGTTTTCTTTCTTTCTCCGGTTTTGAGAGATATTTTGTAAATGAGTACCTAAAATGGCGCACAACCAGGACTCATGTTTCATAAACCTACCTAAGCTATGCTTAAGGGGGGGTGTTGGTGTATAACTCAACATGAGTTATCCTAACATAACCATAGTTGGCAGTTTTCCTCACATGTGGAAAGACTAATTCAACTCTATGAGCCATTAGTAGATGTGTCACTCCATATTTGACACATCTCTGCTACATTTTAGGTTGGTTGAACCTTGAGCTATTCTCTTGGTTCTATTTTTGCCACCTTTCCTATTATCATGGAGTATTGTTAACCAAACTTCACCTATTTATACTTGTTCATTTGTAATACAAGTCATTCGATTTCACTTGCAATCTTGTGCTTGTTTGTTTTTCCATGATCTTGGTTGTTTCCACACTTTTTTTTTTAGATTGCAGGAATCGATCGGGTATCCTTCCCCTTATAAACTGCAGTGCGCTGGTAAACTTTTTTCACATGATCGGTGGCGCTGGCACGACATGCCCTCCAATACCACAGGTTTGGGGGGAGACTAGACCTCGTGACCTTTTGCCTGCAACAGGATGCTTTAGCCAATCGAACTAGGCCCCCCGCCCCATTTATGTTTGAGTTTTACTCGTATTTATATACATTATTTTATGTATATCAACTTTATTTTTGTCTACATTAATTTTATAAATTATGTTGACTATACATTTTTTATTTAAAATATTATTTTTAAAGTACTAATTATATTTTGTTTTAATGTACATGATAACATTCTTCCCCTAATCTAACTGTATAACACCTCTCCACATAATAATTATAAAATATTATTTCGAAAAATATATATTTAAATTGTTTCATTATCACTTTTATTTCAAATTAACAAATTTGATGTTCTATTTTAATAATATTTAATAAATTTGAGTGAAAATCTATAAAATTAAATCTTGATAAAATAAAAATTTAAAAAATACAACCTGAATCTCTTACAACAAGATTTGACTAAAGCAAGATATCCACAATAGGGTACGAATCCGTAAATCATAAAAAAGTTGCGGACAAACGTTCCCGCCATTGTACGGATTCAGTTTTCCAAATTCTTGAAAAAAAATTACGCTACCCTTAGTAGTTCAGTTGACAGGACAGAAGATCGCTCTGGTTAAGACTTCATATAACCAATTATTGAGTTCCCAACACCATGAGAATATAGATCAAGTTATATTTGACGGTCGTATTCCCGAATTATATTTATCTTCACTTTGATGTGTCCCCACTGCCCTACTTGCGTCCATTATTTTTTCCTTTCCCCTGAGAGGGAAGACTTGTTATGCCCTGGGTTCACTTATATTTACACGAGGATTAACGATAAATTCAATTTTAATTCTCTGTGACGGTGGATACTAAATTCATGAGGTTGACGGCTTAAAGCTGTCAAACAGAGGTAAAAGCATCATCTGACGTACAACGCGTAAAGGCCTTGGCCCGCCTTGTCAGTGAGTAGATGAGCTGAATTCATTGGGAACTGATGTTTCGTCGGATTCGGAACTTCTTTCTATTTCGAAATGACCAGACAATGTCCACTTTTAGTTTCCTGGAAGTCGCCGGTGTTCTCCCTCTTATACGGCACGGGGGAATAATAGTAAGCTTAACGTAAGTACGTAAGCTGAACGCAATGCGAGTGGAATTATTGAGCTATTTCAGAGTGACGTTTTTGGAAGAGAATTGGCGAAAGTAGTGCAAAACATTGACCAGTGAACTTTTGAAACCGTCAATTTCATTACCACTATATATATGCTCTAGTCCTCTTACCACCTCCACCCGACGCGCATCTGCTAACTGTCTTCCAGATTTATTTGTTGAAACAGTAAAAACACGTTTTGAAATTTCAGCGGCGAGGGACTTCTGAACCAAGCGCTTTCCTTGACAGTTTCCTCCGAGCACAGCATAGATAAATGAAATTCGGAGGCGTGTTTATACTAAAGCCTGCGCTCCAGCTGTGATCTTTAGTCGGACACAAGATTCTCCTTATAATGATGGCGTTTAAGGTAACTTGTTACACTGGCAATTTCAATTTCATTACATTGTTGCAGCGTAAGCCAGTAATTGAGTACTATGGATTCTGCGAGTGGGAAAGGAAGGGAGGCCTCGAGTGGAAGAGAAGAGAGAAAGGAGTTGAAGTACATAGGGGTGCGTCGTCGGAGTTGGGGAAAATGGGTGTCTGAAATTCGGGAGCCAAAGAAGAAGAGGAGAATATGGCTCGGCTCGTATGACAATCCACACATGGCCGCTCGGGCCTACGACGCTGCTGCTCTCTGTTTGAAGGGCAGCTCCGCCATGCTCAATTTTCCTCACGCTGCCCACACTCTACCCCGCCCCTCTTCCTCTAGTTCTCACGACATCCAGTCCGCTGCTTCTCGGGCTGCGCGCACATTCGGCCTGCACGAACCACTTGCATTTTCCCCTCTCCCTTCAGACGTCCAAGCCCAAGCTTCAACTCCTCCTGAAGAAGAAATGAACAGACAAGTTTGCTCTGAATTGAGCAATGTAGAGATTAATGGTGAAGCGACAGTGCAATCAAGTGAAGTGGATCTCTTGGAGGATTTACTGATGCAGTCGCCCAATATGTGGACGAATATGGCGGAGGCACTCCTCCTCACGCCTCCTCGCCCCACCTACGAATTTGAGGATGTTGATTTACTGGATCCTGTGTATTCCATCTGGAGTGACTGAGCTGTCTAGTGATTATTGTATCTACTTCAGTTGCAGTTCAGTTCACTATTAGATTGCCTAGTGATAGAGCGCAGGGCATAATAATCGGCCGTTGCCAATTGCAATCGGTCAAAAGATTGTTATGTGAATAGTTTTATATTAACTGAATGGCGTAGGAAGGAAAATATACTATTGTCGAAAATATACACTTTATTCATCTGGATGATGTGTCTCGATTTTTTATCCTAAAATAAAAGTAAATATGGACAGTTGCAATGACATAAATTTTATTCATCTAAATTTTGTGTTTATGGATTTTTTAATCTTTGAAGTAGAATAAATATAAAGAGTGTTTTTTATTTTCAATTTTTAATATTGAAGTTGTAAATCATTGTTAGCTCTAAAAGGTTGGTGAGATTTTCTTTTCTATATTGCAGTGCGTAATATTAATTCAAACTTCAGAATAAAGAAAGGTTATTGGTCAAAATAAAAAGTTTTGATGTTAATAATTATTAAAACAAGTCATAAGAAAGAATAAGTACAAGGCTTGTGAATTAAATATATTGATGAATATATATTAAAATAGCATCTCATCATATTAAAGAAAAGATGGTCTAGTGTAGAAATTATTATTGAGAATTTGTCTTGATATAATATAAAAGTGAGAATAATTTCTATTTGAATCTTTAAATTGTTTTTTGCAAAGTAGAAAATAATATATTAGGCGCCATTTTCATAAGTTGATTTGTGCTAACAATTTTGGAGAATGCTATCATTAGATAATTTATTCCTCTTGTTAGAACTCGCCTCAATTGTCAATGTAAATACAAAAAACCCTCATAGATGCTTGTTTATAATATTTTTTTAACAAGAAATCATATCAATTATTGGCTTTGCTAATTTTTTTATTAATAGTACATTTATAGAAAATAGGTGAAATACAACCACACCAAAGGAAGATCGAGATGCAGTCACCACAATCTTTGAGTGCAAGAATAATGTGAGAAGAAACATACTTCAAACAATTATACAATCTAAGAATGTACAAATCAACAACTAAGAATTTGACTAAGGTCAAGGGTATTTAAAACATCAAATTGATGTCTAGTGAGAATATTGTTGGTAAATATCTCCTTTGCATAACCATTAATACTTTATTAAAGTTGTTGGAGAATTTATAAAGTAAGCTCATGTTGAGTGGAAAATATCGACCTTAAAATTTAATTGTTCGGAAGGTCTACCATTTTAACATAAATAAATGTGCCATATTCACAAAAAATGGGATCAATATTTTTTAAAGGTATCCATAAGGAACCAATTATAGTATAAACCTTAACTATTACTTATTTTTCAATGTGATATATTGTATTAATTTTTTTGTAAACTTGATTTCTTGTATGCCAACTCATAGAGCCTTATAGGGTAAGAATTATAGTTTCTCTTTATCAAAATATATATTAGGCTACTTAAACCTAGGTGACAAAGTTGTAATGCATAGTTTGATATTTAAAAATTACTAACCTTTTTATCTAGAATTCATCTAGGATGTATAATCACCAAACAAGACAACAATATATTGTCTCCCTCACAAAAGGTCATTGTTGGTAAATTTCAATCTCTAAACCAATGTTTTAACATAAAAAATTTGTTATCAAGTAATAATACTAATTAGTGACACACAAGACTTAGACTACTATAATATGGAAATTTAAATTTGTATGCAAATATGAAATTATGTGTGTAGACATGTAAAAATGGCTTAATGCATATCACACATCCTAAATTACATTTTTCCATTATCAACATCACTTTCATTATCACTATTGCATTTTGCTTCATTTAACATCATTAGTCCCATTTTTAACATCATTTGCATCATTAACCCTATTTTCCTTTAGTAATTACATAATCTTGAATTGTTTAATTAATTCACTATGAAATCACTTAATTTAACCTTATCCTCCTAATTAATTAAATAAATATAAATTATTTAATTATGTCACTAACATACCTTATTCATCTAAATTGATTAAATAGTTATCATTAATTATTTAATTAAACCTACTTTCCCTTCTCCAAATTTGAATTATTAAATCAATTATTCAATTTATCCAAAATTACTCAACATGATCAATTAATAAATATACCTTTATTTATTAAAGTCAAATACAACTTGCATGTTCCTCTCAAACATTAATTAATTAATACATCCTCACATTCATGACCACTAATTTTTCAATCTATTTCCCAATCTCACCAATTTGTCTAATCCCACTAAACACTCAAACTAACTTTTTCAATCCCATTAATCATTCAATCTAAGCCCAATGATTATTCAATTAAATCCCTTAATTGGATCAATTAGACGAGTTAACTGATCAATATATTTCTTCTTAATAGTTCTCAACCATTGATCTTGATATTTCATTGTTGAATCCTGATTGTTCATCTAAAACTTGAAAAAATAGAAAAAAAAATTCATCCTTCTCATAATAAAAAAGATAAAATCTAGAAATTTTTTGGAGAGGTCATGTCAAATTGATCCTTGAGCACATTGAGCAAAATACACTCTTACATTCTAGATCACCATTATCATAATTTATCAAGATTTTGTAATCATGGTGGCTTTTTATTGATCAAGCAATCCAACATCCATTATCAATAAAAATACACTCCAACATAGGATGATAAAATTGTAGTCTTTGAATTCATTTATGTTTTCATTTATGCTAAACTTGCTTGTTGAATTCATAGCTTTGTAATTAAAATTCATGAGTAGGTTCGGTTTTTGGCTTGTTTTGATTTCATTTGATTGATTTCATTGTTGTATTCCATTGATTCATTTTCCATCTTACACATTTTGGCATGCGTGGTGGGACCTAAGGTCCTTAACTCTAGCATTTTTGTCAAGTTTTATGAGTAGTTACAAGTTATGGGTCATTGATGCCTTTTGCAAGAATCACTTTTGCTAACTGAGATGTTATTGTCTTAAAATTTGAATGCAATATTCACTATTGTTTTATCATGGTCATCCTAAATTTGGTCGCTATCAACCTAAATCTGGTCACTATTGTCAAAGAAGACTACTATTGTCTTTTCTATCTTGCAGGTTTCTGACTATGGGAATTTGGACTATCATTACAGAGCCACTATAATCTTAAATAGAAATGCTACTATACTATTTTCCTACAACTATCATTTGAAAGAGCCACAATCATACTAGACACAGAGTCGCTATTGTATTATTTTCTAGTTTTGTGTCAGTTTCACAAACTTTCTTGGATTCGTAGTGTATCTAACCATAACTACTTGTTGTTTGTTGTATTTTGTGAGATTGTTTGACATTGTTGGTGTAGCTCTTGTAGGGTCATGGAATATTTTTATTGAAACAACTAATCATTTGCTTGTAGGGTTGATGAACAGTCCAAGGCTTTTAATTTTCAAGCACTTGTATGAATATTTTTAAAATTTTAAAAAAAATTACATTTGGTGCTTTAAAATTATTTCATCTTCCCTTGGTGCACTAAAAATGAAGAATACATCTTGAACATTTATATTTGGTGTTTTAAAATGAATTCACTTTTTCTTGGTGCACTAAAATTGAACAATACAACTTGAACATTTATATTTGGTGCTTTAAAATGAATTCATTTTCTCTTGGTGCACTAAAACTAAACAATACAACTTGAGCATTTATATTTGGTGCTTTAAAATGAATTCACTTTCTCTTGGTGCACTAAAACTGAATAATACAACTTGAAGATTTATATTTGGTGCTTTAAAATAAATTCAAATTCTCTTGGTTTATGGTATTTTTTGTTTGAAGTCTCAAATATTTAGAGTTGTTGCTTTTAATACACAAATTATTATCTTTAAACACCTCATTTTGGGCTTAAAATTAAATTGCAATAAATTATCTATTGTGTGCATTGTAATTGGAAAGCTAAGTGTGTATCCTCTCACCCTTCATCTTTTGACAATCTTGGGTGATGAGAAACACTTTGGCCTCTTTGCATTATTTTACATCATTCCCTTATAGATCGGACCCGCCTTGAGATACATCCCGCATTAGAGAACTTAAGGGCACCCAAATAAATTTTTCCATTAGGATGCTATATAAATTGATTAAGGCTAAAGCCATGATCTAATTGGTGAGTACCTTGCTGATAGTGCCATTCAGAAAAGGGAGATATACACATTCATGTGAGGTATAATCAATCCCATAGTAGGAGTGGTTAAAGCCTTAAGTGGCTTGCTGGATGCTTGCAAAATGCCAAGTTCCTTGAGTATTGACTTTAAACACCTTATTGTAGTTTCCCACCTTATTGATTGACTGTGTGTTGGTGATATTTTCAGTGCAAGGGATGCATACTACACCTTGAAGTTTTTTACTCACCATATGAACTCCCTTGAGTTGAGACATAAATCCCTAGCTTAGCATAAGCTACTTGTAGCTTTCTAGGGAAAGGGTGATTTGGGTTATCCTTCCATGCAAGGAGGTCCCTATCTGTTTGATCTCGCAAAGACTTAAGTTTATACATCCCTTTGGGTGTCCCTACCCTTGAGTTGAAGGAGATTCCAAGTTGTGGGCCTAAAAGTGTTACCATTGGCTTTGACCTTAGGGATCTAAAAGTGCTTGAAATGTTTTGATGTGTTATTACCAGTGTAAATTGGGACAATTTTAGCCTATTGTCATCAAAACATTACGATCAATTCATACAATTTGTTTATTGTGTTTTATCACTTGTATCTCAAAAAATTATCTCAAACATCAAACCAAACAAACACCAAAACTTTCAAACTTATCAAACAAACTACCATAAAAAAAATCAAAATTGTTAAAATAGAGTTGCTATTATCAAATTTTGTCGCTATTGTTTCAAAACATTATCACAAACGACCTAAAATTTGCTCACTATTGTTCATTTAACTACTATTGCTATTACTAGTTGCATGACAATCACTATCAAAATAAAGTCACTTCTGTAAAAGTTTCCATAGTTGTCTTAAAAAAAACCACTATTGTTCTAAAATCCTATTGTTATTGTCCTAGACAAAAGACACTATTGTCCTACTTGTAGGCTTGCCTAAATTTTTTTTCAAACAAACTAATTTTAAAATATTGGCCTAAAAACTTTATTCAGCTATCAGAGAACATTATCATCATTGGACATATCAGTCACAATCCAACATCACCTTTCTTCACTTTGGACTTGGTTTACATAGGGTTCATAATTGCCATCTTTTGGAAACAATATCAAATCAACATTTATACCATAGCTTATCAACATCCTTCAACATCACCAATCAACAACCAAACATCAACCTAGTATTGAACACATATTGGACACAAAAAATCAAACCATTATCTTTCTTCTTTTTTAGAGAAACCTTTACTTGCAATCACATAGCTAGTTCAAGTAAAGAAATCACCGAATCCTCTAAGACATAACAAAACATTGATTCAAGTCTTGTGATCTTCTATGTTCTAAACTAGCATCAAATCAAAACATCAAACATCAAACATCATAGCATCATTTATTGAAAATAGCACCCAAAATCAACTCATTTCCTTATCATAGGGTTGAGTAGCAAAATCTTACCATCTAACATCAAGCTTTTTTGTCCACATATCACAACATCAATCCATAACAAACAAACAACAACCTTTGTGTAAAAGATATACACACATCCCCTTTGTACACCATTTTATCAAATGTGTCATTCCATTTCCATAAGTTGTTATCTCAAACTTAACAAGGTATTTTGAGTTTGTTTATGAATACAGTTCAAGATCTCAACACAAAAAGAAAATGGAAGCCAACAAAATAAGCTCTAGTGTACCAAACACCAATACCACCAATGAGGAAACTCAACCGTGGGGTTACGATCCTAGGACATATTCAACTACCAAAGAACAACCAATATTTAAAGCTCAATCAAATCCACCACCTAGTGATACTGGAAAATACCTTACACATCAAGACAAATTTTCTAGGCAACAAGATCAACCTCCTAATCCTATAGACATGATCATACAGGAGTATGATAGTGATGAGAAAATCACTGATGAATTACTTTTAGCTCGTATTCCCAAGATTCAAAAATGCATAAACTAATGGACAAGATGATTGGGAAGGATCCTAACATGTATTTCCTCAAGCTAACACAAAGTGGGGCCACGCTACCTACAAACTTTAACATTGAAATTATTAAGGATCCCAATTTCACTCCTTTGGGAGATCCATCAGTGGTAAAAAAAATACCCAAAACAATAGTAGATCCCAAGATACCACCATTGTTCTCAAACACACATATCAATGACCAATATTTTCCCCAAAATGTGTAGAATCCATTGAATAGACATTCATCACAAATTGAACAAGCTATGGTAGCTCAACATACTTAATAAAATTCAAACCTCTTGAAAAATTAAAAGATGCCACCACATAATGTTGGCAGTAATACAATGGGACCCAATGTATATGAGACATCTTGGAATACCCAACAACAAGGTCCCAATACTAATATGAAAAACATGGGAAATCTTCCACCAAGACAACCACAACAACATGTAGTGAACCAAAAAGGCCATAACCCTTTGCAACAATAACTACATGTTAACAACCTGCCTCAAGGACAACACATGTATCAACAACCACACAAGATCAGGGTATGTGCAGGATCATGATGGGCCAAAAAATGGCAATATGATGGGTATGTGGCTGATGACTTTTTTTTTAACCCAAAACTGATTAAACGAAAAGGGTTTTTAAAGGAGATTCTCAGATTTCCACCAATATAAATTATTCCTTACTTTGAATTTAATAAGTAATTATTATTCATTTTCTATTCAAATTATGACTAAAGTCCTAATTGATAGGCTGATTTAAAAACATCTATAAATTTCAAACAGTATCACATTTTTTTAATCCAAAACATGCATCACATTCTATGCTTTGCAAACTATAGGATTAAAAAAATAAAAAATGAATTTTATAAAGTTTTGACCAAGTTAAGGTGGTCAAACATACAAGTTTTTATATTTTTTAAAAGTTCTAATAAAATAATCATAATTAATTATTTACTTGGAAAAAAATTACAAAAAAATATGTATCACATCGAAAAATGAGTCCTCTACTTATATCTAAAATATTATAAAAAAATATTATTATTTTATTGTGGTTGGGGTGGTCAGATAGACACCTACTTATTTTTTCCCTGAAATTTAAGTACTATTGCATTGAAATTTCAATTTTTTTTTGTTAAAATAAATATTTGAACAAGCTCCCTTTGGGTTTCTTTTTGTATTATGTGTGCGCCGGTCTGTGCATCGCCGAGTTTATTCAGCTTCCCATCAAGTTTTTCATCTACCACTTTGTGTACATACTCTTCTCGGCTTCAGGTAGTGGCTTTCTTTTCAGGTCCTGAAGAGTTGCATTGGGCATCCACGTGTCACACTAGCGAGAGGGTTTTATTTCTTATTTCCTTAAGACTCTTCGGGTTGCGGAGTGCTTCCATGGGGCCATCATTCTTGAAAAGTGTCAAAGGGTCCTACATCATGCTATGTGGTAGCAAATTGCAAGTTTTTCATGCGGGGATGAAATAAACAACCGTGGGTAGCGAAAGGTTGCCACGCGTCCTTGACGACGAGCTAATTGAACTTTCCCTCCGCCACGATAAGGATATCTGCCCATTGGACATGTGTTGCATCTTTGCAATCTCTCGGCAGCGATGGGAGAAAGTTTTGTGCAGACAGCGAAAGGCTGCCACGTACCTTGCAACTAATTTGTGGAGCAAGCGACGGGCCGGCTAAAGGAGATAATGCTATTGGGTACCGTTCATCATGGTCATTTATAGCGGTGGATGACACTCGTCGCTTCGAGCCTAGCTAGGACATCTGCCATCATTACAAGGGATGCACCTGCACCTGAGATGACCAAATGTTGTGTTCTAGCTCGATGCCATTGTAACGGCCTTGGGAATCTTCTGATTCAGGCATCATTGCAGGGGATTGTGAAATCTTTTCTGTTACAGTTCTCCAAGGCGGTGGGAGGCTTCTTTTCTTATTATATATACTCTCTCTGTCAATGAGAGATGGTCCAAGATTTTTGAGAAAAACAAGCTGGTTTTAGCAAAAGATACCAGGTCTCTTTTACTTTTTTTATTTGCAAGAAACTATTAGACTGTGCCAATTGTTCGGCCTTTTTGTTTTTCATGCTTTGATTAAACTATAAACTATACTCTATATTGTCTTAAGCATTTCATTTCAAAGACTTCTATATATGTTGAATACAAGCTTGCTTACCTAAATCATGTCTAATGACTCTTTTTAGTAGTGAGGATGTATGCAATATTATTTTATGTCAATAAATGAATTGTCTATGCTATAGTTTTAAATCTCTGACATTTTGGAACGCAACAACACCATTCAGGCCCTTAAATCTATGATTTATTGTGCCCATCAGTAATTTTGGCACATAGCCTTAGATTAGACTTTGTTTCATTATATTTGCTTCCTTTTCCCTTTCCAAAACCCATTATAGAAGAAGTCGGCTTCTCTAAAAATCTAGAGGTCACTCAATTTAGTGCAAAAGGTCCCCCTTAAACTGAGTTTCCCGTAAGACACTGTTACTTCGTCAATTTTTTCCATCAACAGTTTGTTCTTTTTCTGGCACGCCCAGTGGGACTCGAACCCACAATCCCTTTATTAGAAGTCAGAATAGCTTTCTAGATGGGTGTATGAACCATCGGCCTGTAACTAGATCTCATACTACAAATAACCTAGGTTTACTAGTACCTCTGCTAGGGACAGTCCAGGCCACAAATCAGCTGGTAACTGTTCTATTTCCACCACTATTTCCTCTCACCATGTTGCTGGCCCCAAATAGAAACTACGTAGCATGGGATGTTGGAAGTCCCCTAGTAGCCCCGGTAGCACCCACTGATTGGGGTGCTATCCCAGTTTCGGCCTTGAAAGCTATTCCCAAAGTTGTCAAAGACAACTCAAAAATGCCAGTAGAACATTTGCAGGATGTAGCAGATGTTTGTCTAGTACATGGTATTACAGCGCAGAATGTAGGCCTGAGGCTCCTCGCCGCATCCTTCAAAGGCAAGGCTCTGGATTGGTATTGAACACTAATTCCTAATTCAATTCGCACCTAGGATGAGCTTGGAGATCCATTTTATAAAAGGTTCTCAAACGACGGAGATCATTCTTCATTATATTATCAGCTATCCATCATAAGACGAGCCCCCTAGGACGCTCTGATGGATTTTAATGCCTGATTTCACTCAAATTGGTAGAGGATCTCTGTGACTATCTGCCCAACTCTAGAGTTGGCATTCATATTTTATCTGAAGCTCATTAATCTCAACATTTATGTGATGATCAAGTCTTTGGGAGGTGCCACTCTACCAAATACTTATGGTACCGCTATCAAAGCTGAGAATCATTTGATAGATTGCAAAAAATTGTCTCCTTGACCTATTATGCTGATATTTTCTGAAATATCAACCTCTGCACAAGATGCCCCATCAACTAGTGCACCAACAACTACCTAGCCAATGTACTCATATTTGGCCGCTCTTGAAAACTTGGCTTCTACATCAGTTTCTTCCAAAGATGAAATAAGCAGTCTCAAGGAGATGTTGTGAACCATGGCAAATAACATAACTCTCAAGTGGAACCAAGCAATGCTTGCGCGGCCCGCATATCAAAACTATCAAGGTGGGTGGTCTACTTATCAGCAAAATCAGTATCAGGGTGCGCCTCACACTAATCCACCAACTTCGACTACAAATCAAATAGTGCTGGTGCCTTCTCCATTAATGAGCGCATCTTCAAGCTCAAGTAGGGAATTAACTGCGGGAAAAAAAATCTTATTGATGACATCAATTCATCGTGCTTCCCTTGCAATGATGCACATATGCCCTGAAATTATCCGCATGGCAACTTACAACATAAGGTGGTAGAGCAACATAGTCAAGGTACTACAGCAGAAAATGGAGGATATGCATATGCCTCGCCAATGGAGAGTGTGGTCCTTACCGCGCAAATGCAAGGAATGTCTTTAGAGAAAGAGTCTGATATTGCTCCTGGTGATGTGCTCTTCTCTTGGATGGAAGATGAGGAAATGGTGTTTACTAATGACGCATTCATATCCAAAACACCACAGGTGCAATCTGACTATAACACACGCTCAAAGAGGAGATTCATAGGTGAGCTTGTTGTTTCACACCTGGATAGTCTGCAACACAAAGGCATGTCTGATCAAATTCCTAGTGCTCAGACTGTCCCTTCATCTTCTCAACCACGGAAGGAGATTATTATAGCAAGAACCAAAGAGCAAAAGTCACTAAGTTTTCCACCTTTTAATGTGGTAGAGCAATTGAAGAAATCATCTGCTAACGTGTCTTTATGGGACATCCTAGCTATCCCAGAACAAAAGATGCTATTACAAAGGGCACTTCAAGAGGAGGTCAACCCGGCATTAACAGAGCCTTTGGCCAGTGCAGAGGTTGGTTGCCACATACAGCCACCAAAGGTGCTTGCAAACGATACAAAGGAATCTCCTACCTATGACAGAGGTAGGTTGAAACCTTAACCCTTCTTGACTCTCATTGTAGGGGAAAAAATATTACATAATGCTATGATTGATTCTAGCCTAGTACGACGGTTATGCCTAAAAAGATAGCTGAAGCTTTGGGCCTCACATATGAACCTATGAAAAGAGGGGTGATGCAGCTTGATGGAAATAGAGTTGAAACCATAGGTGTCATCAAAGCGCTTCTGTTAACTCTATTCGCCTACCCAAGTATCACAGTTCTGTAGGACATAGTGATCATAGATGTTCCTCCTATGTTTGGTCTCTGTCTATCTCGAGAATTTACTTCAAAGTTGGGCATATATTTGTCTTTAGATTGGTCACATCTGATACTTAGGACCAAGCATGGCGCAAAAATGAAGATAGAATCGGAGGCCCTACATTCTAAACATGTGGTAGATGAGGCCCTGATCAATTTTGAAGTGGTGCATACTTCTATCACTAAGCAGGAAATGTATAGTGTTGAATTACTAGAGGAAGAGAAGGTGAGTGGAGATCGGGATGATAAAGAAGACGCTCGTTTGAGCAAGGACATAAGTAATGACCCTTTTGAGAATTATCATGCTATAGGATTGGGCACATATGTAATTTATGATGAAGACCAGGTGCTTCCAAAGGTCACCAAAGAATCCGATAGTAACCAAGCAAATGAGCTATGAACATTGTATTTTGACAGAGCAAGAAGCAAAGTAGGTGTTGGAGCAGGGATATGTCTAATATCCCCACAGGATGGAAAGTTGTTGAGGTCTTTCCGCTTTCAATTCACTTGTTCAAACAATGAGGCTAAATATGAAGGGTTAGTCCAAGGCCTAAGCCTTGCGGAACGAATGGGCATCAAGAAATTGATTATGTTCAGAGATTCTGAACTAGTAGTTAACCAGGTCTGAGGAATTTCTGCAGCAAAAAATATCCGCATGAGATCTTATCGGTACCGAGTATGGGACCTGATTAAGAGTTTTGAAGCTTTCAACATTCAGACCATTCCCCGAAGACAAAATAGTGAGGTAGACCGTATGGCTATGATTGGCACTCAGTTTGATTCTGTCTCTGACTTGCTTTAGAGAAAATATTCAGTACGAGTATTAATCCGACCAACGGTCCCTGAAAATGATCAGAGTTGGCAAGTCTTTGAGAGTGATGAACACATTGCTTCGTTTATCCAGCATTTAGGGGAATTTGCTGATTAGCTTCAACCAAAGATCACCGAGGCTTATGAAAGACAGATTATGCAGCTGAAATCAAATAAACTTCTGAAAGGGTTAGTTACTCTTGAAAAAAAATTTGATTGTAATGATGCTTGAAATGATAAGCGAAAGTTCATGGTGGAAAAAAGTGATTATGAGAAACTTCTGATCTCTGATGGTAAGAATCTCCAAGTCGAAAAAGATGTCCCACATCGTGATAAAGAGATGCTCATTAGTTTCTATGAAAAGTATGGAATAGTGGCTTGGTCTTATGATGATCTGGAGGGTTACGATCCTAGCATCATTTAGCACACTATTGAGCTACCAGAAGGTGCAAAGCCAGTCTGACAGAAACAGAGGCCAGTCAACCCTAAAGTTGAGGCCCTAATGGCGCAAGAGCTAACCAAGCTCATTGAGTCACGCATTGTCTTCCCAATCAAGCATAGTACTTGGGTATCGAATCTGGTACCAGTCTAAAAGAAAAATGGTGATATCTGCTTATGTGTGGACTTCTAAGACTTGAACAGAGCATCTTTGAAAGAACACTATCTGTTGTTCTCTATGGAGGCAATCCTACAAACTGTGGCAGGATCGAAAATGTTCTCTCTGCTAGATGGTTTCTCTGGCTATAACTAGATTCGTGTTAAAGAAGAAGATTAGCACAAGACTACGTTCACCACAAAGTGGGGAACATTTACATATGCTAAAATTCCTTTTGGTTTATCCAATGTAGGGGCAACATTCCAGCGGGCGATGGACATCACATTTGGCGAACTGATCAATAAGTTTATTCTAATCTATTTGGATGACCTTACTGTGTTCTCTAAATCTAAAGATGATCATTTTGATCATTTGGAATTAGTTTTTCAAAAATGCCAAGATTTTGGGGTTTCCCTGAATCCAAAGAAATGCATATTCAGAGTACCTTAGGGTAAGCTGTTGGGGCATGTTGTGTCTAAAGAAGGTGTTTCAATTGACCCTGAACGAGTAAAGGCTATCAAAGAACTTCCCCTTCCGGTAAATAAGAAAGGTGTCCAGTCTTTCTTGGGCAAAGTAAATTTTTGTCAGCAAATTTATTTTTGATTTTGCGGGAATGATTAGGCCAATCACCCTAATGGTGAAAAAGGATCAAGCTTTTAAGTGGAAAACGGAAGCTTAGGAGGCTTTTGAATAGGTCAAGGAAGTGATCTCCATAGCCCTGGTGCTGGTTAATCCAGATCAATGCAAGGATTTTATAATGTATGCTTTCAGTAGCGAGTCCAGTATTGCTACTTTTCTAACCCAAAGGGATAGTGAAGGAAAAGGAGAACATCCAGTGGCGTTCTATTCCCAGACCCTAAAAGGATATGAGGTGAATTATAACTTTGTCAAAAGATAGGCCTTTGCAATAGTGAAGGGACTTAAAAAAATTTGCCATCTAATTTCCTGCAACAAAGTTCTGGTATATGTTGCACATTCAAGTGTGCGTGAATACATCATGGAAGGGGAGATCACAAAAAAAAGGGCTAATTAGATCACCAAGATCTTTGAATACAACATCGAAGTCAGGCCTACTAAGACTATTAAAGGAAGATGAATGTGTGAATATATGGCACAAAGCGAGGAGGTACCTACCGCGGAGGGGCAGTAAGAGCTTGTCCTAATAAATGAATCAGTATTGAATGGTAATTGGCTGATTGATAGAGTGAGGTTCATGCAAACTGGAAGGTATCTGCCAGGCCTTCCATCCCAAAAAAGAAGGTATTACCGGCTTTAGAATTACAGGAATACGCTAATAGAAGGAGTCCTTTTCAAAAATAATTTCAATGGTGTTCTCTTGCGATGCATTACTTTAGAGGAGGTGCAGAGGATCCTTGACGCATTCCACAATAGCGACAAAGCTGGACATTTCTCTGCCAAGACCACCGCAATTAAAATCATGCACACTGGCTATTACTAGCCTACACTTTTTAGCGACTCCCACTCGCTGGTAAGAGGTTGTAAAAAATGCCAGTTCTTCATTGACAGAAGGAAGAATTTAGTAATGCCCCTTAGACCTATAGTGGTAGATGAACCATTTGCACAATGGGGCCTGGACTTCATCGGAATAATCAACACAGTTTCTAATGCTGGACATAAGTGGATTCTAACCGCTATGAATTACTTCACGTAGTGGACGAAAGCTGTTCCCCTTAAAGGTGCAACAGAAATAGAGATTATAGACTTCCTCGAAGAACTAGTGACAAGGTTTGGTCCTCCGAAAATAATCATTTCGAACAATGCCAGAGCATTTCTAGGTACAAAGGTATGTCACTTTGCATTAAAGAATGACATATTCCTTAAAACATTATCAAACTATTACCCACAAGGAAATAGTCTAGTAGAGTCAACAAACAAAAGTTTAGTCCAATTCCTTAAAAGGGTTGGCTCAGAGTACCAGAGGGAATGGCATAAGAATCTACAAAAAGCGCTCTGGGAAAACCGTATAACTCCTAAGCAAGTCCTTAAGACTTCACCTTATGAATTGGTATATGGGAAAGAAGCACTGTTACCCATCTCCATGGAGACTCTGGTAATACAATTGTTGAAATCTCTTGAGATAGAACAAAATGAAGCCATGGAGTTTGGCTCGCCAAACTATTAGAAGTGCAAAAAAAAGGGAGAATTCCCTAATGGCAATGACAAATTGTCAACAGGTGATCAAACGATGGTTTGACAAAAAGGCTTCCAACCAAGGTCTGAAAAGTGGAGACTTAGTGCTAAAATATGACAGCAGGGTTGCAAAGCCAGGTCAGCACGGTAAGTTTGATAGCCTATGGGATGGACCTTTTAAAATCATTTGGTGCAAACAACACAATGCTTTTGAGCTAGAGAATATGGAACATGAACTGTTAGGAATCCTGGTCAATGGGATTCTTCTTAAGTTGTTCTATTAGGCATTAAACTCTATTTTGTGCATATGTAAATAGTGCTTTTATTTTCTTTCCCGTTTGTTTGGCCGGTTCTTTTTTCTAAAATTAGTTTGTATTTCTACGAAATTACTCATTATCATTGGCGGGTGAAACACCGGGGTTGCTTTAAACAAAATGCATTCATGAACAGAGAAATAGCATATAAAACTTGCAAGCCCAGAAAAGTTTAAACACAGAAGCAAGAAAGAGTATGGATTTTCCTTAAAATGAGAGATATATATTTATATATATGTTTTTTGGTTACAAAATGGCTGGGGCACCGTATTCCAAAATATACAAACATATTAAGGTATATTATATATGATAGCCTTTTATGAGGCTTATATATAGCAAAGAGAGTTATATTTTGAATAGCAGGCAAAGGGGTTGTTTATCTGAAGGCATGACTGGCAGCAATTGACGCATTCACTGTAGTGTCTATTTCTTCCTCATCCATGGGCTCCTTAGCGATACTGGCAGTATCATTTGGCACAACCACCATTGGCGGTGGAAACACCAGGTTCCTGAAGTCAGTATACTAGTATACATTGTAGAAAGGTATGACGTTGTAGCTCCAAAATAGGAAGTGTAGGGCCTGAGTAACCCTCTGTTGGTGCTAGTCACGGGTCTACAGGCAAAATCCACTGAGAAATGACAGCCAAATGATGACAGCTTCTTCTTCAATATAGCGATGTAGGTCACTAGCTGTTGGCAGACCTATCCCATAGGCAACATGCACAACGACCTCACCAAGACCATTCAGGTGTTTCTTCGGGAAGATTTCTTTCACCAGCTTCATGATCAGTGGCTGGGGAATGGAAATGTCTAGCATGGACGCTACAAAGTGGGAGCATACGTCGATATTCATTCTATACTTATCCTCGTATTCTATGTAATCTTTGCCTAACATCCATTTAATGGCTACCAGAACCAGAGAATGTTTGTTCTTTGTTATCTTTTTCAGCCTCCTAGTTGAAATCTCCCTTAGAAACATCATCTGTGACTTATATGAGGTTAGACAAACTAGGGTATCCATTGGCCTGACACTATCCCTAGACCTTTGAGCTAATGCTGAAATTGTTTACCACCTAACCTATGAAAAGACTGGCTTAAAACTCAGCTACTGGCCTATCACTTCTCGAAAGCTAAGTATAAATTGCTTACTACTTACTAGCCTATTTATAGAAAAATTGATAGGACCCATGCTAATCCACCTCTAAAAAATGTGATGTTATGCTAGTTTCTATCTCGAAGGATGAGTTTGCGTTTGCTCACATTTTCGGGCCAGTTACATCCATGATAGCACGGCTTGATGCATGCTTAATTAAATGAAGCTAATTAATTAGTTTTAAAAGGTGGTTCTTGTTGGCAGAGAGATGTATGGCCGTATGCTATTGTGTCATCTCTCAAGCGCATCCCACAACCCAAGGTGATACTCATATCTTTTCAGGTGGTGATCATTTGCTTGGCGTAATCATTTTGGCCAGATATTAATTACCAATGCATGCTAACGCAGGGTTGGAAAGCCAGTTGTCGACTCAATTTTCAAGGAGATAAGAGCATATCACACGATCACCCAAATGCAATAATGAAATCTAGTCACCTCAGAATAGCAATCAGTTCATCTTGTACGAGTTGTAAGATTAACAATACATGCCAAATTAAATGCAAAAGGCTTGCTTTCGCCTACCACCCTTAGGAAAAGTTGCTATTATTGTATGAAAAAGCTTAATATTTCAAAGTCATTTTACAAATGCTCAGGATAAGTGTAGAGTTGTTTTCTGTCTGTTTATCTAGAGCCAAGCATAGTCACAGTTATCTAAGAACTTGTAGGAATATTTAGGGAAGGAGAATGTCAAAAACTTCAGCTCAGCCAATGTAGGAGGAAATTAGCCAGGAACTATTCACAGCTATTCGTTCTTCAGTAGAGGTATATATTTATGAGGATGTAGCGTACGCCACACCTGGTATACTCAGCAAGACAAGAAGACTCTAGACAAAGGAGCTGGATAGACCTAAGAAATGGAGTAACCAGAAAAAAGTTGAAGAGGAATGGGACAATATCTATGACCCAAGGATCACGAAAAAATTTAAGTCCCTCAGAAAGGTAGCTTGTGCAAGGTTATCAGCACTAAGGGAAAACCAATCCATGGAAAGTAGAGTCTGGTATAGAAGTCTCCCACAATACATGGTCCCATTGGTGCACTATTGCCTAGAAGTGGTCAATACTACTATTCAGCGTTATAATCCTGATACCCATTACATTGAAGGCCGCAACTTAAGAGTGCATATCAGCCTAGAGGCCATCTAGCATATGTTATCTATTCTGAATCCAAGTAGGAGGAAGGAGAACATCGAGCCCTTTTTCCCAAGCAAGGGAGAGAAAATATGGAGAAAAATGAAAACCAGCTCGAAGTTCTTATTAGAAGAGACTGGTAAGAAAGGTATCGCGACCGCTAAAGCGCCAAGTATCCTTTTGTCGCGTGGTGCATTCCGTGATGATCTCCAAGATGCCATGTCCATGCTGGAATTTATATGTGGTTGAGACTCTGATGAGAAGATAGAGACTTTTCAGCTAGGACTGGCGATGCAATTTCGCAAGCAACACAAACTCTTTTGGTATGATTTTGTTGAGTTAATGGTTGAAGAAATGAAATAGAAAATTGAGAATTATCAAGCGGAAAGAAAGTTTAGATTTCTTTCCTACCTGGTCAACATATTTCTGCATCAGAATCCAGATTTCTTCGCCCAATTTTTTCTACTATCAATTTTTGATGAGCAAAATAAAAGAAAGCCAGTGTCTACATGGACACCTTTCCTTTCCACATCATATAATTATTATGCGTTTGCAACTATTTCATAGCCCTGGTTTTGAATGATTTGATCGGAGAAGGTGATATTATTTGGCTTGATAAGGAGTAGAACGGGTTTATGCAAAGCTACACCCCTGCTTGTGACTGGTTCTTAGGTAAAGATTTTACTATCCTCCAAATGCAGGGTTTTACTGACAAACCGTTCGTGCTCCCAGCTTATGTTACCGATAGAGTGCTCGCGCTGAAAATATTTTGGCAGGTGTGTGTTATTGATTTCACTTTCTGTAGCAGTGGAAAGGTCAAGAGGAAGATATTCTTCACTTACCCAAAGAATTTCAAGTCAGTAACTCTGCATAAAAAATAATCGCACCAGTTGTTAAAGGACAAGCTGGCACATCTAGGGTTGGTACTGGTAAATGATAAGTGGAAATACAACCCTTTCAATGACTTACCAGAGCCACATATGAAAATTACCCATGTTTCCCGACCATACTGAGAGAAGCGGCTTAATCCACAAATGGATAGAGATGATAATTTTGTTGAATTAGCACAAATCCCTATGCCAGACACTAGAGGCCCATGGCACAAGTTCTACTTTCCTGTGGCTGTGGCCAAGGATAATGTTCCCATGGAGCACGACATGTACAACAGGTTGAAGAGGGATGAGGAATAGAGTGATGAAAAAATAAAGGTTTTCTGGACATATCCCTAGGAAGTAGCACAGTTGGATACTCCTTACAATCAGGGAAAAGATGACCTGGAATTTGAAAGATGGTGGAATGAAGGCCACCCTAGCCTGAGCTCTAGTATTGATAGGAGTGAAGAGGGGGAGGAATCCGAAGAGCATGAAGAGGAAGCGGCGCCATCATCCTCCTCAGTGCAAAAGGGCAAGGTCTTTAGGCATGCTACCTATGTGGCCACGAATATGCATTTTAATATATCAAGAGGCTCGCATACACTCACTTGGGCCACTAAACTAGCTAGACTAATGCTTCAACAGAAGGATTCGACTGCTGACGTTAGTGAGTGTCCACCTACTAAAAGACAATGCATGAAAAGTATTATCGGAGGGGTTTTGCAAGAACCCGCCGGAGGAGAAGCGCCCGCTGCTAGCCACATACCAGAGTTTGCGAGGGAGTCACGAAGGATTCTAGAACCACCGTCAACCAGTCAATAGGTATATTTTGCTCCTTCTCTTGCATCTCATTCCTTCGTATCTGCCCCTGCTCCACTGGCGACTCCTCCCATAAGTCTGAGCCCTCTACCTTTTGCTTTTGGTCCAACTTATCCAATTGGATTTTCCCCGTTTTCACAGGCCCACCCGCTTGTAATTACTCCTTTGAGTAGGCTCACACCTACTGTTGTCGCTCAGACTTTCCTTATCTCGCTTTCAGAAAATGTTCCCCTATTAGTGCCCATTCTTTTTCCGCTATGCTTACAGATCCCCTTCCATTGCAACAAGCTAACACCCCATTAGCAACTCCCCTTTCTTGACTAATGAGTCTTATGGCTGATTCCCCAATTCATCCACCACCAATGCCTAATCCTGCTGATCATCCTTAGACCAAAATATGGAACATGCCACACTTATCTCCATAAACAGTCACTCTCCAGAAGAAGCAAATGCATGTGCCTATGAAGGTTACCTATCCATATGCCCTGCTTACTAGTGCTCCTTTTGTAGGTGGGTTAGTTTCATCACCAGCCGAATTCATAGTGTAGATAGATTATGGAAAAGAGGCACGCGTGAACAGAATGATGAAACGCAAGGTAAAGAATGATAATGCTCCTGCCGAGCTAAGAGTACAAACTCTATATGATGAGGCCCGACAAGAATTAAAATTTGTGACCATGTACTCAAGGGTAAGCAAGCCTTAGGGAGAAATGCAACCCAAAGACTATGAGATATATGCTGTCGAACTCGACATGAAGGTAGCCTAGCCATAAGATAAGGTTGAAATCATGGAGGAAACACAATGGGTAGTCACTTCTGACTTTCTCAAAACTGGTCTCCAGTTAAAGAAAAAGGATGAGCAGCTCCGGGTAGCTAGGGAAAGGGTAAGTTTTCTAGAAACAAAGGAGAAATCCTTAGAGACAGATATCGCCCGAATGACTAAAAGGGCACTAGCAGCAGAAAATGAAAGGAGCAAGCTTCAGGGTGAAATTGCGAAGACCCAGGCTGCTGACCCGGGCATAATAAAAGAGCTGCAAAGTAAGAACAAGGAACCACGAAAAAACCTACAGCGAAAGGATGAATAGCTCGAGCACCTCTGCTTTGAACATAGTCAGGTGATGACACAAAAAAGTGAAGAATTAGAGTGCCTACAGGATCAGTGTGCACAAAGAATACAAGAGAAAGAGGCCAAATTCAAAGGCCTAAAGGTTCAACTAGAGGAAGAGCTCCGAGAGACAAAGGTTTCCATGGAGGAGCAATCAGCAAACCACTCCCGAGCTAAGCAGAATTGGAATAAAGAAATGAGCAACTATGCGGAGTAGCTGGCATCTGAGAAAAGGAAAAAGGCAGAATTAGCTGAGGCCCTTATTTCAAGAGATGTGGATTACTTCGCTTAAAGCCTCTCTTTTTCCTTCCCCTGCCCAACCTGATGTCATTCCGTTGGTTAGGCAATTATACATTTCTCACTGGGAGAAAATTAAGATTTTTTTCCTAACACTACAGCCGACCCTCTAATTTATCGACAAGGCATCAAGGCTTAATCAAGAATCCCACGATACAATGGAGCAGTTCCCACGATTCATCTTGGAGAAGGTTCCCAAGGCGAGGAATTTTCTCAACAAACTATACTCCGTCTCTGATGAAATCCTTGCCAGAGCGGGTATTGAGGATCAGGACACAGTTGCCCAAATGACAAGTAAATTCATTCATTGTCACTCTGCTTTCCAGCGCACTAAGGCAACCGTGACTTTTCTAGGTAAGGCACTGGGTGACATACGGGGAGGTTTCTCTGATTTAAGCAAAATGGGGCTACCATCCCCATTCTTCTAGGATGGCTCTATTGCCACAACTATCCAGATTGCTAAGGTTATTAAGCAGAAGGAAAATGACATGGAGGCTTTTAGGGAGTTCAGCAGCTCTCCAACGACAGCCGACATTGAAGCAGTCATTCATCCGCTTTCACAATTACTTTTCCATATACAAGCAGGCACTGGTCTACTTGATGTGTTGCCTCACAAGGAAGCTATTGATCTATGCAGAGCATAGGAAAATTTGTGCAGCATGGCAAAGCCATCCGAAAATGAATGGTCACCCTTGTAGGGGCTCTTTCCAAACTTTGACTCTATCAGCCCTATGCATAAAGCTCTGGTCTGTAGCACCAAAGAGATTTTTGGGTTTTTTGTTCCTTTTTCGAAACACCCCGAATAGTCACTAAAAGCTATTAAAATAAATATTTGAACAAGCTCCCTTCGGGTTTCTTTTTGTATTGTGTGTGCCCCGGTCTATGCATCACTGAGTTTATTTGGCTTCCCATCAAGTTTTTCATCTACCACTTCACGTACATACTCTTTTCGGGTCCTGAGGAGCTGCGCTGGGCGTCCACGTGTCACACTAGTGGGAGGATTTTATTTCTTATTTCCTTAAGACTCTTTGGGTTGCGGAGTGCTTCCGTGGGGCCATCATTCCTGAAAAGTGTCAAAGGGTCCTACATCATGCTACGTGGTGGTAGATCGCAAGTTTTTCATGCGGGGATGAAATAAACAACTGTGGGCAGTGAAAGGCTTCCATGTGTCCTTGACGACAAGCTAATTGAACTTTCCCTCCGCTGGGATAAGGATATATGCCCATTAGACACGTGTTGCATCTTCGTAATCTCTCGACAGTGATGGGAGAAAGTTTCATGTGGGCAGTGAAAGGCTGCCACATACCTTGCGACTGATCTGTGGAGCAAGCGATGGGTTGGCTGAAGGAGATAACGCTATTGGGTACTGCTTGTCATGGTCATTTATAGCGGTGGATGACACCTATCACCTAGAGCCTAGCTGGGACATCTGCCATCATTACAAGGGATGCACCTGCACCTGCGATGACTAGATGCTGTGTTCTAGCTTGATGCCATTGTAATAACCTTGGGAATCTTTTGATTCAAGCATCATTGTAGGCGATTGCAGAATCTTTTCTATTATAGTTCTCCAAGGTGGTGGGAGGCTTCTTTTCCTGCTATATATACTCT
Organism: Sequoia sempervirens; assembly: GCA_007258455.2. Classification (NCBI taxonomy): domain Eukaryota; kingdom Viridiplantae; phylum Streptophyta; class Pinopsida; order Cupressales; family Cupressaceae; genus Sequoia; species Sequoia sempervirens. The sequence continues at coordinate 267,610,627 of VDFB02193867.1, forward strand.
CTCTGTCAATGAGAGATGGTCCAAGATTTTTGAGAAAAACACATTGGTGTTAGCAAAAGATACCAGGCCTCTTTTACTATTTTTATTTGTAAGAAACTGTCAGACTATGCCAATTGTTCGGCCTTTCTATTTTTTATGCTTTGATTAAACTATAAACTGTGCTCTATACTGTCTTAAGTATTTCATTTCAAAGACTTTTATATATGTTGAATACAATCTTGCTTACCTAAATTATATCTAATGACTCTTCTTAGTAGCGAGGATGTATGCAATATTATTTTATGCTAATAAATGAATTGTCTATATTATAGTTTTAAATCTCTAATATTTTGGAATGCAACGACACCATTCAGGCCCTTAAATCTATGATTTATCATGCCCATCAGTAATTTTGGTGCATCGCCTTAGATTAGATTTTGTTTTATTATATCTGCTTCCTTTTCCCTTTTCAAAAAATATTATAGAAGAAGCCGACTTCTCTAAAAATATGGAGGTCACTCAGTTTAGCGCAAAAGGTCCCCCTTAAACTGAGTTTCCCATAAGACACTATTACTTCATCAATTTTTGGTGTCAACATTCACCAAATAGATTTTTTTTTAAACAAACCTAGTAGTTTAGAAAGTACATTCAATTTGCTACAGATTCTATTTTTACATATTTTTGAAATAATATAGATAACTTATTCAAATTTTTTATGTCAAGTTGCCTAACTCTGATTTTTCTAAATTTTTTGCCACTTAAGGACTTGTTTTTTCCATGATGATCTTGCACATACCCATCAAAGCATTTATCAAGGAAACTTTCAAAACCAAACTCAATAAATGCATCAACAACAATACTATGATCCTTACATGTAAAATCAATATGGATCATTGTCTACCTAAAACCCTCAACATCAAACATATGTTTTAGCACCACCAAATTTCAATACCCAACATAAAACATGTGCTCAACCACAATAAAACACACACGTACAAAATCAAGAACCCAATCCTCCACAACACAACATTGGTGCTCAAACTCCATAACAATACCAAACCTATACACCTCAACAAAAACATAGCATACCTCAACAACAACATAGTGTACCTCAACAAAAACATAGCATACCTCAACAACACAACATACCTCAACAACAACATAACGTACCTAACACATCAACATAGTGTACCTCACCAACACAACACACCTCAACAACAAAAACATCATACCCTCAATACAAAACACACCCACATCGGCCCTCAAGGACCCCATCCATCATCATACACCCACAACATGGCCCAAGGGCCATCATATATACAAAACCCATAATATAACACACACAACATTGTGGGGCATCAAGGTTATAATATCTCTCCTTATCAAACAAATGTACCAAGTGATGGTGTAACCTTACAAATCCAGAATCTCAACCAATGGATATCAGACATCCAAATTAGAAAATTGAAGAAGAGCTATGTTCTACTTGAGACATATGTCCATATCCCTTTGATTGTTCCATATCCATGATACCTTTCCCTAAGAACTTTGAAATACCAAAATTTGACAAATACAAGGGAAGAAGAGATCTAATAGAGCATGTGCGAGAATTCTCAATAGCTTACATGGATGTACTTGACATAATGCTACCTATTTAATGAGACTTTTTCCATGAAGTCTTGGTGGTGCTGCTATCAAGTGGTTCTCTCATCTATTGCCTAGTATCAAAACCTTTGATGAGTTGTTAGAAAAATTTGTCAATCATTTTGCATACAACATAGAGCAAGATATAACACTCCCTAATCTAATATAAAATTAAACAGAGCCAAGGGGAATAATTTTCTTTATATCTATAGAGATGGAGATGTAAAGCTAGCAAATGTAAATGGCCCATTCCCAAGAAACAACTTGTATAAATCTTTGTATCTAAGATACAAGCAAACATTAGCTACCAACTCACCATGTTGTTCCCTATTAATTTTGAGGAAACCATAAAAAAGGGTTTACTCATCGAAAGATCTCTCATAGCAAGGGGAGTCATTAAACTATATAATAAAAAAGACCAAGCTTCAAGTTCTAATGAAAAACCTAAAATATGGGAAAAGAACAAGAACATTATCAATGATGGAGTGGTAGATGCAAAATTTATATGAAATGTATAACCACCTAGTAATCCACAGAACAATGTCCAAGTAGATCAAGCGAACTACCCTCAAAACAACTCTCTAAAAAAAAAAGCTTCATATCCTCCAAATAACCAACAACCAAATCAAGGTCAAGATATTCAAAGAGGGTTGCCAAGGAAAAATAATCAAAGTAGGAGAAAATTCACTCCATTGGGAGAAACTCTTGAGGTAGTTATGCATAAACTCATCCAAAAGAACCTTATTAGGCTTCCTAATCCTAATAAAACAACTTATGATGAACCAAACTACAAAACCCCTTGGTACAATGAGAACGATCGATGCGAATTCCACAAGATGAAGGGTCGCACAACAAATACCTTTATGAGACTTAAAAACATCATACAAGACTTAATAGAAAAAGGAGAGGTCAACATTAAACATTATCCTGGGCCCTCCCATAATAGAGACATGGGTATCTACAAGTATTCACCACTCAATCATTCTAGGGGAAATGAAAAAGGTAAGGGACAAGATTACTGAAAAGCCAACTTCACCTACAAAGAAGTCGTAGGAACCATTTTTCAAGTTGATCAAAATATTAATTTCATGACCATACTCGACAAAAGCCTCAATGTAATGTGACTACATGAAGAGGAAATGACACAATCCAAGGATCACCACTTCTATCCAAAGTCACCATCAATCCTTCCACTAACTATAGCATTGTTGACCAATTGAAAAGAAATCTAGCATTAATCTCTATCCTTGAACTTTTAAAGTTATCACCAACACATAAAGAGATCCTGGAGAAAGATCTCATTGAAACTTGAGTGCCTAATGATCTTAACACTGATCAATTTCAACCTATGGTTGGTACCATCACTTGTTATTTTATAAAAAAAGATCTTCCCCAAAGAGCCTTTCATAATCAAGCTTTGTATCTTGAGGTTTGTGTCCATAAACAAAAGATCAAGAGAGTCCTAATAGATGGAGTTGTAGACCTAAACATATGTACCCTAAAAAGCATAAATAAATTGGGACATTTTGATGACATGTGATAAAAAAACAAGAGTATCACCATAAGGGCTTATGATGATATGGAGAGAAATTCTGAGGGCACAATAAGACTTCCAATTTAAGTGGGACGAGCAATAGAAGATATGACTTGTTAGGTACTAGATATTGAATTACCCTTATAAACTTCTCTTGGGACATTAATGGATCCATGCAATGCAAGCAACCCCTTCAACCTTTCATCAATGCTTAAAATTTCCTTACAATGATAAGGAAGTTACAATAAACACTTATCTTGAATCCTTCTAGTACTGGTCAAACTTGGAGGAGAAGTACAAAACACTCCTTCAAATATGTAGTAATGACATATCATTCCACTCATTTTCATATATTGATCTCCCATTACTTGCTTCATCCTCAACTCCATCTACATCATCCGATCCTCCTAAATTTGACCTCAAGATCTAGGTTCTTGACAATGGTTGTGGAGAATACCATTTCAAACAATCCTTCTACATTGGGGAGCTACCCCCATCACCAAAATCCTATGAGCTACCAAAGGAAATAAAGCATGTTCAAGATGTAACCTATGAAGTCAAGCAGGGCCTACTATCTTCACGAAGTGGGGAGACATGAAGGATGAAGTGGTATTTGAAGAGGGCCTCTCATCATGAATCTATAAAGAAGAACAAGAAAAAAAAAACAACGGCATCCCCTTTCTATGGATCTTAGTAATAAAGGTTATCAGATAGCAAGAAATATAGGAAACATTGGAAAAGGTGGCCTTGGTCTACATGAACAAGGTATAAGACAACCCATCATAATATAACAACGTAGGAAGAGCATGGGACTAGGTTATGGTTCAATAGACATGGTTGCCCCAAACATTGAAATTACCTCTTATTAGGAAATAACTCCTAATATCATTAAGACGCAGGATAACTACAATCTTATTGACAATGACCTAACAATCACATACCTATTTGAAGACTTTTACATAAATACCATGACCTTCAAACCTATATCTAAGGACTACCATATTGAAATAGACTCCAACGAATGGGAATGGGAGTCTTGTACCTCTAGTGACTATGACCTAGATACCCTATGGGACCTTCATAACTATGCTATCCTTACCTTTTCCCCATCCAAATCCACCATAATATTTTATGATAACAATGATAACTTACCCTTACGTCACCCACAGTTGATCAATTGGGATCAACAATGTCATCATGCACCTATTGTGGACCTATTCCAAAACAACAAAGCTATTACAAAGTTCATGGGAATTCAACAAGGTGTCCATCAAGGAGATCACCAGGTTAGTTTTGTCATAGAACTAGAACAAGGAGCATACTTTGGAGGGTAGATTGTGTCCTCTAGTCACAAAATTGAAATGAAAAATTTAAAAATAAAAATGAGACACCCTAGGGAAAACCATAATGTGGCTTTATCAGGTCATGAAAAAAGAAAAAAAAGGATGTATCTAAGGGTGAAAACCTCCTTGACACCCAAAGATGGAGGATTCAATCTCCCCATTACAGAGCATCTGGAACAATTAGCAGCATTGGTTGAAGGTTCTAAACCTGTCAACATTGGAACAACAAAAACACCTAAAGTAACATATCATACAACTTCCATATATCTTGAGGAAATATTCAACTTCACAACATTCATCGAGGAATGTAAGATCAACTTCACCTAGACATATGTATATTTTCCTAGGCTAGATCTAGTATTAGTGGTACACCATCTAATGATATTCCTTGCATCAAAACTGGTTAAGCAAAAGCTCCACAAGATGCACCCACAGATAGCACTGTTAGTCAAGGTGGAGCTTCAAAAAATGTTGGATGTATTATTCATCAGACCTATAGACTATCTTGAGTGGGTGTCTAACCTTGTACTAGTATCAAAACCCACTAGGGGCATATCGATTTGTACAAACTTTAGAGATATTAACAAGGAATTCCCTAAGGATGACTTCCCCCTTCCCAACATTGACATAATAGTGGATCTAACTGTTGGCCATCAAATTCTTTCACTAATGGATGGATTTTTTGGATACAACCAGATAAAGATAACTCTTGAAGATCAACACAAAACAACTTTTACCTATGCTTTGATAACTTTTTGTAGAAACATCATGCCATTTGGTTTGAAGAACGTAGGAGCCACATATCAAAGAGAAATAAATACCATTTTCTATGACATGTTTCACATCACCATGGAGGATTATGTAGATAATCTATTAGCTAAATCAGTCAGAAAACATGAACAACTGGCTAACTTAGCTAGGATATTTGATAGACTAGAGGAATATAACTTGCATCTAACTCTGAAGAAATGTGTGCTCGACATATAACATCTAGGAAACTATTGGAATACATTCTATCTAGAAGAGGTATTGAGTTGGGTCACACTAAAGTTAAGGCTATTCAGGATATGCCTCCCCGAGAACATTAAGGAAAGCTTTAGTCTATTAGAAGGTTCATTGCACAACTAGTAGGTAAATGTCATCCATTCACACACTTGCTCTACAAAGATGTAGCATTCAAATGGGATGAAAGGAATGATCAAGCTTTTTAATAGGAAAAAGGACTTGTAGTAATGGAAAGAGTATCCTTATTCCTTACTTGATTTGGGAATAATTATCATTGAATTAACCTAAATTTTTCTAGGTTTAATGTTGTAATGAGTTGTAACACATTCACATTGATCTTGGCCCCCCTTTTTAATAAAATGTACTTAATTTGTACCCTCTTTTAAGTGTTGTAAAGTGTTGTAACATAGTTTGACATTTATCTAGGGTCTTCTTAATTAATTATGGCTAATTAGAGTTAATTAGCCCCTTTAATTCAAATTTAAGCCTTATTTGTGACACCTCCTAAAGATCTATCCTGAAACCCATAATTTAAATTACATAACATTTAATTGGGAAAATTTGAGGTCCTAGAAATTGGTGCTAGGAACCATTCACCTGAGGTAGAAAATGGGTCCCCCCCCTATAGGACCCCCCTTTTTTGGCAGATTCTACATGGGTTTTTGATGTACTTTCATTCCCCAAAGGCAAGGTTCTCGAAAATAGTGTTAGGACGCATTCACCCTAGGTGGTGAATGGGTCCTCTCTTAATGAGTACCCCATTTTTGAATTTCATTCTAGTGGGAATTTAATAATGTTTGTTTCCAGATCTGGTGTCATCTTGAATTGTTTGAATTTTAGGGTTAATCTCTTGATTTAGTATAAATAAGGGGTTAATTCACGTTGTTTCTCCTAGCAAGTTTATAAGACATCCTAGCAATTTCAAGAGAGAATTTTAGAGCACTTCAAGAGAATTTTTAAAGGTATTTCAAGGTATATTATGAAGATTTTAATGTATAAATTCAAGATCATTTCATCATGTCGATGGTTTAATGCATTCATGCATGTTGTTGAACTAAGATAGTTGATGTAGCATTGAAAATCTACTTGCAAGCACTTCTTACATATTATTTGAGATCAAGATCTACATTCTTCATACATGTTAGACTACATATTTATCTTTCAAGACAACATCAAAGGTATCAACACTACATTATTTCATGTTCATGCTTCAATTTCATTATTTCATCATTTGGTTTAATTACCTACAAGGGGTTTGACTTAGGAAAACCCCTATTCAATAACAATCAATAAGTTTTTCTTCTCTTGAGCGTGTGTTTGTAGATTTATAGGTTGAAAATCAAGTGGAGAAGTTTAGAGAAAAATTGTCAAAGTTGTCGAGTTGCAAGATTGATCTTTATAGTGCAAGAACAAATAATTAAAGCTACAAAATCTATTACAGGTTTTCGGGAGCTAAAAGATGAGGATTTGAGAGTGCAGAAATCAAGGAAAATAACCCAAATCTTAATTTTAGAAACCCTAATAGGTACCCATTCACCACTAAAGGTGAATGAGTCCTCTGTGCCCTAAAAATAGGCTTCTTGCATAAAGGTACACACCATTTTAAGCTCTAAATACTCCCCTGATAGTTACTATAACAATTAGGGTTAGTTTCTAATTATTATTTGCATATTTTGTCCCTTATAATTGAAGGAATTGTAGTGTTTAGTGTGGAAAAGTCTAGTGGCTTATCATCTTGATTCATTTAATTTTGGTAAACCCTATTTTTCTACCCTTGTCCATTCGAACACAATAATTCCTCAACAATCCACCTCCACCAAACTGCAATTCACTATCCCTCTACATACATACACTACTCCACCTTATTCCCCTCGACCTTACAATCAAAATGATCCTCTGATTAACTCACTTTTGTAAACTATGACATCCCTCCAAAAACAAGTGGAAACATTACAACAAAACAACAATCAACCTTTGAAATACATCAAATCCAACCTACTATCCTTTGACATATTAACAACAAAAATGCCACAAGGTATAGAAGTCCCTCTATTTGAGAAATATGGTGGAAAAGGAGACCATGTTAGCCATGTTTCTACCTTCATAGCCTTGTGTAGTGATTTCATCTTTGAAGATAAACTCTTTGCTAAGCTATTTTCCAGGTCCTTGAAGGATACTGCTTTAGAGTGGTTCTCTTCTTTACCGAACATTTCAATTGGTTCATTCTATGAACTCATTGATACATTTTATAACCACTTCCATATTCACATGGGTCCCAAGATGACCCTTACTGATTTAGTGACATGCAAACAAAAAGAGGATGAGAAAGTGACCAATTTTATAGCAAGGTACCAAACACTTTATTCACAAGTAAACGTTAAGATTCTTGATGCTGACCTTCAACAAATGTTTATCACCAACCTACAAGATAAACTCTAAAGAAAACTTGAAATGTTGAGTTTTCCATCCTTCACACAGTTATGTGCAGTCCTTCATGATTATCAAAAATTGACTTGTGGATGTGATGTGAAAAATCCCCCTAGTCGTACTAAAAAAATTGAATCTACAACTCAAAATGGCTATCAACTTTTCAAGAAGCATAATAAGGGATTTTCACAACTGAATTCCTCTCAAAAACTCAACAAACTAACAATCAAGTGGCTACTATAAAAATGACAACTCCTTTTGGGGAGAGGGATAGGGAGTTCACTCCTTTACTTGACACGCTTCATAATATCATGTTGTAGCTTATTGAAAAGAACATGCTTACGTTACCTCCTGTTAGAGAATATTGCTCTAATATGCCATTGCCTAAAGGCTTTCAAAAAAATTCTTATTGTCATTACCATCAACAAAATGGCCATGGTACAAAATACTGTAAGTGTCTTAAACATCTTATGCAAGACCTTATTGACAATAATCAACTTCAAATTGGAGGTGTGAATGATCAAAGTAATAAGTCTATAGCCCCTCCTAATCAAAATTTGCAAATATTTACAAATCCCATGCCTAAACACACTATTTCTTTTGTCAAAGCTAGTGAAACTAAGAATGATGTCATGAATGTTGACAAAAATGATGACAATATGAATACTATTGAACAATGTCTCGTCAATACTATGATAACATTTATTGAAGATAGAACTTGTAAGGGCTCAACTAAAAAGCCTCTTGATATTGCTTTTTCAGAAAATGACATACTTAAATGTGCACTTGATGGTCCTCTTTATATAGTTGGCCAAATCAATGATAAGCCCACTAATGGGATATTAATTGATCTTGTCTATGGAGAGAATGTGATCACTGAAGAATTCTTATATGTTGATGAACTATATCAAGAATCATATGAAAAACTAAAAGCATCGATCAAGACACATAATAGGTTTGTTTGCCCTATGATAGGCTCGATAGATCTCCCTTTAAAAGTGGGACCAAAAACATTAAATATCTCATTTTCCATCATCTTGCAATCGGACCAATTTCATTTGAAGCTAGGATATCCATGGATTCACTCCATGAATTTTTTCCCTTTAGTTGTTCATAAATGTCTAAAGTTTCCATTTTCCAATGATATCTTTACTGTGCATCATAGTGGATTTAATCCTACATCAGCCTAAGGAAATTTTTCATTAGATTTATTTTGGCCCGAGCCCATGGAACCTATCAAGCCTCATGAGGATTTATTTTTCAAATCATATCAAAATTTCAAGGCAAAGGAAATAGAAGAATGATCTTTTCGAAACATGCCTCGACCTATAACTGAAACACATATCCTTGATGAAGCATTGATCGAACCAAAAGCCCTTCTGAACATACAAGAGAAACCTATTGAAAAACCTCCCACAATTTCCTACTTGTAAGAGAACATGAGATAACACAAATAATCATGTTGTCCCTCCTAGAATCAAATAAGTTTACAAATTCAAAGAGAGAGCAGTTGAACAACCTACTGTTGTTTCTTCTATTCCTCCCAAGGAAGAGAAGGAACCTATGATTGACAAACCTGCTCTTACACAAACACAAGTTATCAATAGATTGAAACAAGACCAAAGTGCTAGAGTGTGTAGGCATAGACAACATGCTATTTATTGTAGATTACAAACTCAAGAAGGAAAGAACAACATAGAAAATTAGAATCCAAACATACCCAAAGCAATGCATGATGATTCTATGCCCTCTCCACAACATAAATAGGAACATTCCATGGAAATTATGATTCGACCTCCTATTGTAATAAATCTAGATGATGGCATTGACACTGCAAAGATGATGGCATTGACACTACAAAGATTGATGAAGAAGTGCATGATGAGTTGAATACATTTTTTTCTTCTTCTATGAACTTAAATGACAAATCTCCTATAAAGAGTGTTGAACTTGGTGCTACCCCTAGTTTGGTACTTGTTGTTGTCCCTTTAGCTAGTTGTATACCTTCCATTTATACTGATTGAGATTGGGATGCAAACAACCTACTTTAGGTTGACTCACATGTGCCTAACTAGTCCTTTTGCATTTTCATGTTGTCTTTATGTGATTGCATGTGCATAATGTGATCCCCTGTGTTGTTTCATATAATATATCTCTCTCTTTTTGTGCATTCCTCTATATGTACCTTTCATTCTTCTATATGTCGTACTCATTTCATATGTCTTATGTTTTCCTTTTGGGGATGATGTAAGACATCGAGAAATTTATGTCTCTTCCATGTTGACCCAAAAGATTTTCTTTATCTTTTTCCTTTGTCTTGTGTTTTCCTTTTGGGGATGATGCAAGGTGTTGAGACATTTACGTCTCTTCCATGTTGACATGAAAGGATTTTTCTTTGTTTTCAATCTCTCTGTGTCATTCTTCCAATTCTGTGAGTATTTGGGGAATGATGAAAGTTTCATGCTCTATGAAAATATTGTAGCAAAGACATACTAACCTTGAATCCATAAACCCCTTATGTATTTGTGGGGGAAACCCTTCCTTCCTATTTCTTGATTGTTTAAAAAACATATGACTTGGCATAGGGTTTTCTGAGGAGAGCTCTATTGTCTTATGTAAGAAAATTTGCTAATTTAAAGAATTTTCTCACAGTAATGTGTAGCAACTGCCTTAAAGTGGGGGTATACATCAATGACATCTTTGAAAAATTTTCATGGCGTGATTTTTATTTTTTCTTGTGATGTGTCCTCTTCTTGGTGGTGTCATTAGGTTTGATGTCCTCCAAGGGTGTACAATCTACCTTCATGGAATGATGCAAACAATGCATCCCATAAGTGACGATCTAACACCCTTGATTTTTCCTCTCTTGAAGAAATTAGGCACAATGCTCCCTAAGAAGAAGACCTTACATGAACAAAGTAAAATCCCCTTTAGCAAAATTTTACATGATATTACAAAGGCATTTACAAAAAGCATTACATTATGGTGCCTTGTCAAATTTGTCAAGAGGATAACTTTAGTAAGGTATGAGAGGCTAATATGATTCTCTCATTTGTCACCTCATTGGGATAACTCACCTAGTGGACATACTGAGGTTACATTACTCTGGAGCGAGCATATACACATATTTGGGACAACTCACCTAGTGGATAGACTGAGGTTCCACTACCCCAGAGTGAGAAACATATGTTATGGGAAAACAACCCCATTCCACATCACATTGGAATGGTTGTGCTTGATCCTTTTGTTTATTTTTTCTTAGCCTTTGACAAGGTATGATCATGTATCTTTGTTATTGCTACATACTTAAGTATCTTTAATGTCTACTTTAGTTTGAGTTTGACAATGGGGCCATCCTCTCACTAAAGTGGGGGAAAAATGTAGTAATGGAAAAAATATCCTTTTTACTTACTTGATTTGTTCCAATAATTGTCATTGAATTAACCTAATTTTTCCTCAGTTTTATGTTGTAACATTTGTGTTGTATCACATTCACATTGATCTTGGGCCCCATTTTCTAATAAAATGTACTTAATTTGTACCCTCTTTTAAGTGTTGTAAAAAACTTTCACATTTATCTAGGGTCTTCTTAATTAATTATGGTTAATTAGAGTTAATTAGCCCCTTTAATTCAAATTTAAGCCGTATTTGTGACACCTCTCGAAGATCTATCCCAAAACCCATAATTCAAATTACATAACATTTAATTGGGAAAATTTGAGGTCCTGGAAATTGGTGCTAGGATCCATTCACCCTAGGTGGCGAATGGGTCCTCCCTCTATAGGATCCCCTTTTCTAGAAGATTCTACATGGGTTTTTGATGTACTTTCATTCCTCAAAGGCAAGGTCCTGGAAAATAGTGCAAGGACCCATTCACCCTAGGTGACAAATGGGTCCTCCCTTAATGAGGACCCCCTTTTTGAATTTAATTCTTGTGGGAATTTAATAATGTTTGTTTCCAGATTTGGTGTCGACTTTAATTGTTTGAATTTTGAGATTAATCTCCTGATTTAGTATAAATAAGGGGTTAATTCACATTGTTTCTCCTAGAAAGTTTACAAGACATCCTAGAAATTTTAAGAAAGCACTATAAATCACTTCAAGAGCATTTTAAAAGGGATTTCAAGGAAGATTATTAGGAGTTTATTGCAACAATTCGAGATCATTTCATCATGTCGATGGTTTAATGAATTCATGCATGTTGTTGAGCTAAGATAGTTGATGTAGAATTGAAGATCTACTTGCAAGCATTGTTTACATCTTATTTGATATCAATATCTACATTCTTCATGGCCACTACATGTTAGATTATAGATTTATCTTTCAAGACAACATCAAAGGTATCAACACTACATTATTTCATGTTCATGCTTCAATTTCATTATTTCATCATTTGGTTTAATTCCCTACAAGGGGTTTGACTTAGGAAAACCCCTATTCAATAACAATCAATAAGTTTTTCTTCTCTTGAGCGTGTGTTTGTAGATTTATAGGTTGAAAATCAAGTGGAGAAGAAGTTTAGAGAAAAATTGTCAAAGTTGTCAAGTTGCAAGATTGATCTTTGTAGTGCAAGAACAAATAATTGAAGCTACAAAATATAATACAGGTTTTCGGGAGCTAAAAGATGAGGATTTGAGAGTGCAAAAATCAAGGAAAATAACCCAAATCTCAGTTTTAGAAACCCTAACAGGGATCCATTCACCACTAAAGGCGAATGAGTCCTTTATGCCCTAAAAATAAGCTTCTTGCAACAAGGTACACACCATTTTAAGCTCTAAATACTCCTCTTATAGCTACTATAATAGTTAGGGTTGAAATTTTTGATTGTTATTTGCATCTTTTGGCCCTCATAATTTCATGAATTGTATTGTTTAGTGTGGAAAAGTCTTGTGGTTTATCATCTTAATTCATTTCATTTTGGTAAACTCTATTTTTCACCTAAGCAGGGTTATTTTCTCACTCCCCAAATATTGAGCCTCCAATTCAAGATAAAGAAATGATTATATATATGTCCACAACAACTTTGGGAGCTCTATTAGAACAACTTGGTGAGAAGAATAAAGAACACGTAGTTTACTACAATAGTCGTATCCTAGTTGGCTATGAGTTGAATTATACACCCATTGAATGAGCATGTCTATTAGTTGTCTTCACAATAGAAAATATTTGGCATTACATGTTAAATAGACAAATGAAGTTGATATCTAAGATAGACCCCTTAAAATATCTCTCAGAAAAAGTAGCTCTTATAGGAAGTATCGCTACGTCTAGGTTATGATACTTAGAAAATTCAAAATAGAATATGTCTAGAAAAAATCCATCAAGGGACAAGTGTTAGTAGATTGGTTAGCAGAAGCACCAATTGAAGATCATCAACCACTCATAGCAGAATTTATAGATGAGAGCATCTTGCTAACAAATTAGTCAACCTGTTGGACCATGTACTTTGATGGATCCCACACTCAACATGGATTTGGGGTCGATATCCTATTTGTCACACCACAAGGAGATGGCATACCAAAAGCATACATGATTTCCTTCCCCTATACAAAAAATATAGCTGAGTATGAAGCATTAATCACTAGGCTAAAAATGGTTGTGAAGTGGAAAATTAACGAACTACAAGTCTATAGTGACTCTAAGTTGGTCAGAAGGCAGGTCAATGAAAAATGCTAGAATAAAGATGACAAGCTCATGCCATACAAAAGGATAGTGGAAAGCTTCAAAAAATACTTTCTAGTCATCTTTTAACAAATCTCAAGGGTTAACAATAAAGCACCTGATGCTATGGCTACTATTGATTCACTCCTTGACATAATTGATAATGTTCTTCTATACGAATTCCTCATGGAGAAATTGCTTGTACCAACATTTGATATCCCAGAGTCTGAACTCATATGTGATGTTGGTCCTGACTCACCTTGGTATGAAGACCCATTTTCCTATATCTAGCAAAGAATAATACCACCCCACCTAACAACCAATAAAAAGAAAGCCTTCATCCACTAAACTTCATGTTTTACTATCATAGGAGATTCCTTATACCACTAGATTCTTGATGGTATGTTACTTTGATTTCTTAATGCATAAGAAGTGCAAACTACCTTGCAAGAGATACATGAAGGTTTTTGTGGATCCTATGCTAGCGGGCCTAACCTAGTCCAAAAGTTGTTATGAACATGGTACTACTAGCCATCAATGGAGAAAGAGGCAATTTATTTTTCTACGAGGTTTTCTCAATACCAATAGTATGGAGATCTTGTGCATGCACTTGCATAAGAGTTGCATCCTATCATTACTCCATGGCCCTTCTCTTAGTGGGGACTGGACCTAATAGGAAAGATATCATCAACCTCATCCAATGGGAACACATTCATCATCACTACTATGGATTACTTTACAAAGTGGATATAGGCCATTCCTTTAACCTATATCACAAGGAAACAAATAGCTAAGTTCATTCTTAACTATTTAATCTATCGATATGGTATCCCATAAACTATCATAACAGATAATGGAACTCCTAAACTGGAAAGAAAATGGGAAGTGGGGGAGTTCCCACCTCTATTCTCCTTCGACCACTCAATAATGTCCTAGGAATCCAAATTGGATTGACCATCAACCCAAAGGGTGAGTCAATTCTCAACAAGGAAGACCTAAGAGGGGGTTCTTTAAGCTTTAAGGGTTTCACCACCAAGCAAAATCTTGGAAAAGACACTTTAACATTCAACTCACAAAACCTAATGATGCAAGCTAAATGATGAGTGCAAATGAGGAAATTATGCAACAAGAAGTTAGGATGTGTGTACCTGGGAAGTCTAGAAATGTGATGAGGATTCTAGAAATGCAAGAATGTTGTCAAAAATTTCTACGGAGGACTAAGATGCCCTTATTGTTGACTTAGTCATGCTATTATTTTTTGGGGGAGATGCAAAATCTTCAGATGCCAAAACATTGATCTAAACGAATCTCTGAAAATTACCCTCAGGAGAACTAAAATTCCCTAGGTGGTGACTTAGTCCCATTTTGAATTTCTAGAATCTTTGAAAGTGATCTCGAGGCTCAAGGTCTACACTTCCTTCTTCTTAGATCTCAAGTCCTGAATCTTCCAAATTTCGCTTGTAGGTGAGTTTCTATGAAGATGACTTGACCTTGCAATGCAACTTTGCAAATTTGTACTTCAAATGATATTTAAGTCTCCAACCTAAATCTATAATCACAAACACACAAGAGAGGGAAAACTTGTTGATTGTTATTAAATGGGGGTTTTCCTTGTTCAAACCCCTTGTTGGTAATTAAACCTTGAAATGAAATAGAATAATGAAGGGAAATGATGAATGAGTAAAGTGCTATGTTGCAACTCACCAAAAAGCTTGTAATAAGCTACTACAAATATGCTTGAAATGATTGTAGTGGATGTGGTTCTTGACTCTTGCTTGAATGATATTGATCCTGGATGAAACACTTGCTTGAATCATAAACCCTACATCATAATTTTTAGCACAATAACACACATGATGCAAGAAGATATTTCATATGATGCTTGAATCTTGATGATGGATTCAAATTATTGATGAATTGCTCTTGAATGAT
>VDFB02193867.1:267626251-267702623 GCA_007258455.2 Sequoia sempervirens
AATTTTTTGCCACTTAAGGACTTGTTTTTTCCATGATGATCTTGCACATACCCATCAAAGCATTTATCAAGGAAACTTTCAAAACCAAACTCAATAAATGCATCAACAACAATACTATGATCCTTACATGTAAAATCAATATGGATCATTGTCTACCTAAAACCCTCAACATCAAACATATGTTTTAGCACCACCAAATTTCAATACCCAACATAAAACATGTGCTCAACCACAATAAAACACACACGTACAAAATCAAGAACCCAATCCTCCACAACACAACATTGGTGCTCAAACTCCATAACAATACCAAACCTATACACCTCAACAAAAACATAGCATACCTCAACAACAACATAGTGTACCTCAACAAAAACATAGCATACCTCAACAACACAACATACCTCAACAACAACATAACGTACCTAACACATCAACATAGTGTACCTCACCAACACAACACACCTCAACAACAAAAACATCATACCCTCAATACAAAACACACCCACATCGGCCCTCAAGGACCCCATCCATCATCATACACCCACAACATGGCCCAAGGGCCATCATATATACAAAACCCATAATATAACACACACAACATTGTGGGGCATCAAGGTTATAATATCTCTCCTTATCAAACAAATGTACCAAGTGATGGTGTAACCTTACAAATCCAGAATCTCAACCAATGGATATCAGACATCCAAATTAGAAAATTGAAGAAGAGCTATGTTCTACTTGAGACATATGTCCATATCCCTTTGATTGTTCCATATCCATGATACCTTTCCCTAAGAACTTTGAAATACCAAAATTTGACAAATACAAGGGAAGAAGAGATCCAATAGAGCATGTGCGAGAATTCTCAATAGCTTACATGGATGTACTTGACATAATGCTACCTATTTAATGAGACTTTTTCCATGAAGTCTTGGTGGTGCTGCTATCAAGTGGTTCTCTCATCTATTGCCTAGTATCAAAACCTTTGATGAGTTGTTAGAAAAAATTGTCAATCATTTTGCATACAACATAGAGCAAGATATAACACTCCCTAATCTAATATAAAATTAAACAGAGCCAAGGGGAATAATTTTCTTTATATCTATAGAGATGGAGATGTAAAGCTAGCAAATGTAAATGGCCCATTCCCAAGAAACAACTTGTATAAATCTTTGTATCTAAGATACAAGCAAACATTAGCTACCAACTCACCATGTTGTTCCCTATTAATTTTGAGGAAACCATAAAAAAGGGTTTACTCATCGAAAGATCTCTCATAGCAAGGGGAGTCATTAAACTATATAATAAAAAAGACCAAGCTTCAAGTTCTAATGAAAAACCTAAAATATGGGAAAAGAACAAGAACATTATCAATGATGGAGTGGTAGATGCAAAATTTATATGAAATGTATAACCACCTAGTAATCCACAGAACAATGTCCAAGTAGATCAAGCGAACTACCCTCAAAACAACTCTCTAAAAAAAAAAGCTTCATATCCTCCAAATAACCAACAACCAAATCAAGGTCAAGATATTCAAAGAGGGTTGCCAAGGAAAAATAATCAAAGTAGGAGAAAATTCACTCCATTGGGAGAAACTCTTGAGGTAGTTATGCATAAACTCATCCAAAAGAACCTTATTAGGCTTCCTAATCCTAATAAAACAACTTATGATGAACCAAAATACAAAACCCCTTGGTACAATGAGAACGATCGATGCGAATTCCACAAGATGAAGGGTCGCACAACAAATACCTTTATGAGACTTAAAAACATCATACAAGACTTAATAGAAAAAGGAGAGGTCAACATTAAACATTATCCTGGGCCCTCCCATAATAGAGACATGGGTATCTACAAGTATTCACCACTCAATCATTCTAGGGGAAATGAAAAAGGTAAGGGACAAGATTACTGAAAAGCCAACTTCACCTACAAAGAAGTCGTAGGAACCATTTTTCAAGTTGATCAAAATATTAATTTCATGACCATACTCGACAAAAGCCTCAATGTAATGTGACTACATGAAGAGGAAATGACACAATCCAAGGATCACCACTTCTATCCAAAGTCACCATCAATCCTTCCACTAACTATAGCATTGTTGACCAATTGAAAAGAAATCTAGCATTAATCTCTATCCTTGAACTTTTAAAGTTATCACCAACACATAAAGAGATCCTGGAGAAAGATCTCATTGAAACTTGAGTGCCTAATGATCTTAACACTGATCAATTTCAACCTATGGTTGGTACCATCACTTGTTATTTTATAAAAAAAGATCTTCCCCAAAGAGCCTTTCATAATCAAGCTTTGTATCTTGAGGTTTGTGTCCATAAACAAAAGATCAAGAGAGTCCTAATAGATGGAGTTGTAGACCTAAACATATGTACCCTAAAAAGCATAAATAAATTGGGACATTTTGATGACATGTGATAAAAAAACAAGAGTATCACCATAAGGGCTTATGATGATATGGAGAGAAATTCTGAGGGCACAATAAGACTTCCAATTTAAGTGGGACGAGCAATAGAAGATATGACTTGTTAGGTACTAGATATTGAATTACCCTTATAAACTTCTCTTGGGACATTAATGGATCCATGCAATGCAAGCAACCCCTTCAACCTTTCATCAATGCTTAAAATTTCCTTACAATGATAAGGAAGTTACAATAAACACTTATCTTGAATCCTTCTAGTACTGGTCAAACTTGGAGGAGAAGTACAAAACACTCCTTCAAATATGTAGTAATGACATATCATTCCACTCATTTTCATATATTGATCTCCCATTACTTGCTTCATCCTCAACTCCATCTACATCATCCGATCCTCCTAAATTTGACCTCAAGATCTAGGTTCTTGACAATGGTTGTGGAGAATACCATTTCAAACAATCCTTCTACATTGGGGAGCTACCCCCATCACCAAAATCCTATGAGCTACCAAAGGAAATAAAGCATGTTCAAGATGTAACCTATGAAGTCAAGCAGGGCCTACTATCTTCACGAAGTGGGGAGACATGAAGGATGAAGTGGTATTTGAAGAGGGCCTCTCATCATGAATCTATAAAGAAGAACAAGAAAAAAAAAACAACGGCATCCCCTTTCTATGGATCTTAGTAATAAAGGTTATCAGATAGCAAGAAATATAGGAAACATTGGAAAAGGTGGCCTTGGTCTACATGAACAAGGTATAAGACAACCCATCATAATATAACAACGTAGGAAGAGCATGGGACTAGGTTATGGTTCAATAGACATGGTTGCCCCAAACATTGAAATTACCTCTTATTAGGAAATAACTCCTAATATCATTAAGACGCAGGATAACTACAATCTTATTGACAATGACCTAACAATCACATACCTATTTGAAGACTTTTACATAAATACCATGACCTTCAAACCTATATCTAAGGACTACCATATTGAAATAGACTCCAACGAATGGGAATGGGAGTCTTGTACCTCTAGTGACTATGACCTAGATACCCTATGGGACCTTCATAACTATGCTATCCTTACCTTTTCCCCATCCAAATCCACCATAATATTTTATGATAACAATGATAACTTACCCTTACGTCACCCACAGTTGATCAATTGGGATCAACAATGTCATCATGCACCTATTGTGGACCTATTCCAAAACAACAAAGCTATTACAAAGTTCATGGGAATTCAACAAGGTGTCCATCAAGGAGATCACCAGGTTAGTTTTGTCATAGAACTAGAACAAGGAGCATACTTTGGAGGGGAGATTGTGTCCTCTAGTCACAAAATTGAAATGAAAAATTTAAAAATAAAAATGAGACACCCTAGGGAAAACCATAATGTGGCTTTATCAGGTCATGAAAAAAGAAAAAAAAGGATGTATCTAAGGGTGAAAACCTCCTTGACACCCAAAGATGGAGGATTCAATCTCCCCATTACAGAGCATCTGGAACAATTAGCAGCATTGGTTGAAGGTTCTAAACCTGTCAACATTGGAACAACAAAAACACCTAAAGTAACATATCATACAACTTCCATATATCTTGAGGAAATATTCAACTTCACAACATTCATCGAGGAATGTAAGATCAACTTCACCTAGACATATGTATATTTTCCTAGGCTAGATCTAGTATTAGTGGTACACCATCTAATGATATTCCTTGCATCAAAACTGGTTAAGAAAAAGCTCCACAAGATGCACCCACAGATAGCACTGTTAGTCAAGGTGGAGCTTCAAAAAATGTTGGATGTATTATTCATCAGACCTATAGACTATCTTGAGTGGGTGTCTAACCTTGTACTAGTATCAAAACCCACTAGGGGCATATCGATTTGTACAAACTTTAGAGATATTAACAAGGAATTCCCTAAGGATGACTTCCCCCTTCCCAACATTGACATAATAGTGGATCTAACTGTTGGCCATCAAATTCTTTCACTAATGGATGGATTTTTTGGATACAACCAGATAAAGATAACTCTTGAAGATCAACACAAAACAACTTTTACCTATGCTTTGATAACTTTTTGTAGAAACATCATGCCATTTGGTTTGAAGAACGTAGGAGCCACATATCAAAGAGAAATAAATACCATTTTCTATGACATGTTTCACATCACCATGGAGGATTATGTAGATAATCTATTAGCTAAATCAGTCAGAAAACATGAACAACTGGCTAACTTAGCTAGGATATTTGATAGACTAGAGGAATATAACTTGCATCTAACTCTGAAGAAATGTGTGCTCGACATATAACATCTAGGAAACTATTGGAATACATTCTATCTAGAAGAGGTATTGAGTTGGGTCACACTAAAGTTAAGGCTATTCAGGATATGCCTCCCCGAGAACATTAAGGAAAGCTTTAGTCTATTAGAAGGTTCATTGCACAACTAGTAGGTAAATGTCATCCATTCACACACTTGCTCTACAAAGATGTAGCATTCAAATGGGATGAAAGGAATGATCAAGCTTTTTAATAGGAAAAAGGACTTGTAGTAATGGAAAGAGTATCCTTATTCCTTACTTGATTTGGGAATAATTATCATTGAATTAACCTAAATTTTTCTAGGTTTAATGTTGTAATGAGTTGTAACACATTCACATTGATCTTGGCCCCCCTTTTTAATAAAATGTACTTAATTTGTACCCTCTTTTAAGTGTTGTAAAGTGTTGTAACATAGTTTGACATTTATCTAGGGTCTTCTTAATTAATTATGGCTAATTAGAGTTAATTAGCCCCTTTAATTCAAATTTAAGCCTTATTTGTGACACCTCCTAAAGATCTATCCTGAAACCCATAATTTAAATTACATAACATTTAATTGGGAAAATTTGAGGTCCTAGAAATTGGTGCTAGGAACCATTCACCTGAGGTAGAAAATGGGTCCCCCCCCTATAGGACCCCCCTTTTTTGGCAGATTCTACATGGGTTTTTGATGTACTTTCATTCCCCAAAGGCAAGGTTCTCGAAAATAGTGTTAGGACGCATTCACCCTAGGTGGTGAATGGGTCCTCTCTTAATGAGTACCCCATTTTTGAATTTCATTCTAGTGGGAATTTAATAATGTTTGTTTCCAGATCTGGTGTCATCTTGAATTGTTTGAATTTTAGGGTTAATCTCTTGATTTAGTATAAATAAGGGGTTAATTCACGTTGTTTCTCCTAGCAAGTTTATAAGACATCCTAGCAATTTCAAGAGAGAATTTTAGAGCACTTCAAGAGAATTTTTAAAGGTATTTCAAGGTATATTATGAAGATTTTACTGTAGAAATTCAAGATCATTTCATCATGTCGATGGTTTAATGCATTCATGCATGTTGTTGAACTAAGATAGTTGATGTAGCATTGAAAATCTACTTGCAAGCACTTCTTACATATTATTTGAGATCAAGATCTACATTCTTCATACATGTTAGACTACATATTTATCTTTCAAGACAACATCAAAGGTATCAACACTACATTATTTCATGTTCATGCTTCAATTTCATTATTTCATCATTTGGTTTAATTACCTACAAGGGGTTTGACTTAGGAAAACCCCTATTCAATAACAATCAATAAGTTTTTCTTCTCTTGAGCGTGTGTTTGTAGATTTATAGGTTGAAAATCAAGTGGAGAAGTTTAGAGAAAAATTGTCAAAGTTGTCGAGTTGCAAGATTGATCTTTATAGTGCAAGAACAAATAATTAAAGCTACAAAATCTATTACAGGTTTTCGGGAGCTAAAAGATGAGGATTTGAGAGTGCAGAAATCAAGGAAAATAACCCAAATCTTAATTTTAGAAACCCTAATAGGTACCCATTCACCACTAAAGGTGAATGAGTCCTCTGTGCCCTAAAAATAGGCTTCTTGCATAAAGGTACACACCATTTTAAGCTCTAAAT
Organism: Sequoia sempervirens; assembly: GCA_007258455.2. Classification (NCBI taxonomy): domain Eukaryota; kingdom Viridiplantae; phylum Streptophyta; class Pinopsida; order Cupressales; family Cupressaceae; genus Sequoia; species Sequoia sempervirens. Next base: position 267,632,648 of record VDFB02193867.1, read on the forward strand.
ACTCCCCTGATAGTTACTATAACAATTAGGGTTAGTTTCTAATTATTATTTGCATATTTTGTCCCTTATAATTGAAGGAATTGTAGTGTTTAGTGTGGAAAAGTCTAGTGGCTTATCATCTTGATTCATTTAATTTTGGTAAACCCTATTTTTCTACCCTTGTCCATTCGAACACAATAATTCCTCAACAATCCACCTCCACCAAACTGCAATTCACTATCCCTCTACATACATACACTACTCCACCTTATTCCCCTCGACCTTACAATCAAAATGATCCTCTGATTAACTCACTTTTGTAAACTATGACATCCCTCCAAAAACAAGTGGAAACATTACAACAAAACAACAATCAACCTTTGAAATACATCAAATCCAACCTACTATCCTTTGACATATTAACAACAAAAATGCCACAAGGTATAGAAGTCCCTCTATTTGAGAAATATGGTGGAAAAGGAGATCATGTTAGCCATGTTTCTACCTTCATAGCCTTGTGTAGTGATTTCATCTTTGAAGATAAACTCTTTGCTAAGCTATTTTCTAGGTCCTTGAAGGATACTGCTTTAGAGTGGTTCTCTTCTTTATCGAACAATTCAATTGGTTCATTCTATGAACTCATTGATACATTTTATAACCACTTCCATATTCACATGGGTCCCAAGATGACCCTTACTGATTTAGTGACATGCAAACAAAAAGAGGATGAGAAAGTGACCAATTTTATAGCAAGGTACCAAACACTTTATTCACAAGTAAACGTTAAGATTCTTGATGCTGACCTTCAACAAATGTTTATCACCAACCTACAAGATAAACTCTAAAGAAAACTTGAAATGTTGAGTTTTCCATCCTTCACACAGTTATGTGCAGTCCTTCATGATTATCAAAAATTGACTTGTGGATGTGATGTGAAAAATCCCCCTAGTCGTACTAAAAAAATTGAATCTACAACTCAAAATGGCTATCAACTTTTCAAGAAGCATAATAAGGGATTTTCACAACTGAATTCCTCTCAAAAACTCAACAAACTAACAATCAAGTGGCTACTATAAAAATGACAACTCCTTTTGGGGAGAGGGATAGGGAGTTCACTCCTTTACTTGACACGCTTCATAATATCATGTTGTAGCTTATTGAAAAGAACATGCTTACGTTACCTCCTGTTAGAGAATATTGCTCTAATATGCCATTGCCTAAAGGCTTTCAAAAAAATTCTTATTGTCATTACCATCAACAAAATGGCCATGGTACAAAATACTGTAAGTGTCTTAAACATCTTATGCAAGACCTTATTGACAATAATCAACTTCAAATTGGAGGTGTGAATGATCAAAGTAATAAGTCTATAGCCCCTCCTAATCAAAATTTGCAAATATTTACAAATCCCATGCCTAAACACACTATTTCTTTTGTCAAAGCTAGTGAAACTAAGAATGATGTCATGAATGTTGACAAAAATGATGACAATATGAATACTATTGAACAATGTCTCGTCAATACTATGATAACATTTATTGAAGATAGAACTTGTAAGGGCTCAACTAAAAAGCCTCTTGATATTGCTTTTTCAGAAAATGACATACTTAAATGTGCACTTGATGGTCCTCTTTATATAGTTGTCCAAATCAATGATAAGCCCACTAATGGGATATTAATTGATCTTGTCTATGGAGAGAATGTGATCACTGAAGAATTCTTATATGTTGATGAACTATATCAAGAATCATATGAAAAACTAAAAGCATCGATCAAGACACATAATAGGTTTGTTTTCCCTATGATAGGCTCGATAGATCTCCCTTTAAAAGTGGGACCAAAAACATTAAATATCTCATTTTCCATCATCTTGCAATCGGACCAATTTCATTTGAAGCTAGGATATCCATGGATTCACTCCATGAATTTTTTCCCTTTAGTTGTTCATAAATGTCTAAAGTTTCCATTTTCCAATGATATCTTTACTGTGCATCATAGTGGATTTAATCCTACATCAGCCTAAGGAAATTTTTCATTAGATTTATTTTGGCCCGAGCCCATGGAACCTATCAAGCCTCATGAGGATTTATTTTTCAAATCATATCAAAATTTCAAGGCAAAGGAAATAGAAGAATGATCTTTTCGAAACATGCCTCGACCTATAACTGAAACACATATCCTTGATGAAGCATTGATCGAACCAAAAGCCCTTCTGAACATACAAGAGAAACCTATTGAAAAACCTCCCACAATTTCCTACTTGTAAGAGACCATGAGATAACACAAATAATCATGTTGTCCCTCCTAGAATCAAATAAGTTTACAAATTCAAAGAGAGAGCAGTTGAACAACCTACTGTTGTTTCTTCTATTCCTCCCAAGGAAGAGAAGGAACCTATGATTGACAAACCTGCTCTTACACAAACACAAGTTATCAATAGATTGAAACAAGACCAAAGTGCTAGAGTGTGTAGGCATAGACAACATGCTATTTATTGTAGATTACAAACTCAAGAAGGAAAGAACAACATAGAAAATTAGAATCCAAACATACCCAAAGCAATGCATGATGATTCTATGCCCTCTCCACAACATAAATAGGAACATTCCATGGAAATTATGATTCGACCTCCTATTGTAATAAATCTAGATGATGGCATTGACACTGCAAAGATGATGGCATTGACACTACAAAGATTGATGAAGAAGTGCATGATGAGTTGAATACATTTTTTTCTTCTTCTATGAACTTAAATGACAAATCTCCTATAAAGAGTGTTGAACTTGGTGCTACCCCTAGTTTGGTACTTGTTGTTGTCCCTTTAGCTAGTTGTATACCTTCCATTTATACTGATTGAGATTGGGATGCAAACAACCTACTTTAGGTTGACTCACATGTGCCTAACTAGTCCTTTTGCATTTTCATGTTGTCTTTATGTGATTGCATGTGCATAATGTGATCCCCTGTGTTGTTTCATTTAATATATCTCTCTCTTTTTGTGCATTCCTCTATATGTACCTTTCATTCTTCTATATGTCGTACTCATTTCATATGTCTTATGTTTTCCTTTTGGGGATGATGTAAGACATCGAGAAATTTATGTCTCTTCCATGTTGACCCAAAAGATTTTCTTTATCTTTTTCCTTTGTCTTGTGTTTTCCTTTTGGGGATGATGCAAGGTGTTGAGACATTTACGTCTCTTCCATGTTGACATGAAAGGATTTTTCTTTGTTTTCAATCTCTCTGTGTCATTCTTCCAATTCTGTGAGTATTTGGGGAATGATGAAAGTTTCATGCTCTATGAAAATATTGTAGCAAAGACATACTAACCTTGAATCCATAAACCCCTTATGTATTTGTGGGGGAAACCCTTCCTTCCTATTTCTTGATTGTTTAAAAAACATATGACTTGGCATAGGGTTTTCTGAGGAGAGCTCTATTGTCTTATGTAAGAAAATTTGCTAATTTAAAGAATTTTCTCACAGTAATGTGTAGCAACTGCCTTAAAGTGGGGGTATACATCAATGAAATCTTTGAAAAATTTTCATGGCGTGATTTTTATTTTTTCTTGTGATGTGTCCTCTTCTTGGTGGTGTCATTGGGTTTGATGTCCTCCAAGGGTGTACAATCTACCTTCATGGAATGATGCAAACAATGCATCCCATAAGTGACGATCTAACACCCTTGATTTTTCCTCTCTTGAAGAAATTAGGCACAATGCTCCCTAAGAAGAAGACCTTACATGAACAAAGTAAAATCCCCTTTAGCAAAATTTTACATGATATTACAAAGGCATTTACAAAAAGCATTACATTATGGTGCCTTGTCAAATTTGTCAAGAGGATAACTTTAGTAAGGTATGAGAGGCTAATATGATTCTCTCATTTGTCACCTCATTGGGATAACTCACCTAGTGGACATACTGAGGTTACATTACTCTGGAGCGAGCATATACACATATTTGGGACAACTCACCTAGTGGATAGACTGAGGTTCCACTACCCCAGAGTGAGAAACATATGTTATGGGAAAACAACCCCATTCCACATCACATTGGAATGGTTGTGCTTGATCCTTTTGTTTATTTTTTCTTAGCCTTTGACAAGGTATGATCATGTATCTTTGTTATTGCTACATACTTAAGTATCTTTAATGTCTACTTTAGTTTGAGTTTGACAATGGGGCCATCCTCTCACTAAAGTGGGGGAAAAATGTAGTAATGGAAAAAATATCCTTTTTACTTACTTGATTTGTTCCAATAATTGTCATTGAATTAACCTAATTTTTCCTCAGTTTTATGTTGTAACATTTGTGTTGTATCACATTTACATTGATCTTGGGCCCCATTTTCTAATAAAATGTACTTAATTTGTACCCTCTTTTAAGTGTTGTAAAAAACTTTCACATTTATCTAGGGTCTTCTTAATTAATTATGGTTAATTAGAGTTAATTAGCCCCTTTAATTCAAATTTAAGCCGTATTTGTGACACCTCTCGAAGATCTATCCCAAAACCCATAATTCAAATTACATAACATTTAATTGGGAAAATTTGAGGTCCTGGAAATTGGTGCTAGGATCCATTCACCCTAGGTGGCGAATGGGTCCTCCCTCTATAGGATCCCCTTTTCTAGAAGATTCTACATGGGTTTTTGATGTACTTTCATTCCTCGAAGGCAAGGTCCTGGAAAATAGTGCAAGGACCCATTCACCCTAGGTGACAAATGGGTCCTCCCTTAATGAGGACCCCCTTTTTGAATTTAATTCTTGTGGGAATTTAATAATGTTTGTTTCCAGATTTGGTGTCGACTTTAATTGTTTGAATTTTGAGATTAATCTCCTGATTTAGTATAAATAAGGGGTTAATTCACATTGTTTCTCCTAGAAAGTTTACAAGACATCCTAGAAATTTTAAGAAAGCACTATAAATCACTTCAAGAGCATTTTAAAAGGGATTTCAAGGAAGATTATTAGGAGTTTATTGCAACAATTCGAGATCATTTCATCATGTCGATGGTTTAATGAATTCATGCATGTTGTTGAGCTAAGATAGTTGATGTAGAATTGAAGATCTACTTGCAAGCATTGTTTACATCTTATTTGAGATCAATATCTACATTCTTCATGGCCACTACATGTTAGATTATAGATTTATCTTTCAAGACAACATCAAAGGTATCAACACTACATTATTTCATGTTCATGCTTCAATTTCATTATTTCATCATTTGGTTTAATTACCTACAAGGGGTTTGACTTAGGAAAACCCCTATTCAATAACAATCAATAAGTTTTTCTTCTCTTGAGCGTGTGTTTGTAGATTTATAGGTTGAAAATCAAGTGGAGAAGAAGTTTAGAGAAAAAATGTCAAAGTTGTCAAGTTGCAAGATTGATCTTTGTAGTGCAAGAACAAATAATTGAAGCTACAAAATATAATACAGGTTTTCGGGAGCTAAAAGATGAGGATTTGAGAGTGCAAAAATTAAGGAAAATAACCCAAATCTCAGTTTTAGAAACCCTAACAGGGACCCATTCACCACTAAAGGCGAATGAGTCCTTTATGCCCTAAAAATAAGCTTCTTGCAACAAGGTACACACCATTTTAAGCTCTAAATACTCATCTCATAGCTACTATAATAGTTAGGGTTGAAATTTTTGATTGTTATTTGCATCTTTTGGCCCTCATAATTTCATGAATTGTATTGTTTAGTGTGGAAAAGTCTTGTGGTTTATCATCTTAATTCATTTCATTTTGGTAAACTCTATTTTTCACCTAAGCAGGGTTATTTTCTCACTCCCCAAATATTGAGCCTCCAATTCAAGATAAAGAAATGATTATATATATGTCCACAACAACTTTGGGAGCTCTATTAGAACAACTTGGTGAGAAGAATAAAGAACACGTAGTTTACTACAATAGTCGTATCCTAGTTGGCTATGAGTTGAATTATACACCCATTGAATGAGCATGTCTATTAGTTGTCTTCACAATAGAAAATATTTGGCATTACATGTTAAATAGACAAATGAAGTTGATATCTAAGATAGACCCCTTAAAATATCTCTCAGAAAAAGTAGCTCTTATAGGAAGTATCGCTACGTCTAGGTTATGATACTTAGAAAATTCAAAATAGAATATGTCTAGAAAAAATCCATCAAGGGACAAGTGTTAGTAGATTGGTTAGCAGAAGCACCAATTGAAGATCATCAACCACTCATAGCAGAATTTATAGATGAGAGCATCTTGCTAACAAATTAGTCAACCTGTTGGACCATGTACTTTGATGGATCCCACACTCAACATGGATTTGGGGTCGATATCCTATTTGTCACACCACAAGGAGATGGCATACCAAAAGCATACATGATTTCCTTCCCCTATACAAAAAATATAGCTGAGTATGAAGCATTAATCACTAGGCTAAAAATGGTTGTGAAGTGGAAAATTAACGAACTACAAGTCTATAGTGACTCTAAGTTGGTCAGAAGGCAGGTCAATGAAAAATACTAGAATAAAGATGACAAGCTCATGCCATACAAAAGGATAGTGGAAAGCTTCAAAAAATACTTTCTAGTCATCTTTTAACAAATCTCAAGGGTTAACAATAAAGCACCTGATGCTATGGCTACTATTGATTCACTCCTTGACATACTTGATAATGTTCTTATATACGAATTCCTCATGGAGAAATTGCTTGTACCAACATTTGATATCCCAGAGTCTGAACTCATATGTGATGTTGGTCCTGACTCACCTTGGTATGAAGACCCATTTTCCTATATCTAGCAAAGAATAATACCACCCCACCTAACAACCAATAAAAAGAAAGCCTTCATCCACTAAACTTCATGTTTTACTATCATAGGAGATTCCTTATACCACTGGATTCTTGATGGTATGTTACTTTGATTTCTTAATGCATAAGAAGTGAAAACTACCTTGCAAGAGATACATGAAGGTTTTTGTGGATCCTATGCTAGCGGGCCTAACCTAGTCCAAAAGTTGTTATGAACATGGTACTACTAGCCATCAATGGAGAAAGAGGCAATTTATTTTTCTACGAGGTTTTCTCAATACCAATAGTATGGAGATCTTGTGCATGCACTTGCATAAGAGTTGCATCCTATCATTACTCCATGGCCCTTCTCTTAGTGGGGACTGGACCTAATAGGAAAGATATCATCAACCTCATCCAATGGGAACACATTCATCATCACTACTATGGATTACTTTACAAAGTGGATATAGGCCATTCCTTTAACCTATATCACAAGGAAACAAATAGCTAAGTTCATTCTTAACTATTTAATCTATCGATATGGTATCCCATAAACTATCATAACAGATAATGGAACTCCTAAACTGGAAAGAAAATGGGAAGTGGGGGAGTTCCCACCTCTATTCTCCTTCGACCACTCAATAATGTCCTAGGAATCCAAATTGGATTGACCATCAACCCAAAGGGTGAGTCAATTCTCAACAAGGAAGACCTAAGAGGGGGTTCTTTAAGCTTTAAGGGTTTCACCACCAAGCAAAATCTTGGAAAAGACACTTTAACATTCAACTCACAAAACCTAATGATGCAAGCTAAATGATGAGTGCAAATGAGGAAATTATGCAACAAGAAGTTAGGATGTGTGTACCTGGGAAGTCTAGAAATGTGATGAGGATTCTAGAAATGCAAGAATGTTGTCAAAAATTTCTACGGAGGACTAAGATGCCCTTATTGTTGACTTAGTCATGCTATTATTTTTTGGGGGAGATGCAAAATCTTCAGATGCCAAAACATTGATCTAAACGAATCTCTGAAAATTACCCTCAGGAGAACTAAAATTCCCTAGGTGGTGACTTAGTCCCATTTTGAATTTCTAGAATCTTTGAAAGTGATCTCGAGGCTCAAGGTCTACACTTCCTTCTTCTTAGATCTCAAGTCCTGAATCTTCCAAATTTCGCTTGTAGGTGAGTTTCTATGAAGATGACTTGACCTTGCAATGCAACTTTGCAAATTTGTACTTCAAATGATATTTAAGTCTCCAAACTAAATCTATAATCACAAACACACAAGAGAGGGAAAACTTGTTGATTGTTATTAAATGGGGGTTTTCCTTGTTCAAACCCCTTGTTGGTAATTAAACCTTGAAATGAAATAGAATAATGAAGGGAAATGATGAATGAGTAAAGTGCTATGTTGCAACTCACCAAAAAGCTTGTAATAAGCTACTACAAATATGCTTGAAATGATTGTAGTGGATGTGGTTCTTGACTCTTGCTTGAATGATATTGATCCTGGATGAAACACTTGCTTGAATCATAAACCCTACATCATAATTTTTAGCACAATAACACACATGATGCAAGAAGATATTTCATATGATGCTTGAATCTTGATGATGGATTCAAATTATTGATGAATTGCTCTTGAATGATCGAATTCTTGAGTTCTTGGATGCTTAGAGTGCTTATATTGCTTAGATATGAAAATGAGATAAAGGAACCTTGTATTTATAATTATCCATGCTTAATATCCCAAAATTACACCACAACAAGCTGACATATGAATTCATTGATTAGAAGAGGCTAAATCCCATGAAGATTTGAGATTAAATCCCAAAATACCTTAAGGGGGACTAAGACACCCTAGGTAGTGTCTTAGTCATGAGGCATGAAACTTGGTGCACATACTCCAAAAAAGGGGCCCATTTAAGGCACACTTGAAATCAGGGTCCCAAGATCTTTGGGGTACAAATATGCCCTAGGTGGCATCTTAGTCCTGACCCAAAAATCAAGGAAACACAGCCAGAATCATTAAATTATCATTTCCCCTTTGAGGTTTTCCGGGATTAGCCATACAAAGATATAGTTCATTAGGCTTGTGGATGCAAAATAGGACCAATTAAGACATAAATATGGATAAATAAAGCAAGGTGGGTCCAAACAAGTGTGAAAATGAAAGGGTATGAATTTTCCTACACTAAAACTTTGTTTAAGAACCAATATTTCTACAAGATCTACTCAATAATTTATATCCAACACCATTTTTTAACCCCATATTATCCTCAAAGAAACAACTAGGATGAAGCATCCAATAAAATCATCTTGAAAATCCTAAAGAAAATTGTTAATGACATCGGTTGTGACTGGAACCTACAACTAAACCTAGCCTTATGGGCTTATAGAACCAACATCTGTACACCTACAAGTGCGACTACCTTTTCCTTGGTCAACATATTTGAAGCAATACTACCTATAGAGGTTGAAATCCCATCCCTGAGAGTGTCATTGAAGGATCTTGTTAGCAATAAAGAATATCGAGTATCCACACTAATAGAGCTTGAAATCCTAGATGAAAGACACTTGAGCGCATTGAACCATCTACAAGCCTATCAAAATTTCCTCAAGAAAAGCTACAATAAGAAAATAAAAAACATGAACTTTCATATCAATGACTTGATCCTAAAGGAAAATAAAAAAAATCTAGCTAAATTAAGATGGGAAAGGTAAGTTTGAACCAAATAGGTTAGGTCCCTACATCATTATAGCGAGCTACAGATTTGGGGCATATTAGTTGGCTACATCAGAAGCATAACCTTTGGGTGAACCTCTTAACAATAGTCATCTCAAGAAGTTCTACACCTAAGCGTATCAGAATATCCCAAGCAAAAAAGTGAAAAAGATAAAAAAAAATTGGAGGTCATATTTATCAATTGGATTTCATTATGTTATGGATCTCCTCAACATATGACTAATGAGATCTACATATTCTTCTATGTGATCATTCTACAAGCCATATAAAATATCATTTGAATCCTCTTTTTCTTATCAATCCTCTAATCCATCTAATTATTCTTCTACATGTGCATCTTCCCAAATTTCTATTTTTCTTACAAAGTTTTTTTTTTTTTCTTTATTTTAATTTTCATTGTTCTATAAAGTTCTAAATAAGATCTAAAATCCATGGAAACAAGATCTCTTGATATTTCTTTTTGGGTTAGAGGATTCTAAAGCTTGTAGTCTTTTAATTTTTTACGATAACTTATAAAGATACATTTCTAGTCTTTTGAATAGACAGTTTAGATTTCTTTTTGGAGGCACATGAACATAAGCCTCAACCAAATATCTTTAAATTTGAAAGTAGAGGTTTTTTATATATTCACATTTTTTAAGTAGTTTATCAATATTCAAGATAAATGAGGAGAATGATTAATTTAATAAAAATTAGTATTTATAGCCTCTACCCAAAATCACCAATCTAGTTGCATACCACATATCATGCTTCTAGCTCTTTCCATTACATTTTAATTTATTTTGTGTTGGCCCATTTTTTTTGGGGGGAGTATAAGGTGGTCTTTTCCAAGTTCAATACTCTGGAAATTAAAAAAATGCCAAATTCCCTAGAACAATATTTCCCACTTTGTCAAATATCATCACCCTTATCTTATAATTAATTTTATTTTTTAAGGATTTAAATCCCTTTAACTTAGAGATATATAATATATTTTGAACATATTAAATAAATATGGTGTATCCAAAGCAAGACCAATGAATTTAAACTAATAATAAGATTTACCCATAGAACCCACATCCATTAGACCAAACAAATTCAAATGAATGACATCTAAGAATATATTAGCTCTATAAATTCCAATAGGAAATTAAGATCTATTATATTTTTCAAACACATAATGCTCATAGAAATATTTTTTGTTAATAAAATAATTAGAATAATAATCAACCAATTTTTTTATTAGCAATGGCCTTAAGATGTTTTCACTAATGTGGTCTAAATTCTGATGCCACATCATACATGCATTTTTTAATAACTTTACATAGACATAATTACAAAATTGAAGGCTTTTAGCCTAAATATAGTCCCAATTTGAAATCCTATAGAAATCACCAAGTTTCCTCTTACCAATTTGAAGCGAAACTTACCAAATGTCACACATATAGTAAAATCATTTAACTTGGATATATAAAGTAAATTTCTCACAAGTGCTAGAATATGGTAAACACATGATTAAGGGTTATAAGTATTCCATTAGTGAAAAAAAATTGTATCTTTCTCTTACTAACAATTTACTTTGTACTATTATCTCCAAGAAAAATCTCTCCTCCATCATAAGTTGTTTATGCAACAAACCATTCATTATGAAAATTAATATTGTAGGACCAACCTAAGTCAATAAGTCAAGCATCATCAGTTATAGTATTATAAGAAATAAATAAAGTATCATTATCAAACTCACAAGAAGGATTTTTGATGGAGGAATCTAAACCTTTATTCTTTGTTATTAATTCTTTCTTCACATGTCCCCTCTAACCATGGTTCCAATACTTTAATTTTCTCTTGTAGAACATCCTTTAGACTTTAGTCTATTTTTTATTCCCTTTTAGCTCTCCTTTTTCTTTGGACCTTCCTAATGCATGTAAAATATTTTTTGATCCTTAATTCTTGGATTTATTTTTCATTTCCTTTTAAAGTAGAGTAATAATAAGATTATCAATTTTGGGCTCTACACTCCTATTTCTAATGAAAAATATTACATTTTCCCATGTATTGGGTAAAGAGAAAAGTAATAAGATGCATATTTCATCATATTCCAATTTATCATCTATAAAAAAAATTTATAATTAGATTATTATGTGATTACAACCTTAAATATGTTAGCCAACCACTATACTTTGGTAGTCAACATGATCATTCAATTGCATATCCCTATTACCTTTTTCTAGTAGTTAGCATGTCGATGCATGCATTGACATAATAATGTATATGGAACAAGTTTTTCACCACTTTAAAGGGGGATACTTGACATGTATTTGTTGTTATATGGAACCCAATCAGACTAAGAGGTTAAATTTTCCCCACTTTAGTCGACACTTTTTCCCCCCTAAATCAATTAATGGTGGAATACAAGAGGGATTGAGCCCCTCTTGTAGGATTCAATGGGTATTATACCCCCTATGGGGGCTCGAGGGAAGAGCCCATGGTGGGGGTCTAGGGGAAATGCCCCCAGCTAGTAGCTCAGGGGAAATGCCCCCAAAGAAAAATTCACTATTATTTTAATATAGAAATTACTGCAAGTTTGTATTTAAAATACAATTAAAAGAATTGTTGCAAATAAATAATAAACAATTGGAGTATGAAAAGTTTCACATTGGAAATCAATGGCCATGAATTGGAGAGTCATCAAGGGGAGTGAGGATGTGAATAGGCACATGAAAATTAGTTTTGGTTATTGTTGTGAGTTACAACATGTGTGAATTGCTACAAGTTGCATGAAATAGTGTGTGGATAGTGATCATGTAGACACATGTTAATGTTTCAAGCACACATAACATTGTATGGATAGAAACAAGGCAATGAAAATGTTAAATTTTTTGTTGCAATTTGTATCAATTGCTACAAGTCTTTGTAAATAACATTTGCTAGAAGTAAATAATATTTTGGACTCAGTTGGTGTATGTAGCCCAGATTTGGGTGAACCATGTTAAAATATTTTTTGTCTCTCACTATGATTTTATGTGTATTGTTCATTTGTGTTTTTTCATTATTCTGCTATGCAAATTTAATCTTTGTAATCTAAATTTAATTGATATCTTCTTTCTACAATCCCTAACAAGTGGTATCAGAGTGGGTTGTGTTCAATTATCCTATGTAGGAAGGTCTCACATTTGAGTGGGATAATGGTAGAGGAAGGTAAATTGAAGGTAGTGTTGATGATGATGTTACTCACAACAACATGGAAAATAAATTATTTATAGATAAACTACAAAGAGCCTATCCTTCTTGAAAGACTTAACCAAAGGAAACACTAGGGGATTTGTATGATAGGATAAAGGTTGGATTAGTTGAATCCCAAGTTTCTAGTAGCCAGGCATTGACAATACTAGGTTCACTTTAGGGTATGATGTAATATGGCTGTTAATCTCAAAGGGAATATGTTTGTTTGAAATCATATGTATTAGACACTGAATTTTTAGTTAGATAATAAAATAATATCATGAAATTGAAATATTTGAAATAATACTTCATGAACATCAACAATTTTTCTATCACTTAAATAGATTTAGCTTTAAGCATTCAACAATTTCATAGGAAATGAAAGATTTTCAATAATTTTTCATTCATTCATCTATTTTTTGAAACATTTTTCAGAATTTAAACATCTTTTCTAAAATAAAGCATAAAAAATACTAAAAATTAAAATCTCTCCCGATTATTCTTGACGCATGCCCAAAAGAATTAACCAAATCAAAGCAAACCACTTTATACTTGACCAGATTGCTTCACAAATACATATAAGATGGTGTAGCCTTTTAAAGAGAGGGGTTTTAGTTTGGACACTGAATAGATTCTGTATGCACCCTTAAACGGTATAACACACATTCTTGTTTGGTTGAACTAACAAAACCAACCACAAAGATTCATGAGATAGGTATCTATCAAATTGGATTTTATATTGATTAATATCTATATGCATACAAGTTTTTAGACCAGAATGACTTAAAAAACAAGAAAAAGATGAAAACTTAGAGAAGCTTTGGCTCTTCTGACATGCACAAATTTTAAACTTAACTTAAAAGAAGTATCCTATGGACTTTTATAGAAGTAAGGCACCAATATGATAAGAAAAATACATGAGAGGAAATCTAGGGGATGAATCACATCAAGGCATGCATAATGTAGTGACCGGTAAGAGAATTGCAATCAAAGTCAATAAAGGTCAACTCCAATTGCACATTGAAGGAATTCAGGCTTCGATGCTTTTATTATCACTAGGGAAATAACTTGAATTAGGATAGTGTGTAGGAACTTTCCCATATATTTAGAACGATTATTCTATCACCCTATTCCTACATTCTATTCTACTTCTGGATTTCTACTCTCAGGAATGGGCTTCCTAAATATTGGTGTTTGTCTCCACCGCATGTGTAATATCGAGATCTCCAACATTTTGGCGGACTCAAATCCCTCTATGTTATACCATCCCAAAGTATGCAACCCGATTTGGATATAATTCTATTCGTGATTCAAATTTTCCTTACTGTCCATACCCAAACTCTGCATCTCCTGCAATCACAAGTTCCACTCATTAAATCCCTTTTAAAAAAACCATTTATAAACATCTCATATAAATAAAACCATCATTGAACTATTATTACATAAATTTCTCATAAATAACACGCTTTCTAGCATAATACAAATCCTTGCATGATTATCTTTTATATACTAGATTACCAAACTATCTGACTCATTGGATAGCCTTAAGATTTGAAAACCTCACTTTACATCACTACCCAGTACCCAATATTCAACTTTACCCATGAATTCTCCCAGGACTTTAGTTTTACTAGAACTTCCATCTTACCGAACCTCAAACATCAAACCAGAACATTCTGCTCACATTTTCATTACCTTTTGTCTTTTTCAAGTATTCATGGTTCCCGATATCCGATACCTGGAACACTACATTATGAAGTACTCTTTTATTAAATATTTCTATTTGCTCTTCGTCTCCGGTGATCTTTTCAACTAGATAGCTCCTACCATAAGAGTTAATTTTTTTTTTTGCTTGGGTCCCCAAGCCTTATAGTCTTGGGGTGTGTTGTGAGACCACACAACAACTTGCAACCAATAAAACCAAATTTAAACCAAAACTTGAGATTAAATCATCAGTCGTAAATTATAATTTATGCATATTTTAAAACAATAACTTTTACCTTTACCTAGATTTTGGCTTAAAAAGGTAAAACTCCTCAAGAAACATCCATGTGTGCTCTAATTAATTCTAGTTTTTGAAATTCAGTGAAAAGAATTAGTTCATTGACATTGAACTACATAATATGGTCATCCTCCAAAGCCAACTAGGGATAGAGCCTTGTTGCCAGTCAAGCATCCATAGCCTCGACAAGGTTATCTTCGTAATTCCCCCAAACATAGCTCTACTCCTAGCCAGGCATCCATAGCCCTAGTAGAGATATTTGGATAGCCTAAATAGTTGATTTTTTTTTAGAGATTGCAATGATAGCCCATTTTATGTTTTGATATTTCAATGATAACTCATTTTCAACTTGCAAGCAATGAAGCCCACCATTAGGTTGGGAATTACAGTGGTAGAAAAGGTTACCTTTTGATTTTTCATTCAATGCACATCCCTTCATCAATTCACTATTTCCCAAAAACTCATTTAATAATTTTCTATTGGTGCGTATTTTCGGCTAAATTTTACTACTTTATGAAAAATCCTTGCTAACTACAACTTGCTATATGTTAGAAAATATGCATAAATTAAAATTTAGCAATGAACAATTTAATCACCAAATTTAAATCTAAATTTAGAACCATTAGTCACCAACCCTCCAATAAAATTTAATGGCAATTGCTAAATACTCGGCTAGTGATTTTGATTTGACAGTGCTACACCATATTAATGGATCGGGAATGTCATGATGACATTGAAACATGATCACATTATTTTACATTAAATTCACACTCCTTAGTTGGCACGCATTACTTCTTTCAAATTACCTAGGTGATGATGTTGGTTTCCTTATTGGCTTCATTTTCCTTTCTACTTCGCACACATAAGAACCTCCATAATTAATACGGCTTAAAATATATATATATATATGAAATGACTACTATTAACTTCAAAATCTTCAACTTGCTTTATTCACAATCTTCAAACTAATCAAATTTGAAGCAATTTATCACCAACTATGTGTAAAGAATTAATTTGACTTAACATTCCACTTTGAAGACAATTATCTAGTTGCCACCTTGCTTACGGCTTCCAAGACTTCACTCGAGGCAACTATGTACCAAAATTTCCTTATGATTTTCTATAAATTATGCACTTCTTCTCGAATTCTTCACACTTTTACTTAGCTTTCTTGTTATTCTACATTTCTTGATTTGCTAATTCTTGCTTGCTTCTAGGTCATGGATACTCTAGTTTTCTTGGCCTACTCTCACCGCTAGAATATTTTCTTAGGAAGCACCACATTGCAAAGGCTTGAAAAGGTTTTCTTCATTCAGACTTCCAATTTCACTGTACCAAATTTATGCTTAGTCCTTGGGGAAAAGTATGTAGAATCCAACTGCTACTTCTATTTCTATTCAGACATGGCTTCTCATTTTGTAGTATCACTTCTAGATATTGGGATTCCTGTAGAAGATGTTCACTCAGCTACCAATCTGATAGTAAGGCCTGAATATTTGGATAATCTAGATACTATTTTGTCTATTGCACACCTGACCATCGAAATCCCTTCCATGGATGATATTCCTTGTTTCTTGGAACACAGGGAAGTGGTTCCACTCCAGCCTTTCCTCATTGACCTCCATATTAGCGATTTTGAAGTTCACTAAGAACTCACCTACATAGGGTATTTATCCCTGCTAGATGAGGCATCCCATATCAACTGAATGGCTACTCCTATCTACAACTTGACTCAATCTTTTTTTATTTTTTGATCTTTTGAAGCAAGAATTTTGATACTCCATGTATATACATCAGGCACACACATATAACTTTGTATTACATCTTAAAGCATGCATTTATTGTGCATGGTTTTATCATTTTCATTTCATAGTAAAATTTTATAAATGTTTGAATTAAACCTCATGTGTAAGATAAGCAAAATTTGCTAATGCAGAGGCCAAACAACAAAAAAGAAAAGAAAAAAAAGGAAAGAAAGAAAAGTGACAAAAAAGAAAAACAAAACCCTACGAAAATAAAACTAACCCTAACTAACCAAAATTCCAATTTAATAAATGATTAACCATAACAAAACAACTTATTTTGATTTCAATGACTATTTCCATTGTTTTTTTGGTATGAATTACAAAAGGTTTATCTTTAAATTCATTCAAAGAAATTTCAAAAGTTCTACTGCAACAATGAATTCTTCTAAATTTTCTGCATTTACTAATCATAAATTCAAAAGTGTACTTACTAATGACTTGGCTCAAATGTATGAAAATGACCTTATTAAAGGTCATTTGCACACACTTAATTTGATGTGACCACACTGTACCTTCTTTCAACCCTAGTTCATGGTTTGTCTCTTTACTAGATGTTCGCTTCCATGAATGGTCGTGTCCATTTCTCGGCTTTCTTCTCCTATAAATTTTTTTGTGTCTTTGGCCCTGTCTTCACTTTGTACTTTGTTAGAACAAGATACACCATAATTTATATTGTTATCAGAGAGATAAAAAGTAAAAGTTTGATACTCCATATCCTCCATAAAATCAGAAAATTTTCCCTTTTTAACTTGTGAATTTTCAACTTGGAGCAAAATACATGAATCTCCCACTCGATTTTCCTGCTCCTTCTCTTAATTGTGTTTTCCACATATAAGGAGAATGATGACTCATCAATACCATTTCCTCATTTCTGACATGATGTCTTTGAATCTCAACATTCTCATTGATTTTCCTACAAAATGTTAGGATTTTCTTTATAATAATTGCAGTTGTCAAACCATTTTGATGTACCAGCTAATTTTTTAATATTTCCAATTCCACTAGGGTTGAGCATATTTTTGTTAATAATTATTTTCTTCTAGTAGTTAGAAATTCTTCTATTAATGGAATAACTTTACACATGGAAAAAATTACCCTAGTTAAGAAAATTTCACAATCAAGTTCACCGTGAGCAGTTGTATCATGAATTCTACACTTGGAAACTCTACCAAAGTGAATAAACTCAAAGGATATAATCTTTGGTTAAAATTTTTATAAAGTTTCTCAACTTCCATATTGAAATACTAGCTTGCACTAAATTTTTTCTTTACAAGCTTTCTCCTTAAACTTAGGACTAATACAAATTTCAATATAGGCCCTCCTTCTAGCACTAGTTCCTATTGATGATGATGTTACTCACAACAATAGGGAAAATAAATTCTTCATAGAAAAACCACGAAGATCCTATCCTTCTTGAAATACTTAACCAAAGGAAACCCTAGGGGATTCGTATGATAGGATAAAGGTTGGCTTAGTTCAATCCCAAGTCTCTGGTAGTTAGGTCTTGAAAATACTAAGATCACTTTAGGGTATGATGTGACATTGCTGTTAATATCAAAGGGAATATGCTTGTTTGAAATCATATGTATTAGATGCTGAATTTTTAGTTAGATCATAAAATAATATCATGAAATCAAAAGATTTGAAATAATACTTCATGAACATCAATAATTTTGCTATCACTTAAGTAGATTTAGCTATAAGCATTCAACAATTTTATAGGAAACATAATATTTTCATTAAAATTCTATTCATTTATCTATTTTTTGAAACAATTTTTACAATTTAAACATCTATTCTAAAATAAAACATAAAAAATACTGAAAATTAAAATTTCTCTCAATTATTCTCCATGCATTCCCCAAAGAATTAACCAAATCAAAGCAAATTGATTTATACTTCACTAGATTGCTTCATAGCTACATATAAAACAATGTGAGATTTTAAAGAGAGGGGTTTTAGTTTGGACACCGAATAGGTTCTATATGCACCCTTAAATGACACATCACACAGTCTTGTTCAATTGAACTAACAAAACCAGCTACAAAGATTCATGAGATAGGTAGCTATCAAATTGGCTCTGATATTGATTAATATCTATGTGCATACAAGTTTTTAGACCAGAATGATTCAAAAAATAGGAGAAAGGAGCAAAACTTAGAGAAGTTTTGGCTCTTTTGACATCCACAAATTTTGAACTTAATTTAAAAGAAGTATATCCTTTGGCATTTTATAGAAGTAAGGCACTAATAGGATAAGACAAATACATGAGAGGAAATCCAAGGGACGAATCACATCAAGGCATGTGGAATGTAGTGACTGGTAAGAGAATTACAATTGAAGTCAACGAAGGTCAAATCCAATTGCACATTGAAGCACTTCTAGCTTTAATGCTTTTATTATTGCTAGGAAAATAACTTAAATCAAGATAGTGTGTAGGAACTTTCCCATATATTTAGAATGATTATTCTATCACCCTATTCCTACACTTTGTTTTGCTTTAGGCTTTCTCCTCTCGAGAATGGGCTTCCCCAAAGATTGAAATTTGTCTCCACTGCATGTGTAATCCTAGGATCTCTAGCATTCTAGTGGACTCAAAGCCCTCTATGTTATAACATCCCAGAGTATGCAACTCGATTTGGATATAATTCTATCTGTGATTCAAATTTTCCTGACCATCCATACTCAAACTCTGCATCTCCTGCAATCACAAATTCCACTCATTAAATCCCTTTAAAAAAACCATTTATAAACATCTCATGTAAATAAAACCATCATTCAATTGTTATTAGATAAATTTTTCATAATTAACATGCTTTCTAGCATATTACAAATCTTTGCATGATTATCTTTTATATATCAGATTACTGGACTATCAAACTCATTGGATAACCTTAATATTTTAAAACTTCACTTTACATCGCTACCCGATACCCGGTACCCAATATTCAGCTTTACCCATGAATTTTCCCTAGACTTCAGTTTTACTGGAACTTCCATCTTATCAGACCTCAACCATTGAACTAGAACATTCTTCTCACATTTGCATTACCTTTTTCCTTTTTCAAACAATCCTAGTTCTTGGTAACCAGAACCCAGAACACTACATTACAAAGTACTCTTTTATTAAAAATTTCTCTTTGCTCTTCACTTTCGATGATCTTTTCAACTAGCTAGCTCCTACCATAAGAGTTATTATTATTATTTTTCTTGGGTCCCCAAGTCTTACAGCCTTGGGGTGTGTTGTGAGACCACACAATAGGTAGATAAGTTCAATGGGTAGAACTATCAATTATGGAAGATGCAAATAGAGGACTATCTCTATTAGAAGGATTTATGGTAGTTGTTGCAACAAAAAGCAAATAAAATGACAACAATGACTGATGAGGATTGGGAAATTCTAGACAGAAAGGCACTAGGAAGCTTTCAGATATGCTTGGAACCATGAGTGAAATTGAATATTTTAAAAGCAAAGGCAATGAATGAGTTGATGGAGACATTAGAAAAATTATATGAAAAGTATTCAGATTTGAATAAGGTATTTCTTATGAAGTTTTTATTTAATATGAAAATGGTAGAAGGTGGATCAATTATAGATCATTTAAATGCGTTTAACATATAGTAACCAATCAACTGACTTTTGTAAATGTAAGTTTTGATGAAGATAGAGCTATCTTGATATTATGTTCTTCGCTTGAAAGTTGGAATAGCTTAGCAATGACGGTTAGTAACTTTGTTTCTTGTTTGAATATATTAAAATTTGATAATATTGGTGTAATTCTGAGTGAGGAAATTAATAGGGAAAGTTTAGGTGGAACATCCACTTCAGACAGTTTTTTGAATGCAGAAAGCAGGGGCAGATTAAAGGAGAGAGGGAAAGGTTCTAGAGGTCATGGAAAGTCATGAGGAAATTCAAAAGACAAAAGGTCACAATCCAAAGGAAATAAAGATTACTGGTACTGTGGGAAATTGGTTCATCTAAATAAGGATTTTTGGTCTCAAAAGATTAAAGATGGAGACAGACAAGAAGGAAATAAGGAAGAAAATTTGATAATTAATAAATCTGAAGATGATGCTTTGATTCTTTCTCTTGATAATAATGATGATTCATGGGTATTAGATTCAAGGGATTTATTTCATCCTACGCCCCATCAATTTTATTTTCTTGATTATGTCCAAGGGGATTTTGGGCTGGCTTATTTGGGAGATAATGAACCCAGTTAGATTGTTGGGAATGGAAGAATCAAGATTAAGTTATAGAATGGGAACTGCTAACTACTACAAGAGGGATGACACATTCCAAGGTTGACTATAAATTTAATTTTAGTAGGGAAATTAGATGATGACGGTTGTGTTGTTACTTTTAGTGATAAAAATTGGAAGGTTACAAAAGGTTCCTTAGTGGTAGAAAATGGTGTGAAAGTAGGCACCTTATATCTTTGTACAGGTCATATTGTTCCTTCTACTTTAGTTGTTGAAACATAGGGGAAATAGGGTTCCACCTTTTAGGAGATGGAACTAAGGGATAAGGACCTCCCATTTCACCTAGTTCATTGAAGGAAACCTTAGAGATATAAATCCTAGGATGAAATGAAGGAAAGAGATCTTGCAATAAGGTATCCTAGGGTGTGATTAAAGACTAAAAGGGGGTTCAACACCAAGCTAAGGCTTAGAAAGACAAGTAACATGCGAAACCTAGGTAAATGACCTAGAATTGAATGCAAATAAAAATAGTAAACTAGAAAATACAAAGGTGCAACTGGAAACCTGTAGAATCTCATAGCAAGGTATGAAATGCTAAATAATTTGAATTTAATCCATATTGTGACTCATACACTAGGATGGGCGATTTAGTCCCCGATTAGGGTTTTTGGGCATGAACAAAAATTTGGTAGTGATCAATTTGGAACTTCTAAAATATGGAAAAAACATTGTACTAGGAATCATATGCCATAAGTGGCGTATCATTCATGCTCAAAAATTTTAAAGGGTCAAGATCTAAATCTGTTCTTCTATCTCTGCTCTTCCTTCTCAACCTGGTTTCTAGATTTGAACTACTAAATTCTTATCTATAGGTGTCTTTTAGTGGTCTTGTAAACAAGGTGATGGCTTTGCAAACTTGAGAACTTCTTTCAATCTTTCTCTTCAATGTATATTCAACCTAGAACTACAAATCACACACTAAAGAGAGGGAAAAATGTTTTTTTGTTAGTAGAAATGGGTTTTCCTTGCTCAAACCCCATTTTGGTAATCAAACCTTGAAATGAAATGAAATAGGAAGGAGGAATGATGAATGAACAAATATGCAATGTTGCAACTCACCAAACCATTGAACAAGATGCTACAAACATGTATGAAATGGCTCACATGAATGCAGATCTTGAATCTTGCTTGAATGATATGGATCTTGACTTGAATGCTTTCTTGAATCATGAAATCCTACATCACAAATGTTAGCTAAAAAATTAACATGATGCATGATGACTTTGATATGATGCTTGATACTTTAATAATGCTCTAAAACACTTGATAATCAACTCTTGAAGTCTCTTGAATACTATTGTAAACACTTGTATGCTTTTGTGAACTCAAATTCACTATAAGGAATGCTCTCATGAAATTCCTAGGTGAAAATGAGTGAAAGAACCTTGTATTTATACTTGTTTATGCCAAATTTCCCAAAATTACAACACTACAAGCCGAAATCAGATCTAGAAGAATAAAATCCTGCCAAGAATTTGAATTTAATTTAGGTCTAACCTAAATGGGACTCATATGCTAGTTGTGGCATATGAGTCCCATTAGGCTAAGCTTTGGGACACACTTTTCAAGAAATTCTTAGATTAATGTGAAATTTAGATTAGGGCACCAAAAATTAGGTGGGACCCATATTCTCAAGGTGGCATATGACTCCTAGATCACTAAATCTAGGCCATACAATCTAAAAACACATGAATTTTGATTGGATATTGGTGAATGTCGAGATTAATCTCAAAAAGATGCATTAAATAAGGCTTGTGAATGAAAAATAAGGACAAATAAGGCATAAGGAAGCCCAATTAATTAATAAAAACCATAGGTTAGTGTGAGAGTGTAAAGGTACACTTTACAACACCCTAAATAAGACACAACTAGGTCCATTTAGTATACAAGGACCCTATACTTAATGTGAATGTGTTAAACACATTACAACACTAAATCAAGGAAACATTGTGCTCTATTTAATAGGGGGGTCCAAACAAGTGAGAAAATATAGAGGGATCCATTTTTATATCACTACATTTAATGTAGATAAAAATCAAACAAGAAAGTTGCTAGAAAAAATAGCTACAAGTTCGATAATAGTTGTTGCAAGTTCATAGGTAAACAAATAGATAGTTGTTGTGGGTTCTGAAACAAAACTATGACATAATAGACTTGGGCACATGAGTGAAAAAGGTATGAAGGTACTTCATTCAAAGAAGGTTTTACCAAGTATGAAATGTATTAATATGGATTTTTGTGAAATTTGTGTGTATGGAAAACATAAGAAAGTTAGTTTTCTCAAGGATGGAAAGCAAAAGAAAGATGAGAAATTGGAGCTTATGCATACAGATTTATGGGGGCTAGCTTAGGTATCTTCTATCGATGGCTCTCAATTTTATGTTACATTCATAAATGATGCAACTAAGAAGGTTTGGATTTATTTCCTTAGATAAAAATCTAAAGCATTTGAAACATTTAAGAAATGGAAGAGCTTGGTGGAGAATGAGATAAATAAAATATTAAAATTTCTTAGTTTTGATAATGGTGGTGAGTATATTACAACAAATATTTTGAAGAATATTGTTCATCTAATGGAATTCGTAGGAAAAATTTGGTTCCAGGGACTTCGGAAGAAAATGGAGTAGTTGAGTGCATGAATAAAACAATAATGGAGTGTGCATAGACTATTAGATTGCATGTTGGTCTTCCTTTCAATTTATGGGTAGAGGTTGTAAACACTATTGTTTATTTAATTAACAAAGGTCCTTCAGTTCATTTGGGTTGTGGTATTCCAAAGGAAGCATGGACAGGTAAGAAGGTGAGTTATTATTTTCTTAGAACCTTTGATTGTGAAGCATTTGCACTTGTAGATTTTGAAAAATATAAGCAAGCTTGAAATCAAATAAAAAAATGTATCTTCATTAGATTGCATTGATGAATTTGGTTATAGGCCTTGGGATTTTGAAAATATGAAAATTATGAGAAGTAGGGATGTTGCACTCAATGAGAAGTTGTACCAAGATCAGTTGCAGTAGAATAAGAATAAAGAAAAGGATTATGCACTGCTAGATGATACTCTAGATAATGATGTTCTAGTGGTTCCTCATGCTCCACAACAACAACAATAAATACCACAAACTCCAATAAATGATAGATGATCAACACAAATAAGTAGACCTCCAAAAATATTTTCTCCCTCTTTGTATTCTATTTCATGACTAATGTTGGTGAACCAAAAGGGTATGATGAAGCTATGCAGGTGGATACAAAGGTTTAGTGGGAGTGAGGAATGGAAGAAGAAATGGACTCCTTACTAAAAAATCAGACTTGGGAATTATGCAAGTTGCTTGCAAATAAAAGCAATTTACCAAATAAATGGGTTTATAGGTTGAAAGAGGAAGATGGAGGTAAGAAAATATTTAAAACCAAGTTAGTTGTAAAAGGATTTACTCAAACAAAAGGCATTGATTTTGATGATATTTTTTCTCCAGTTGTTAAAATGACTTCTATTCATACCATTTTATGTATTTTACTTGTTGGATATTTGTATTTAGAATAGATAGGGGTATGTGCAAGATCATCATGGAAAAAATAGGCCCTTAAGTGGTGAAAAGTTCAGAAAAATCAGAGTTAGGCAACTTGATGTAAAAAATTGAATAAGTTATCTATATTATTTCAAAAATATGTAAGAATAGAATCTGTAGCAAACTTAATGTAGTTTCTAAACTACTAGGTTTATTTAAAATAAAATGTATTTGGTGAAAATTTGAAATTTCAATGTAGTAGTACTTAAATTTTAGGGAAAAATAAGAAGTAGGTGTCTATTTGACCACCCTAACCACAATAAAATGATAATATTTTTTTATAAGATTTTAGATATAAGTAGAGGACTCATACCCTAATGTGATGCATTTTTTGTGATTTTTTTCCAAGTAAATAATTAATTATGAATTTTTTATTACAACTTTAAAAAAAAAAAAATTGTATGTCTAACCACCTTAACTTGGTCAAAACTTCATGAAATTCAATTTTCTTTTTTATAATCCTATAGTATGCAAAGCATAGAATGTGGTGCATGTTTTGGATTCAAAAAATATGATACTATTTGAAAGCTATAGATGTTTTTCAATCAGCCTATCAATCAAGACTTTAGTCATAATTCAAATAGAAAATGAATAATAATTAGTTATTAAATTCAAATTAAAGAATAATTTATATTGGTGGAAAGCTGAGATTCTCCTTTAAAAACCCTTTTCGTTTCATCAATTTTGGATAAAAAAAGTCATTAGCCACATACCTTACACATACCCATCATTCGCCACTTTTTGGCCCATCATGATCTTGCACATATGCATAGATGTGAAAATCACCTTTCTCCATGGTGATTTGGATGAGGAAATATGTATGGAACAACCATAAGGATTTGAGGTGAGAGGTAAGGAGAAATTGGTGGGCAGATTAAAGAAAAGTTTATATGGCTCAAAGCAAGCACCTCAACAATGGTATACTAAATTTGATGGTTTTATGGCTAAGAAAGGCTAGAATCAATGTAATTTTGATCATTATGTTTATTTTAAGAGGCTAGGTAATGATAGCTACATTATTTTATGTTTTTATGTTGATGACATGCTTGTAGTAGGGTCTAACATGGATCACATAAGGGAGTTAGAAAATTCATTTTAGATATGAAGGATTTGGGGGCAAAAAAATAAATCCTTGGTATGGGAATTACTAGAGACAGAAAAAAATAGAAAATTATTTCTATCTTAAGTTGATTATGTTGAAAAGGTGTTGTAGAGATTTCATATGGAGAATGCAAAAGTTGTTAGCACACCTTTTCGTAGTCATTTCAAATTGACTAAGGAGATGTATCCAAAGACACAAGAGGAAGATAAAATGTCCAAGGTGTCATATTCTTTAGCTTGAGAATTTTAATGTACGCCATGGTATGTACAAGACCATATATTGCACATGACATAGGAGTTGTAAGTGAGTATATGAGTAATATCATATTGGAGCATTAAAATGTAAAATGGATTCTTAGGTATTTGAGAGGAACATCCAAGAAAAAATTATGTTTTGGGGGCCCTAATATTTATTTTAGAGGCAATATTGAATTAGGTTTGGTAGCGGATACTAATACCAAGTGGAGTAATACATGTTACATGTTTACTATAGATGGGAAAATAATGATTTGGATCTCAAGGTTGAAAAAGGTGGTTTCTTTATCCACCACAACGACAAAGTATGTAGATGCAACAAAGGAAAGCAAGGAGATGATATGGCTGCAATTTTTCATGGAAGAATTGGGAAAACAATAGGTTGAAAGTTATTTATATATGGACAACCAAAGTGTTATACATCTTGCAAATAATTTTGCTTTGCACTCAAAAACCAAACACATAAAACTGAGATATCAATTTATTCTATTGGTGTTGGAGGATGGATGGTTAAAGATGGAAAAAATTCATACAGATAACAATCCAGTAGATATTTTAATGAAGGAAATGACAAGGGAGAAGCTAAGTTCATCTTTAGCTTTAGTTTGCCTTCAAGGTTAAAATAAAATTAGAACAATAGATTCAATGGTACTAATTTCTAGTGGGAGTTATAGGGGCAATGGTGTTGTGATGAGTCTCCAAGTGGGAGATGATATGGTGTGGAGTTTGATCAATCTCCAAGTGGGAGATTATTGTTATATGGATCCCAATCAGACTCAAAGGTTATTTTTTTCCCACTTCAATTGGCACATTTCTTCCTAAATCAATTAATAGGGGAATGCAAGAGGGCAGGGAAATTACTGTGAGTCTGTATTTAAAATATAGTTAAAACAATGGTTGCAAATAGTTAGAAAACTACTAAAATTTAAATAGTTGGATGCTAGAAATCAATGGCCATGAATTGGACAATCAACAAGGCATGCAGTGATGTGAAAAAGCACATGAAATCAATTTTGGTTGCTGCTATGAGTAATTGTATAGGAGCGAATTTTCACCCCTTGTGTAAATTCCCCTTTTGCATCCCCTCACCTTAGAAAATCAAACTTGAAGGGGAAATTCCACATCACCCACCTGCCTTCCATCCACTTGTCATTTTTCTGGTGTGTCAATGGGGGAATATTTTTTGGGGACATGAGCATGACACACATATGTATGCATGACACACTACCATACCTGACAGATTCCTTCCTTTGGTGTCTGCAAGGATGTTACACTCTCCATTGGGCATGAAGTGTAATGACTCTATGTCAACTAGCTGAATTGAAAATGGCTCTTTCCCTCCTAATCTTCCTTCAAATGCATATTTTCACTATCACTTCATCCTCTTAGGAATCCTAGATCTTAGTAGCAATCTATTGCATTTTCTTGAGCATTTCTACAACTCCATTGAGCATTACAACTTGTTACTCCATCAACTTCATCTTTGTACATGTTGTGCTACCATAGAAGATACGAGTTTGGAGTCTTGTGAGACCTCCCTTCATCACTACTGTGGTTGTGTCAACTTTTCCAATCTCATTGCCTTGCATTCTCCCTTCATTGGCCTTGTGTGCCTTTGGGTGAGGTATCGCTTCACTCTCCTTTTACTATTGTGGTTTGATAGAGTAGCATTGTATCTTTTGTAGTGTTAAATACTTTCCTTTCCTCTTTCCTTTATCACATTTTCTACTTCATGGATTTTTTGGTTTTATGTGGAGGTGGAAACACCAAAGCGGGGGTTTGACTGAGGCAAACCCCTATACAGCCCCACATTTTTCCCTCTCTTGGTTTTGTATAAGTGAGCAGTGTGTGGAGCTCATTGGAAAATTGGAACCCTAGTGAGTTGATATTTATCACCCTAATCTTGATCTACCTTCTTTATCATTTATGTAGTTGTGGACATTGAAAAAGGATGCTTCACTCCATTGTCCACAAAATGGAATAAAAGAGAGAGAGATCCAATTTCACAATATCCACACTTAAGGGTATCTTAGAGATCTTAGCCCAATCAAGGATGTGAGATATCTGACTATAAGATATCCTTGGGGATGAATGAAACAAGAAAGGGGTTCACCACCAAGTGTAAACTTGGAAAATGCAAGATGTTTGAAGACACAGTGTAGTATACAAAAAGACCTAGAAAGATGAATAGAAATGCAAGTAAAAAAAAATGTGAACCTGGAAACTTGTAGAGGCTGGAATGGAGACTGGAAATGTTGTTGATCTTGAAATTTTGACCTATAGGGACTCATTCACCATTATGGGCAAATCAGTCCTAGATCTGGAAAACTAAACTACACTGGAGCCTATTTCAGCCAAATGGGTATTCGAATATGTAGAAATATCTAAAAGATAGGTATAGTGGGACTCATTTGAAACTAATGGATAATGATTCCACTTTTATTTTTTTGAAAACTCGAAAGTGGAATTGGAAGCTCTTGGTCTACTCTTTTTGTTCCTCTAGGTGTCTAGATCTGAAACCCTGATTTTTGGCACTGTAAGTGACTTTTTGTGAATAATTTGACCTTTCCAATAGGGAAATGACTCCAAGAACATTGTAACCTATTATTCAATAGTTTCCAAGCCTTCAAAATACTTAGATCTACAATCACACAAAGAAAGAGAAAGAAATGTTGATTGTTAGAGAATAGGGGTTTGCCTTGGTCAAACCCCTTTTAGGTAATTAAACCAAAATGATGAAACAAAAGGATGAAGTATGAACATAATATAATGAAATTAGAAACTTTCTATGATGATAGATCTTGAGTTACTACAACAATGGATGAAGAATCTACCCTTGAATGCCTCAAAATTGATCTTGATTGTTATCTTGATGACCTTATGAAGACTTAAAATGCTAAACCCTAGCTTGCTTGACTTGAGATGGATAATGAATGAATGAAATAATGATTAGAAGTTTTTTTATATAGGAAATCCACTCAAATTCTTGTTAATTTGATCCCCAAGGTCAAAATTGAAGAAAATTAAACTTAAAACCTAATTTTTCTTTCTCAAACCTCGAAAATAGCTCAAATAGGACTCATTTTCCATCTTGGGTGAATGGGTTCCACCTGGATGGGACTCATTCACCCAAAGTGGTGAATGGGTCCTATAGGGGCTCTTTTGCCAGCTGGGATGTCGAGGAGTGAAGAATTTTAGTTTTTATGTTGATTTTATTGGGTCTTTGATCAAAATAAGCCTCAAGATCCATAATATGGGGTCATAGGAGCCTATTAATGATGATATAAAGGGTAATTAGGGCTAGGGACACATAATTCAATTTGAAAGTGTGATTAAATACACTCTACAACTTTAAAATGAGGTCCACATAGCCTAGAAAGGCACAAGATCCAATATGAATGTGTAAAACACATTGCAATGCCAGATTAAAACCAAGTTTAATTTACAAGCCTTCTAGATTAATGTGACAATGAAATTAAATACATTTTAAAATATTGAATTAAGGAGAAAATAGATCCATTAGACTTAAATTCTTAATAAAATTCTAGAAAAGTGTGAAAGTCATTTACAATACTTTACAACACCTTTACAAGACATGCATTTTATTTAGTTTACAAGGACCCAAGACCTAATTTTTGGATGTGTAAAACACCTCACAACACTAGATCAAGGTGATGTTAAGTCCAATTTATCATTAACTATTCTTGAATCAAGCAAGGGATACTTTTTTCTACGCTACATTTAGCCCCCACTTTAATGAGAGGGTGAACTTGCTTCAAACTCACAGTAAAGTAGACATTCAAGAGGGGTCCAATTGTACCAATGCGGATGGTCTAGGATAACAAAGATGGAGGTGGTCAAGTCACTGGGATCCAAGATCCTAAGTCAAATTGACATAAGCACAAAAGGAAATGCACAAGGTGTATGATTTGCAACAAAAAAAGATACGTGATCATACAATGACAATAACTAGAAGGAAAAGCAATACAAATGAGAAAAAGTAATAAGGTGGATCAAGCTTTGACCATTTGTTCCATATAGTATGTATCAAAGCTAGGTTATTTGTCCAAAAATGCATACTCACTCTGAGGTGACAAAACTCTTGGTTGTCCACTGGGTGAGAAGTCCTAAAAGGTGAGAAACATACACTCATGACTGGTATGCACTCACACACACACAAGTGGCTATGGGGAAAGTCATGTCTTAGTTCTCACTCAATCTATACCAAAGTTATACCTCCTAATAAATTTAATAAGGCAGCACACAAAAATGATTTTTTGAGCTCTATGAGTCAAGCAAGACTTCACATGCTTGAAACTTATAGACATTGTAAATGAAAAATAGTGCAAGGAATGTTCAAAGGGATTTTTCTTAGTTCGTGCAAGGTCTCATCTTAGGGAAAATTGTGCTTAATGTTTCCAAGAGAGGACAAGTCAAAGAAATATCACACTTTTGGAGGAAATCAAGCTCAATAACATCACCAAGAAAAGGATGCATTGCAAGAAGGAAGAAATTGCACAATGAAATATGAATGTTGACGTATTCCCCCACTTTAAAGTGGTTGCTAACACCATTATTGTGAGAAATTGCTTTAAAGTAGAAGAAGAGATGAGAGATTATTTGGAAATCCCTATTCCAAGTCATATGTTTCTAATAGGCTACATCATAAAAAGGTAGTATGTCACATGTGATCCAACTTAAGGCATGTATTCCACATCCCAAAATTTCTCTTTATGTTCATGAAAGGTTAATGGCTAGCCAAAAGAGGCAATGACAAGTGACATATGAGGACAAGGCTACCTAACACCCTTGGCCCCACTTAGTGCAAAAATAGAGTGAGTCGGAATGATTGATACGAAATATGCTAGAGTGAAAATTAGTATTGATTAGAGGAATGAGGTACCCCCACATAAGGAAGAGAACTAGGCTCCTTAAGATGTTGGATTTTACTACTCAAAGCCTTACATTCATTAGTAGCATGACCATGAACTCTATGATATGCGCAAAATGAATTTTTGTATTTAAATTTCTTTCAAAACTTTCTTGGAGGAAGGGATATCAAGTGATCTTGGAGGAGTCTTGACAAGATACCCTCTTGATCAATGGGTATGTGTATGATCATGATGGGCCAAAAAGTGGCGATATGATGGGTATGCGGCTAACGATTTTTTTACCTAAGGTTGATGAAATGAAAAGGATTTTTAAAGGAGATTCTCAGCTTTCCACCAATATAAATTATGACTTACTTTGAATTTAATAAATAATTATTATAATTCATTTTCTATTTGAATTATGACTAAATTTTTGATTGATAGGCTGATTGAAAAAAATCTATAGCTTTTAAATATCTTTTGAATCAGAAACATGTGTCACATTTTATGCTTCGCATACTATAGTATTAAAAAAAGAATTTCATGAAGTTTTGACCAAGTTAAGGTGGTCGACATACAAGTTTTTATATTTTTAAAAATTTGTAATAAGAAATTCATAATTAATTATTTACTTGGAAAAAAATTACAAAAAAATATGCATCACATCGGGACATGAGTCTTCTACTTATATATAAAATCTTACAAAAAAATATTATCATTTTATTGTGGTTAGGGTGGTCAGACAGACACCTACTTATTTTTTCCCTGAAATTTAAGTACTACTGCATTGAAATTTCAAATTTTCACCAAATAGATTTTTTGTTCAATAAACCTAGTAGTTTAGAAACTACATTCAATTTGCTACAAATTCTATTCTTACATATTTTTGAAATAATATAGATAAATTATTCAAATTTTTATGTCAAGTTGCCTAACTCTAATTTTTCTAAAAATTTTGCCCCTTAAGTGCCCATTTTTTCCATGATGATCCTGCACATACCCCAATGGTATATGTTCCTTTATTATGTGAAAAATATTTCTCTTGCTTAGTACAAGATTTCATATCTTTGCAAGACTCTTTAGATTATGAGATTTTCTTCTCCCTTTTATAGGAGGGTGTAAAATTCAAATCATTAGTGTTTTGCAAGATGACATTGACATTAAGCGAATAGTTTTTTGTTTGTTCCATTTCAGGAAAAGGAGAAAAATCAAGACCACTAGGGTCTATTTGTTCAAGATGCACTACTATTAAAGTTGGCTTAGAGGAATCTTGTGTGATAGTGTTGATGTTGAGTGAATGCTTATTTATTTCTATCAAAGGACAATAGCCAAGACCAAGAGTTGTTTCTTGCATGATAGGATTGATGGGGATGCATATACCTTGTTCTTTAGCACCACATCCTTTTCCACTATATCCAAGGTGTTTCATAAGTTCATAACCTTTTCCATAAATCTTTTTCATTACTTTTTGATCTAGCGGCTATTCATGATTAAGTTCATCAAAGTTTGTTGTGTAATTTGTTGGATTGTGGTGAGAAGTATTTGAGGTGGATGCTTTTGAAGGGTCTTCTGAGTTTTGTGTTGACATTACCATTTTTTCTTTTCCCTTGTCAGAGTATTTTTTTATGATCTCTTGTACTCACCCATGGGTGATCCCACAATACTGGTTTACACTTTCTCGAAGATCCTGATTTTTGCTAAAATCACATATTTTTAGAAGATATAATGATTTAAGCCTTGAAAAGTTTCATTTAAAGGATTCAAATTGAAGAGGGTTTGATCAAACCACCTTAGATCAAACCCCCTTGGATAGAACCCCACTATTTTTAAACCATACCTATAACAAAGCCTCCTTTACACCCATTAATATGTTGATAAAAAACCACTTTTGATTTATCTTTTGGGAGATCAAATGAATTCATTTAAAATTTATTTTCTCGTGAGTATGTAGTCCTTATTATAATCTTCCAAAAAATTATAATTTTAAATAAATTTAATTTTATTATTATATTTATTTTTTATTTCTTCTAAATGTAGTTTTTTCATCAAAAATCAAGCTCTCTATTCTACACATGTAGAAAAATAGCAGATTATCAGAAAAAAGGTTTGAAAAATATCAATGCACATGATATTGAAGTCCTTGATCCAATAAAAATAAAATAAAATTGATACATACAAAAAAAATTATGTTGTATACAGTCCACGTATGTCTGAATTGTAATTGGTTTGACTTCAAAACTTGATTAAGAAAAAAAATTCAATAAAAAACTATGAAACCAAATGAGAGCACTAGATATCGTAGTTACAAATCTAAATTCGAAAAAATTAGAATTTTATCCTTCATGGAAAAAAGTTATGTTGTATACGGTGAGAATCACTCCTTAAAAATGGTGTTTACTAAAAAAAATAGTTTTAAAAGGAGATGGAAAAAGAAGTGCAATATGATTCCAAATATTTTGAAAATACTATTTTTAGAATCTATAGAAAAAATTTCACAAATCACTAGTTTGCATCATCTTTAAATTCCTCACGGTTTAGCCACTATAGGTGCCTAAAAGTGAATATTTAGTTAGAAAAAATTAGTTTAGTGTCCAGTTTGGCCAAAAATTGTAAACCAGTATTGTGGGATCACCCCCATGAATGTATGTTCAAAATCTAAGGAACCCCAATAATTTTTTGATAGCTTTGTTATTTGCTCAATATGTTTTTCTTTGTCTTTTTTTTGCATGGGTTCCACTTGTGTAGTTGGTGCTAATGTTGCCAAAGTATTTTGCTTGTTTTTCTCAATGTTCAAACAACAGTTTGGGTCAGGGTCAGCTTCAAGTGTGTACAATTTGTTATTGTAGATGTATTTCATTTTACGATGAAGAGTAGAAGGCACCCCATTCATTACATGAATCCATGGTCTTCCTAAGAGAATATTATATGAAGGTTCATGAGGCATAACATGGATTTGTGTTTCCAATGTGGTCTTCCGAACTATAATAGGTAAAGTAATCACATCGAGCAGTTTCTTTTCGACATTATCAAATCCCTTAATAGATAAAGAATTAGGTTGGATATTTGATTTATCAATGCCAAGCCTATCCAGAAGGCTAACACTACACACATTAAAGGAAAAGCCAGTATCTAGAGGAGTTCTCTTTATCCCTTTTCTTTTGTACATATTGAGATATTATTATGAAAGCTTCATTTTGTTTTTGCACTTCCAAAGGGGGGAGTTCACTTTGGTGGAAAATAATGTCAACATTTATTCCTTGGATCATGGCTGCAATGTCATTTAGTTTCACATTGGAAGGGATAGGAACTTGTTGTAAGGTTGTTTGAATCATGTTGTGATAGTGAGGAGAGGCTTGAATAAGTTCCCATAATGATATCTTAGCAGGAGTATTCTTTAGTTGTTCAACAAGAGTGTACTCCTTTCCACTTTGTGAAGATAAACTCTAGGAAGGCTTGGTAAGATGGGTTTAGGAAAAGGTAGTGGTGTTAGGGTTGGTTGTTGTGGTTTTGGATTATTTCTAGTGTTATGTGTATGAGCAATGGTATTATGACTTAGCTGCTGCAAAACATTATTCTTAGGTGGGTAAAGGACAAGTTCAAGTTTATTTTGAGTTGGAGGTTTGTTTGAAGGTGCATAAAGGATGAGTTGAGGTTGAATAATATTAGCGTCCCTTAGTGAAGGAGAGTCTAATTTTGCCTCATCATCTTCTTCTAAGGACACTATATCATTATTGTCATTGTTATCCCTATCTTGCACCATGATATCCTCCTTAGGAGGAGAGTTGTTAGGAGAGCTACAAAGAAAATGTTCTTGACATGCAAGGATTGGTTCTTCCAAAATAACTTCATCACCAATAAGGGAGTTATCAATGGTTGGATTGTCTTGTTTAGCAATAGCGGGGGTATTAGGAGAAGGATCTATTTGATTGTCCTTTTTCTCTAAGGTCTCATTCTCTAGTGCCATATTAGCTACCCTAGTAGGAGAGCTTGTAAGATGTTCACCACATTCCATGGTTAGATTTTGTAAACTAGCTTCATCACAAGTAGGGGAGGCATCAAGAGAAGGACCACTATGCTTTTCAAATAGATTTTCCCAAATGGTATGAGCATTAGGGAAGGAAGGAACAATATTCCCATGACTCTTAATAGGTGTATCTACTAATACCAACCTATCATATTTGCATCGAGTAGGGATATTAGGAGAAGGGAATTTTTGATTGTCATGGTTATGGAGACTAGGTAAGGTGATGTGTAGAAATGCTACTATGATTTTTTGTTGTCTAATATCTTCCAAAGAGGGAAGAGGAGAGGGAAAATCAAGACTATCTATGCTTGTATCTTCTTTCACCAAGATACCTTTGTCACTAATAGGAGAGGTATTGGGAGAAGAAAAAGGATGATTGTTATGATTTTCTACACTTGCATCCTCTTGTGTTATGACATTCTTACAAATCCACTAGGTACTAGGAGGGTATGCAACATGCTTATCAAAGGTTTTAATTTGATGTCCTATATTATGCCCATGAGTAGAGAAAATAGAATCATAGAAGCCACTTAATATTCTAGAAAAACTAAATGCTTGAAAAGAACACATGCTAACATGAGAAGTTAAATAAAGTGCAATGCAATGACTTAAAGAGAAATGTTTAAATGTAAATTTCAGATGTGAAATAAGGTAATTTGCTGATTACATTATGCAACAACCTAAAAGAGTAAATGTCGTAAATGCGAATTTGAAATTGAGAAATGCATGGAATGAGATAAATGAGCTAATTTAAGCTAGATCTACTGAAATGCATGTAACAAAAACTCATCCAACTGATACATATAGTTAATGGAAACAAAAAGAAGCTTAAAACCAAGGTTTTCAGTGCTATAAAAGGTAGTTTCAAATCTATTTAGGGATTGGTTTGCCCAGAATGGTGAATGAGTCCCAGTATGGATTTTTTTTTCAAAATTTTAAGGAATTGGTTATGTGCAGGATCATGATGGGCCAAAAAGTGGCAATATGATGGGCATGTGTCTGACGACTATTTTTTAACCCAAAATTGATGAAACAAAAAGGGTTTTTAAAGGAGATTTTAAGCTTTCCAACAATATAAATTCTTTACTTTGAATTTAATAAGTAATTATTATTCATTTTCTATTCAAATTATGACTAAAGTCCTGATTCATAGGCTGATTGAAAAACATCTATAGCTTTCAAACGATATCACATTTTTTGAATCCAAAACATGTGTCACATTCTATGCTTCACATACTATAGGATTAAAAAAATAAAAATTGAATTTCTTGAAGTTTTGACCAAGTTAAGGTGGTCAAACATACAATTTTTTATATTTTTTAAAAATTTGTAATAAAAAAATCATAATTAATTATTTACATGGAAAAAAATTACAAAAAAATATGCATCATATTGGGGCATGAGTCCTCTACTTATATCTAAAATCTTATAAAAAAATATTATCATTTTATTATGGTTAGGGTGGTTAGACAAACACCTACTTATTTTTTCCTGAAATTTAAGTACCATGCATTGAAATTTCAAATTTTCACCAAATAGGTTTTTTTTTTTTAAACAAACATAGTAGTTTAGAAAGTACATTCAATTTGCTACAGATTCTATTGTTACATATTTTTGAAATAATATAGATAACTTATTCAAATTTTAATGTCAAGTTGCCTAACTTTGATTTTTTTGAATTTTTGCCACTTAAGGGCCTATTTTTTCCATGATGATCCTACACATACCCAATTTTCAACGGATTTTGATGCTTTTTGTTTGTACGATGTCAATCCTAAATGAAAATGCAGTTTTTTTTATGTTTTTCAATGATTTGAGATGCAAAAATGCAACCTATATGCACTTTCACTAATGCAAAAAGTTAGAAACCCTAGGTGCAAATTAACCAATGTAAATTCTAATGCAAAGTTCATGTGAGCTAGATCTAGGATGATGATGGACTCCAAATTAGAATTATTATGTTCAAAATTCAGGTTCACCAAAAAAGAATGTTTCACTCCCTTATCCATAAAATGGAATAAGAGAGAGAGAGAGAGAGAGAGAGAGAGAGAGAGAGAGAGAGAGAGAGAGAGAGAGAGAGATCCAATTTCACAATATCCACACTCAAGGGTATCTTAGAGATCTCAACCCAATGAAGGATGTGAGAGATCTGACTATAAGATATCCTTGGGGATGAATGAAACAAGAAGGGGGTTCACCACCAAGTGTAAATGGAGACTGGAAATGTTGTTGATCCTAAAATTTTGACCTACTGGGACACATTTTCCATTCTGGGCGAATCAGTCCCAGATTGGAAAATTGCACCAGAGCATGTTTCTGCAAAATGGGTATTTGAATCTGTAGAAATATCTGAAAAATAGGTATAGTGGGACTCATTTGCCACTAATGGAAAATGAGTCCACTTTGAATTTTCTAAAAACTCAAAAGTGGAATTGGAAGCTCTCAATCTACTCTTTTTGTTCCTCTAGGTGTCTGAATCCAAAACCCTAATTTTTGACACTGTACAAGTGACTTTTTGTGAATATTTTGACCTTTCCAATAGCGAAATGACTCCAAAAAATTTGTAACCTATTATTCAATGATTTCAAAGCCTTCAAAGTACCTAGATCTACAATCACACAAAGAAAGAGAGAAATGTTGATTGCTAGATAATAGGGGTTTGCCTTGGTCAAACCCCTTTTAGGTAATTAATCCAAAATGATGAAACAAAAGGATGAAGTATGAACATAAGATAATGCAATTAGAAACTTGCCATGATGATAGATCTTGAGTTGCTGCAACAATGGATGAAGAATCTTCCCTTGAATGCCTCATAATTGATCTTGATTGCTATCTTAATGACCTTATGAAGACTTAAAATGCTAAACCCTAGCTTGCGTGACTTGAGATGGATAATGAATTAATGAAATAATGATCTTAGAAGTTTGTTTATATAGGAAATCCACTCAAATTCCCATTAATGTTATCCCCAAGGTCGACATTGAAGAAAATTGAACATAAAACCTAATTTTTCCTACTCAAACCCCAAAAATAGCTCAAATGGGACTCATTCACCATCTTGGGTGAATGGGTCCCACCTAGATGAGATTCATTCGCCCAAAGTGGTGAATGGGTCCTATAGGGGCTCTTTTTCCAGCTAGAATGTCAAGGAGTGAAGAATTTTAGTTTTTATGTTAATTTTATTGGGTCTTTCATCAAAATAAGCCTCAGGGTGCACAATATAGGGTCATAGGAGCCTATTAATTATGACATAAAGGGTAATTAGGGCTAGGGACATAAAGTTCAAAGTGAAAGTGTGATTAAATACACTCTACAACATTAAAATGAGGTCCACATAGCCTAGAAAGGCACAAGATCCAATGTGAATGTGTAAAACACATTACAACACTAGATTAAAACCAAGTTTAATTTACAAGCCTTCTAGATTAATGTGAGAATATAATTAAATATATTTTACAACATTGAATTAAGGGGAAAATAGATCCATTAGACTTAAATGCTTAATACAAGTATAGAAAAGTGTGAAAGTCATTTACAACACTTTACAACACCTTTATAAGACATGCATTTTATTCAGTTTACAAGGGCCCAAGACCTAATTTGGATGTGTAAAACACCTCACAACACTAGATCAAGGCTATATTAATTCCAATTTATCATTAATTATTTCTGAATCAAGCAAGGGATACTTTTTTCTACGCTACAGTAGCTATTTCTCATATTTCATTATTCTATTTATTTTGTTGAAATTAGTGAGCTAGGTAGTTAGTAGGTTTTCTTGCTTTCCACACTGTATTTCACATTTTCTAGTTGTACAAATTTCAATGTGCTAGATATATGCCAACACACCATGCTATCATCCTAGACCTTCATTGCCATCCTCAGATAGAGAGTTATCTGAGGTATAGTTTGGACTCTAGAAACTGGCTTGTCTAGCCTCATTTAGATTTTCAGATCTATAGAGTGATAGAAGCACTTGAGAGTGCTATTCATTATTGATTCTTGTCCTAAACACCCAGTAGCTTGAGGTAAGATAGGGTATCCCTCCACTCTCAGCTTTCCATGACCTAGAGCTTTGGTGTGGTTGGTCCACCTACATTACATTTTTGGTGAACCTGACATGAACCATTTTGGTTTCGTTTAGCAGTGCTAAAAGTTCCTTTCCTTGTACCCTATGAGCTTTGTGGGTGTGAGTGTTGCAAGATGCCTAGCCTTGCAACCCCTAGTGGTGTATTTGAAAGGTTCCATAAGCATCATAGAACAAAACCCTAATTTGGTCACTGTCCAATTGTGAAACCTTTGGGGGCTTTGTGAAAGTTTTGTTTAGTGTATATGATTGCCTCATTTTTGCATCTACTTATCCCTTCTACGTAGCTTGCGAGTAGTTCTCTTGATATAGCTTTCACCTCACTAGACCTTATGATGGGTTATAATAGGGAGCCATCCCCTCTTTACATCCCCATGTGAATCCACACAAACACTATAATAGGTGTTCGTGTTGACTCGACGTGTCAGGTGAATGCGATTACTAAGGAGATTATGTTGATCAATTTCTTGCACAAAGATGGGGGTTCAAATGAACCCTTTGGTTCGAGTGAACCAAAAAAGGGTTTGAATGAACCCTGGTTCATGCAAACCAATTAAATGCAAGGTGGACCCCATTCTTGCCTAAAAAACAAAGAACATTTTATGAGAGGGGATTCAAATGAACCAGGGTTCAAATAAAACCTAGTTAGGGGTTCACTCGAATCCCCCCTAGTTTGCTTGAACCTGGGCCTTATTCCCACCTTCTCATCCTCTGGCATTAAAAAAAGTCCAGAATTTTATTTTTCGAAGCTCGAGTTGAGGATGAAAATGGAAGAGACTTCACAAATCCAATTGGAATTGGGTAGTCCTTGGAATGAGCTATCCAATGACTATAATTTTAATATGTTTTGGTCTCATTATATATTTGTTTTTTAGTTTTATTAAACATAGGTTTTTCACTGAAAGTCAAGCTCTTAGTTTTACACATGTGGAAAAATAGTAGATTATTTTTTTTTTTTGAAAAATATGAGTACACCAGATATTGAAGTCCTTGATCCAACAAAACAAAAAAAATTGAATTTCAATACATACAAAAAAAGTTACGTGTTATACGGTCTGCCTATGTCTGAATTGTAATTGGTTTGACTTCGAAACTTGATTAAAGAAAAAATATTCAATAAAAAACTATCTAACCAAGTGGAAGAACTAGATATGGGAGTTACAAATTTAAATTTGAAAGAATTATAATTTTATCCTTCATGGAAAAAAGTTATGCATTTGACATTGAGCATCACTCCTTAGAAATGTTGTCTAAAAAAAAAAACTAGATTTCAAAGGAGATGGAAAAAGAAGTCAAATATGATTCCAAAAATTTTGAAAAAAATATATTTAGAATCTACAAACAAAATTTCACAAAACTCTAGTTTGCATCATCTTCAAATTCCTCACGATTTAGCCACTATAGGTGCCTGAAAGTGAATATTTAGTTAGAAAAAATTATTTCAATGTCCAGTTTGGCCAAAAATTGTAAACTAGTATTGTGGGATCACCCATGGCTATGACACACCTGAAAACATACCAATCCATACACAAAAAAAAATTGTACCTCCCCTTGGTAGCATCACCTTGTCGGTCTTTGTTGGACCTAAGTCAATGAACTTGATTTTTGACATAATCCTGGGGTTCGAACTCTTCAAGGTGAAACTGGGTATCCCCTAGTTGGTTGGTATGAATGCAATTCCCTCAGTCATGCATAAGTGTCTGAAATTCATCCATGAGGGTTCAGTGCATGTAATCCATGACATCGGCTATAAATCGTCAATCGTAGGTGGTAGCTCTATTCTCTAGATCACTTTTGGCCTACATTTGTTGGTCTTCTTCCACTAAGGATGAACCTCTTGTACCAAACCTATGAGAAGTACATAAAAGAACACTTAATGCCTAAAGTAGGATACCCTCCATCTCCTTATGTTGGTTCGTATAGGACATGTTTAAAAGCTGACAATGATGCCACCTTGGCTCAAAGAAGGGAAGGAGGGAAGCAATCTCAAGGGTCTTCTTCTTCGTCTTTTGATGTCCAGCTTGCCACTTCCTCTCACCCTATGATGGTATCATTGGATTACGCTACTAGGAAATTGATAGAGAATCCTATGGTTCCCACTTGGTGAAATCCCAAACATTTGGCATTTGAACTTTCCATTCTACCTACGATGCCTAGTCCCATTTGATATGGTAAGGAGAAGGCTCCTCATGTATAATTCTCTATTTCGCAGCCTCCATGGCCTCCTATCACTCCTGCTCCCAAGGAAGTGAATTGAAAGAGGCTTGCCGTCGAGGTGTTAGAGCTGACTCCCCCTGCTGTTGCTCCAACCTTCTCTCAGTCTCTCCCTCCTACTCCTATCTAAGAGTCTCCTCCTCTATCAAAAATGGATGTGATGGAAACTTTGATGGCTGAGCAAGAGCCTCCTATCCCATCTTAACTCCTTGAATCTAGCTCCTAGAGTCACAGAAAGTGCCTTACACATGAGTACAAGCATCAGTGAAAAGCTCTAGTTTCCAAATAGACAACTTTGTAGAGGAAGGAAGGGGAGTCGACCGCCCCTATTTCAAGGTTTGGCATTGTGTCCTCTCTCGTCCCTCTACTTCAGTTCAGCCAGCCTCAATGCTACTTTTGGCTACTGTTGTGAGCATAAACACCCCTGACCCTAAAAAGGTGCAAGTGTTTATTCCTCCTTTGATCGAGCCCCCTCTCTTGATTTCCCTTCTAGACATCCCACTATTCTCTAAGACTGTCGACATGCTAAACACCTCAGTTGTGTCCACCATGGTTTTCTCCTCCTCCTCTGTGCCTTTTACCTCATCCATAGGGGTCCCACATCCAATGAAGTAGAGGGTGGAGAATGACCCCACTAGCAGTGGGGGTGGAAAGAGGAGTCAACTCTTTTCAAAAGGTGGCTCTGCATTAGCATGTGTCATCCTTGTGATGGAAGAGGCTTTTGTGTCCCTTGAGTTTGTCACTGCTCCCAAGTCACTCGGTGAGCCTAGTGGTGAATCTCGGGCACTGCCTCCCTCATCCATGGAGGTAACACATGGAACTCCTGTGAAGTGCATGTTTAAATATTTGGACGAGATCCTGGCCTTGTCGGTGGTCTTCACAAAATCGTTAACCTTTGCTCCATAGGAACTAAGGGGAGGAGGCCCCGAAGAGTCTCCTTCCTTGGCTCTTGTTGTGGGAGGGTCAAAGGGTTCTCCCCTTGAAATTCCACCCTTGTAGGCTTGTCAACCTTCCCCATATAATGATCTATATTGGGAG
This sequence comes from Sequoia sempervirens, assembly GCA_007258455.2. Taxonomy (NCBI): domain Eukaryota; kingdom Viridiplantae; phylum Streptophyta; class Pinopsida; order Cupressales; family Cupressaceae; genus Sequoia; species Sequoia sempervirens. The sequence continues at coordinate 267,674,576 of VDFB02193867.1, forward strand.
GTTGATGACCTCTTGGTTGATGAGTGTTAGGGGGTGCCTCTTCTTTATCTTTAGATTAGGTGCGTATGTGTTATGTTGTGTTTCCCCATGCTTGTTTTATGTGTTCCTAGATGAAACTTGTCACCCTTGTAGGTTCTTGGATATAGAGTGTTTATATGTCACACAACTTCCTTTATTTGTTGCATTATTCTTCCTTTGTTATGTGTATTGATTTTCAACAATTGGGGATGATGCAAAGTGTTGAGGGAATTTAGGCTTCCCCTCCATGTTGACCCATTTTTTTATTTTAACTTTTTCTTCTCATGCATTTCTCACATGGTTTGATATAGTAGGGGGTTGATGATAGTTTATCTATATACTATTATTATACTTATATATATTTATGAGTAGCTTTGACCCTGAAATATCAGATCGCCCCTATGTCCCTTGTTTGTGATGTTATTATTTCTTTTTATAGTTTTGTTATATTTCTCTCTTCTTTGCTTGATTTGTGATGTTGTGGTGCTCATGTGTTGTCCCTCATGTGTGTGACAACATTACCATGGTGACATCTCACTATGTCCCGCAGGCCACAACTTTACCTTTTCATTCTTTCTTTTTTCTCCTTAGGATGCCACGTGCATTATGTTCAACACACATCATCTTAAGGGGGGGCTATTATGTTACTTCAATTTTTAGAAAAATCATTTAGTGGAAAATGAATCTTTTCTCAAAAATATTTGCAAACTTTTTCAAAAATTGCATTCTCAACAAGGACCCCTAGTGGAACGTGTTTCTTTCGTCATGGGATTGCAAAGAAAGAACTTGAAGAAATTTCCTCTAAGGAGGGAGAAAATTTTCTATGGGAGAAGTCTCAACCTTCCCCTCATGAGGGAGAATTTTCTTCCTTTTGAATTCCTTGATAAAATGAACATCATTTGAAAGGATTCCTTAATGTTGAATTGATTTGAGAAAAATAAAATTTCACTTTCAAACAACATGTCCCTTGAGTGGACCCCTTTTCTTTTGAAGGGTTCCTAAGGGACCCCTTTGAAATCCCTTCCTTCAACTTTTTAACTATCTGCTTTTTTCCTATGTGGTTGATTTTTGATTTCTAACATGTTTTATTAGCGGATTAACATGTTGCTTTGCAAATGCACCTATGAAGTTGCTTTTCAGTCCAACTCTACAGAGTCCCCTTACTCTGGGCTTCCTTCAGGAGAGAGTACTTGGGGGCCACCTTCTTTGCAGGTCTGAGGGCTTGTGAAACACTTGCATCCTATGGGATTTTTCCATCATTAGTCTGGTAGCCTTCAATGTACTTTGTTCAATTTCATAGTTTCACAAAGCTACAGAGCCCTTTTGTTTGAACCTCCTTAGGAGAGAGTACTTGTGGAGTCCCTTTTTTGCCCTGTGCTTTCAAGTTCGCTAGATTGCAGTATGCTTCCTTGACAATTCAAGTATACATTTCTAACTCTTTGATCTACTTTACTGAACACTCATTTATACTCATGCTCACTAAAGTGGGGGGGAAATGTATAGGAGTGAATTTGCACCCCTTATGTAAATTCCCCTTTTGCATCCCCTCACCTTAGAAAATCAAACTGAAAGGTGAGATTCCACATCACCCACCTATTTTCCATCCACTTGTTTTTTTCCTATGTGTCGGTGGGGGAATATTTGTCAGGGATGCAAGCACAATGCGTGGATGTCTATATGGTGCGCTACCATCTCTGACAAATTCTTACCTTTGGTGTCCATAGGGACATGACACTCTCCATTAAGCATGAAGTGTAACGCCTTTGTGTCAACCAACCGACCCAAAAATGGCTCTTTCCTCCTAATCTTCCTTCAAATGTATACTTTTCACTATCATTTCATTCTCTTAGCAATACTGGATCTTACTAGCAATCCATTTCATTTTCTTGAGAATTTTGACAACTCCATTGAGCATTGTAGCAGCTTGTTACTCCATCAACTTCATCTTTGTATGTGTTGTGATACCATTGAAGCTACAAGTTTGGAATCTTGCGAGACCTCCCTTCATCATCATTATGGTTGTGTCGACTTTTCCAAGCTAGTTGCCTTGCATTCTCCCTTCATTGGCCTTGAGTGCCTTTGGGTGGAGGTGGTATCGCTTCACTCTCCTTTTACTATTGTGGTTTGATAGAGTAGCATTGTATCTTTTGTAGTGTTCAATACTTTCCTGTCTTCTTTCCTTTATTAAATTTTCTACTTCATGGATTTTCTGGCTGTCTGTGGAGGTGGAAACACCAAAACAGGGGTTTGACTAAGGAAAACCCCTATACAACCCAACATTTTTCCCTCTCTTGGCTATGTGTAGGTGAGTGTGTGCGTGGAGCCTGCAAGAGAACTAGATCCTTAGTGAGTTGATATTCATCACTCTAATCTTCATCGACCTTCTTTATCATTTACGTAGCTATTTCTCATATTTCATTATTCTGTTTATTTTGTTAAAATTAGTCAGCTAGGTAGTTAGTAGGTTTTCTTTTTTTCCACTATATTTCACTTTTTCTAGCCGTATAGATGCCAGCGCGAGAGAGAGACACCAATGTGTCATGCTGTCATCTTAGACCCACACTACTGTCCTCAGACAAAGAGTTGTATGAGGTACAATTTGGTTTCTAGAAACCAACTCGTCTAGCCTCATTTGGACTTTCAGATCTATAGAGTGATAGAAGCACTTGAGAGTGCTCTTCATTCTTGATTCTTGTTCTAAAGACCCAATAGCTTGAGGTAAGATAGGGCAGCCCTTCGCTCTTGGCTCTTTGTCACCTGGAGCCTTGGTGTGGCTAGTCCCCCTACCTTACAGTAACATGTATAAATTTTTATAGGTCATTTGGAATAGTGCATGGGTAGTGACTGTGTAAACATAGGTTAATGGTTCAAGTGCACATAACTCTACGTAGATAGAAACAGGGTAGTGGAAACATTAAAATTGTTGCTGCAAGTCTTTGTAAATAACATTTTTTGGAAGTAAATAATACTTTGGACTCTGTTGGTGGATGTAGTCTGGATTTGGGTGAACCATGTTAAAAGCTTTGTTGTCTCTAGCTATGATTTTTTGCATATTGTTCATCTGTGTTTTTTTAGTATTCTGTTGTACAAATTTAATCTCTATAATTTGCATTTAATTGATATCTTTCGCTTTCAATCCCTAATAGTATCAACTACTCCATTCAAGATGCTCTAGAAAAATTTAGGGAAAAAACACAATGTTGTGATTACAAAGGTATTTCAAATTGCATGAAATATCAATTGAAGATGACAATTTAATTCAACTTATTATTCATCATTCTATGAGTTGATACATATTTCAAAATAGAGAATTTAACAATTTCAAAATAAAGCACATGTTTTGTGACCTCATAACCTAATACTATAGAAATCCAGGTTACCTAATTGATTTACATAAAACATGAAAAAAATAGTGGAAAGATGTAGGGATAAGAATGAGCTTGATTATCCCATCTTTCAATTTGAAGACCAATCTTTCTTGACTATGTTTACCATAATCAATTTACAAGATGGTGGAATCATTTGAGAATAAATCAACTATTATAGAATGAGTTAGCATCCATCATTATCTTGTGCAACTTGACAATACAAATTGTCACAACCTTGGTATAAATTTGTATTTCATTTAACAACCAACATGGATATTTAGGATAACCATGCAAAGTGCCTTATAATCAACAGAATACTAGTGATTCGAAATATTCACCTAAATCGATCTAGTACTCCATGAAAATACAGAAGAAAATTTTAAAAAAATTTAATTTATTTTGGAAAACCAAAAGTCAATTTTGACAAGAGAACAACTAAGCTAATTGAATCCAACCTTTGATTTTTAACTCCTTACAATATCATACCATCTATTACATATAAATTTCCAAAAAGCGAAAGCCCAAAATTCTTCTGTCCAATTTAAATTTAAATTTACAATTATAATAAAAGGCCCCAATTTTTTTGAAAAGGGATGCTTTACACATTGATTTTGAACAAGTCTTTCCATGCTGGTCTTCTTTTAAATAATCCTCGTACCACATGATTTCTGTGGTCGTAGTCTCTTTAACAACCTAATGTAATTCCCCCTCAAACAACATTGCTCTCAATCTAAATGGCCTTCTTAACGAATATCTCCATCTAGAATTTTAGTTCAGATAGTCCAGATTCCTCTTGCTTCCTAAAAGGAAAGTCCTCATTTACCAGTGTTAGTAGTGCAAGCTCCCTAAAATGGACATTTAAGGTTGAACCTCCCTTAAAAATTCTTTCATAATCTACCCACATTGCTTTAGCAATGCTCTCATCGTACAACTTGTCCGTTGAACCAGTGTACATATAGATTGAAGCAATTCTTCTTAAATTATTAATATCTCTTCAAAGATCCCGCAAGACAAAAATATAGAATATCAAATTCTTTAACCATAAGTAATTTATTTCTCATATGCCATGCTTCATAATTCAAGTCTTCAGAATCTATGCTAGGACGTGCTCATACAGGTTTATAAAGCATGGGAATTCAGTGCATACAGTCCCATGACCTCCACCTAAGACAACACCATGAAATTAAATCACATGCAGCCCAGTGGGTTCCCTTGGCTTTCCAGACTCTCCAGTTTAAAAGGAGGTTGTTGGTTTCTTAGGCAACAATCTTGTTCAAAGAAAGTGTTTTTACATTTAATTGTCTATTTATTTTTGTATTATCATTTCGTACTTGTAATTTCTAATTTCTTATTAATAGAAAGAAGAATAAATACAAACAATGAAATGTAATCTAAATCATCAATACAAAAAATAAATATACAATTAAATCTAAAAACATTTTCTTTCAATATCATGAACTATGGAAATATCATATCTCTTAATCAATCATGTATCAAAATCATCTTTATTTGTAAAATGTATATCAAGATTACCTCTTTGTATCATGTGCAATGTACAATTGAATTTCTTCTTTGCCGAGAGCCCCGTTGACTCAAAATACAAACAATATCAACCAATACAATTAAGACATTCTTTATTATCCTAATAAAGGCCAATTAGTGTTCATCACCTGCATGGATGCCAAAGTTATAAAGCAAATTGTAAGTCCTCATAGTAGTCTACGTAGAGTTTGAAAAGGCTCAATATAGAACATGCCAAAATGAGAGAACCCTACAATGCAATTACAACTCGACCTGTCCTACTTAGGCTTACACTTTACTATTAACACCAACAAATATAAAATGGGATTAAACAACCATCAGTGGTTTGTGTAGGGTGGATCCCAATGAATTGCTATTTAAGCAATCTTAAATGTGTAAATGGTGATAAGCCATTGCTTACTTCAGTCAACATTATTAAAATGTTAAGGATTTTCACAGTTAAAGCAAAATCCAATGCCCACATATGTATGCATAGTGATAAATGGTTTATATAATGGAAGCTTAATTCTCTTTAACGGGACTAGGGGAGAGGGTCCTGTAATGGAGTAGGGTCCAATTGTGGGGATAGAAGTAGTCCTTAGTGGGTCACATAGTGGAGCATTTTAATATCCAATTGCAAAACACTTTTTATCCATAAACTACACAAAGTGACAAATCATGTGATGCTGGCCACATCAACACACCAATAGAACATGACTTAGTGCACCACTATCAGTCTCACTTTTTTTGGGTTCTTTTCAGATACCTCAACAAAAAGCATGTTGATGTGGCCCTAAAACGAAATATAGAAGCACATGAGTTGCCAAATAAACTATTGTACAAAATTGGGAGTGGTTTGAAATTTCCACATAGAATTTTGAGAAACATGAAGTTAGGGTGCTCCACTATGGGCCCCTCTCCCCTAATTGACTAAATACAACGAAGCAAAAGTAGAAGGAAGTAGAGACTGTGGTAAACCAAGCTTGGAATACAAATGATGAGTGAGCTCGAAGGATCCCCACTTTGACGCAAGAATCCCATTGTGACTTTAAATCCCAGATCAAATAGAGTCATATGGAAACATGAGGTTTTCACTACCAAGTCAATGTAGATTGATTCTTTGAACATATTAACTTATGAAAAAAAATTATCTGCATTTGGGACTTTTGATTTTAATTTTTTGAATTTTCTTTTATGTTTATTAAAATAGTATTTTTTAAATGTTATTGTTAAGATTTATAAATTGTATGTGTGTTTTTTTATCATTTTAGTTTGGTCAAGTCCAAAATATTGATGTCTATGTTATTAAATCTTGTTTTTAAATGTTTTCAATCATTTTGTAGCATTGAATTACTTATCAAATTGAAATTGTGAAACATCAATCGTAGTCGTAAGTATCACAAATCACACTGTAAAATCTTGTCAACTTCATCAATTATAAAAAATAATTAAACACTCACCTAATCCTAATGCTAGAAATATAGGTTGTCAATGTAGTTTGATAGAGAGCATTTTAAAATGCATTAGGGAACCTTCATTCTCCCTTTGAATTTCAAGGTTTAATGAAGATGCAAGGTGTTTGGGAAGGTTCAACAAAAGGTTTTAAAGAACCATATTAAGATTCAAACATAATGATATCAAATAAAGCTAAGTGTAGTTATAATTTTTTTGCAAGCACAAAATTGTAATTATTTTTAATTTCTACAAGTGGTTGAAGGTTAATTTCAAAGTATGATTTTAATAAATTTGTGTGATTTATAAATTAAATTGCCTGATTTATAAGCTTGCAAAATGATAATGCATTTGTGATAGCATTTAAAAGATGTTTTTTTAGAATGTCAATGGGAATCTTAAAATTAGATGATATATTCACATTTATATATACAAACAATTAAAATTAAGTAAAAAATATTTTTTTAACAATTTGTATATGTTCTCATAATTCTAAGACTTTTTTTTTTATTTAATCAAAATATTAATATAATTTAAATTATTAAAAATTTGAAAAAAATACAAAATTCACATTTTGAAGACAAAAGTCCACAAATAAAATTGAGAAAGGGGATGAGCAAACCTAACACACAACTTAGCAAAGCTATATGTTTATTTGCTTCTGCACCCCAAAGTCCGGCAATGAAAGACAAAACTGAAATGAGTGACTGAGTGCAAGCATGCGAGGAAATTGCAAGTTGTAGTATGCTTTCAATTCTCACAATGTTGCAGACTTAATCGGAAAAATTGCCTTTGTTCATTTTATAAGGTAAAGTGTGAAGGTGGCGAGGTTGCATTGTACGCAAGGAAAAGTGCAAGTTCGACTTAAAAGTTCACCTGCCAAAAAAAAAGATAAATTTAAGTTTTAAAATGTGGGCTTCTAGACTCCCATAGTAGACTTGTAATGCTACACATTACAAAGGAGGTTCCACATCTCACAACACTCTTTTCTCATGTCATCCTCTGCCTGCGCTCATAGAATGCCATGACCACAATTTTTGGAAGAAATGAATGTGGGCTTTCAGACTCCCATCGTAGCCTTGCAATCCTACACCTTACAAAGGAGGTTCCACATTTCACAACACCCTTTTCTCATGTCATCCTTTGCCTACGCTCATAGAACACCATGACCACAATTTTTGGAAGGAATAAATGTGGGATTCTAGACTCCTGCAGTAGCCTTGCAATGCTACACATTACAAAGGAGGTTCCACATCTCACAACGCCCTTTTCTCATGCCATCCTCTACCTACACTCATAAAACACCATGACCACAATTTTTGGAAGGAATGTTCAAATATTATAATTTCTCCCAAGTTAAAAATAGTAAATATTTGTTTAATGAAAAATATTAAATATTTGTTAGTGAGTGTTTTTAGAAAGTATTTTATAATTTCAAATATCTCTATATATTGAGACAATTATAATGCTTTTCTAATCATGCAATCAAGTGATCATTGAGTAGAAGTTGGTGAATGATGTAACATTTTAGATATGTGTACTTATAATCATTTATGATCAAGTTGAATAGAGTTGAAGCTTGCTCTAGTATTTTGAGTTAGCATTTTAAATAAATGTATATTCATAGTTAGTGTATTCTAAATTTATGTGTTTTGGGTTTGTATTTATTTTTCTCTAACCTCCATTAGAGTGGTATTAGAGAAGGAAGATCATGAAAGAATTGGTTGTTGAGAGATCGATTGAGATGACAAGTTAGAAATGCTCTCAAGTAAAGTCAATATGATTGGTAAACTTAAGTTTGAAGGAAAAAAATAGTTGTATGAAGGAAAAGGGTTTCATTGAAAGGGTTTAGAGGAAATGATCACAACATTGGTCACCCTTGTTTAAAGAAATAAAGTGACTGCAACTATTGTAAATCTATCCCAATGGAAAAGTTCATTAAGTCAAAGTTTAAATGTGATTGCAAAAAGGGCCCACATATGGTTCAATGAAACTATCATAGGAATCCTTGAAAGAAATCATGAAATATGTTATCACTCTATATAGAGTTTTCAAAAAAGAATTTATCAACTTCTACTCATTGATCACTTGACGACATGATCATATATGATAAAAGTATTAAAAAAGCATCAATGTATAGCTCAATCTTTATGATTACAAAGTAATTTCTAGAAACTTGACCCATTAGAAAAAATTAGTAACAAATATTTAATATTTTCCACTTCTAGAAACTACTAAACAAGATATTACTATTTTTAGCTTGGGAAAAATTATAATACTGCAACACACCCCCTTAATTTCTACAACTAACTACTTTAGCTTTTACAACATCTGAATTTTATCTTAGGTGCTCAAAATTCTCCTTTGCTAATGCCTTTGTGAATATATATATATCAATTGATTTTTTTATCTACAAAACCCTAAGTAGATTTCTACATTGTTTATTCTCTTGTAAAATGATACTTGGTGTAGTGTAGAAGAATATAGTACTTTACATTTCACAATATGTTTGCATCCCTTTAATTAATTGGACTTAATTAAGCTTCTAATTTCCTAAATTATACATTCCTAAGCCTTATTATGAACTGGTTTTTTGAAAGGGAAACCAACAATAAACAAACACTACATTATTTGAAACACCTTGGAAATTGCATGTCCTGGGTTTAGGTCCCGAGACCCATTCACCCAAGGGAGAATGGGTCCTCCTTAAGTACCAAGACCCAATTTTTAATATGTTTTTTGTGCCATTTTGATGATTCAAATTCAAGTTTCAAATTTCAGCTTATTCAATCTAATTTTCAAGAAATTAGATAAACACCTATAAATATATTATGATATTGCTATCAGGATTCAACCATGTAGTTTCGAGTCAAACTCATTGAGCATCACCTAGATGCAATGAGTGCTAAGTGGACCATTCGATATCATGAGAGATGGGTTCTTGTTGAACCACTACTCATGAAACATGGGTCAATGAGTTTGACTTGAAACTACACAGTTGAATCCTAATAGCAATATCATAATTTGACACGCTGTGGAAAAATACCACCTATAAATATAGTTATTTTATCAATTCAAATCCTACGACACTATCAAGAGTTCACAAAAGAAAATATTATTGTCAAGAGCACTGAGGAGTACATTTATCAAGCATCTACAATATCAATCAAGATCATATCATCATGTCAAAGTTATGTGTGTTCATATTATGTTTTTGAGCTAACATTATGATGTAGGTTTCAAGCATTCAAGCATCAAGTCAAGCAATCATTCAAGCCAATTCATGCAAGATCCAATCCTTAGAGAGACATGTTAGACTTCAATCCTCTATGGGCAGTTATTAAGGGGTTGGTAAGCTGCGACATAACATTGTTCATTCATCAAATTATTTCGATTTTATCATTATTTCATCAAGTTTTAATTACCAAACTGGGGTTTGACCAAGACAAACCCCTATTCACCAAAAAACTTGAACATTTTTATCTCTCTTTGCATGTACAAATTTGTAGGTGAAGATGAACTAAAATTGGATCAAAAGAGAAATTTTGCAGAGTTGTCCAAGTTGTCATCAAAGTTGTTAAGCCACAAAACTCACCTATAGAATTTATTTTTGAATTTTTGATAGTGGAATATGGAGAAATCAAGAGCTAAGATCTAGGATCAAAGGACTGTGAAATTAGATTTTGGATGCATTTATAGATATCCATTCGTCCTAGGGTGAATCTATCCTTGTAGGAAGCTCAACACCCACTTTTGGAGCCTGGTACATATCATTCCTCCCTTCTTAGATCTACCTAAAAGTTATTGTTTCTATTTGTGATATCCTTAATTTATGTATTTCAAGTTTTACATTACATAATTGAGTTCATTAGGTTTTTTATTTTTATCTCCCTGAAGTGTGTTTCAATCATTTCTATCATTAGGAAATAAAAAATCCCCATCCTCATAAAGTTAACGCACCTCAAGGTTGAAAGTAAATTCTATCCTTGGGAGATCTCTTTTTCTAATGAAACTAGGAAAAGTGTGGGTGTCTTATATCATCATCTCATTTTGGTGAACCCTTACCTCATCACATTCATCCACCACTTTTCAATGTTTCATTCTGGAAAACCTAATATTCTTACACTATAAGTTTTCTAACTTGGAAGTCTTTCAAAAACCTAGATCTAGCATTTGCATTAAAGTTTGCATTGCATCTCATTTCGGTTTTTCAAAATTGCATTAGTTTGCATTTCATTTAGGGTTTTAAAAGTGCATTTTGCATCCTTTAGAATCTCAAAAATCCAAAATCTTGTATACATATTGCATTCACTTAAATACATAGTAGTCTGCATATGAGTGTTTTTCATTCATTTACATCAAAAAATTCAAAGAAAATTGCATCTAGAAAATTGTCATTTTGCTTGTTGTTTTTCATCAAATTGCACTTTCATTTCATCATAAATTTCTAGAAATATGTAATTGAAAGTGTCTGTTTGCAATCTGAATCAACAACTTAAACATTAACTTAGAAACCTAGATTTTAATTTTTTCAACCCTTGTACAAGGACCCATTCACCCTAAGGTGAATCTATCCTTATACAAGTTATTTCTTGAATTATTGACATCAATTTGTCTATGTCTGCTTATCTAGCTATTTTCAGATCTCAAATTTAGTTTTTGGAATTGCAGTTTTCTAAAATTGTTTGCATTGAAGCTAATTGGTCAAAATAAGTGCATTGTTAAAACATAAAATTTGTAGATAAGTAGGAGGTATTTTACATGGTTGAATCCTGATAGCAATATCACAATAAAATTTGTATTCAAAAGTCATCATTTTTAGTTTCCTACATTCAAAAATTAGAAAATTCTTACATGTCATATTTGAAAATTGTAATATATTTTTATAGAATTTCATTGTGCTCCCTATTTATGGGAATTTGCTACATTTGTTTAGTTCTTTTTTTTTTTATTTTGGGTGCACTTTTGGTTTGGTGAAACATGTATGAGTATTACAACTTGGTGTCTTATTGCTAATACTTTAATGAGACATAGTTCAAGACTCATGGCATCCTTTGTTGGTACATCTGTTGTGGATCTTGTGTTTTCTAACTCTTTCACTCATAGTGTTGACACTAGTCAACCCATATTGGAATCTATACCTGACATAACATGTCTTGTGACCTCTAATCCCGTTGATGTTCAAACTAGTGTTGCTCATGTTCCTCAAGAGAACTCGCAAAAAATGGATAAAGCCTTAGAAAAAATTTAAAAATTTGTGCATGTTTAATACATTGCTGGTACTACAGTTCCTGTCATAGATAACATGAGGAGAATGCTTGATAATGAACTAGGAATAGAAATTGTGCATAACCTAGCTCATATTATTGATTCAATTATGTTCCTATAGTGGCTAGTTGTGCTCAAAATTTGTGATACACTCAAAGTCAAGGTGGAAATTAAATTCTCCCCTATAACTATGGCCTATATTCCTACATACACTCATTCAACTATTACTACAACAAAAAAACCAACTAGCAACATCAATCCTACTTTAGGTATGTCCACTAGGAATCCTTTTAGCTTTGTCAATTCAAACATCATATATCCTAACCCGTCACATCTCACAAACTTGCAATTCACTTGTCTTAGCCCAACACATATACACCTCCACCTTATTCACCTCTATCTCAAAACACAACCAATGATTCTATCCTTAACCAAATTTTGCAAAATGTGTCATCCCTCCAACAACAAACTTCCACATTGAACCAAAAGAAAAATGTCCTACCTTCACAATATGTCAAATGAAACCCATTATCATTTGAGATATTGAAAGAGAAAATGCCACAAGGCATAGATATTCCTATATTTGAGAAATATGGTGGTAAAGGAGATCCTAGTAACCATGTCTCAGCATACAAAAACTTTTTTAGTGACTTCATTTTCGAAGACAAGCTCTTGGCTAAGATTTTCCTTAGATTCTTAAAAGACATGGCCTTGGAATGCTTTTTCTCTTTACTAAATAATTCAATTATTTCATTCAATGAAATTTTTGATGCCTTTCTCAACCATTTCCATGTGCACATTGGTCCCAAGATGGCCTCACCCAATTTAATGTAAAGGTCATTGATTTCATAGCATGATACCAATTGCTCTACTCACAAATCAATATTAAGATTCCTGATGCTGATATTCAAAGAATGTTAATTGAAAAATTACAAACTAATATTCAAGATAGGCTTGGGATGATAAGATTCCCTTCCTTCACTCACTTCTGCACAAATCTCCATGACTATCAGAATTCATTTAGTCATCATGAAGAAAAAAATTCCTCCAATTGTCTTGAAAATTTTGAATTTGTGCCTCATAATAATTTCCAACCATTAAAGAAAAAAAAGGGATTTATACAAATAAATCTACCTCAAATAAATAAATAAGTTCAATCTCAAGTGGTTTCTATAAAAAAAAAAAATCCATATCAATTCAGGGACAAGAATATACAATTTACCCCATTACTCGATACTAATCATCCCATCATGCTACAACTCTTGGGTAGGAACTTAATTACCTTGCCTCCTATTAGAACCCCTAATCCTACAAAGCCTTTACTTTCAAACTATAATCCAAATGTCTTTTTTCATTATCACTGAAAAAATGGGCACGATACAAAATGATGTATGCATCTTAAAGATATTCTGCAATATTCATTTATTCTAATCACATATAAATTAGTGATGTTAATGATCAAGGAAATAAGTTAATTTCCCCACCCAACTAAAAATTGAAAATATTCACCAATCCAATGCCAAATCATAACATGTCTCATTTTTTAATGCTAGTGACACCAAGAATGATGTGATGAATGTTGACGATATAGAAGACATGACTAATGACAATATGATTTATAATGGGGATGATATACACACTATGATAGACCTAATTGATGTTGAAACTCGTAATTTCCAAACCAAAATGTCTCATGACATTGCTTGCTCACAAAATTACATAATTAAACATGCATCTGATGGTCCTCTTTACATTGCCGGGAGAATCAATGATAACCCTACTAATTGGATATTAATTGATCCTATATGTTTAGAGAATGTGATCACCAAGGAATGATTGTTTGTTCATGAACTTTATCATGAATCTTATGAACCATTGAAAGAATGGATCAAAACACCTAATGGTTTTACTTTCCCTACAATAAGTTTGATCTCTCTCCCCTTAAAAGTTGGACTGAACAAATTAAATGTCTCATTCTCCATCATCCCATCATCATACCAATTCTGTGTGAAGATAGGTTACCCATGGATACATTTCATGGATTCCATCCCCTCGGTAGTGCATAAATGCATAAAATATTCATTTGAAAATGAAATTTTCACTGTGCATCATAGTGGTTTTAATCTTGTATCTTCCTACGGAAATTTCTCATTGGATTTCTTTTGGCCTAAACCTATAGAGCCTCTTAAGCCTTGTGAAGACTCATTTTTCAAATCTCACCAAAAGTTCAAGGAAAAGCACATAGTAAAATTACCTCTTTGCAATATCCCTCAACCCATGTTTGAGTCTCCTATCATTGATGAAACCATGATTGAACCAAAAGCTCTTCTGAGTAACCAAGAAAAATCCATGACAAATCCTCCACCTATTTCCTATAAGAGACCAAGAGATAACTATACAATTCTTGTTCTACCTCCTAAGATCAAACAAGTTTATAAATCTAAAGAGAAAGTGGTTGACCAACCCTCGATGGTTCCTTATTTTCCTCCCTTGTGGGAAAAAAAGAAACCTATGGTTGATAAACTTGCTCCTACACATTCACAACTTGAAAACCATGCAAAATGAAACTGAAATACTAAAGAGCATAGGCGTAGGTGTCATGCTATTGCTTGTAAGTTAAAAGAAGAAAAAGAGGAAGCAAACCAAGAACAAAATTTAACTCAAACAAATCATGATAATTCTCCACCTTCACCACAACTGAAACGTGAAACTTTTATGGATAAATTATCATTAGACCTCCTATTGTGATTAACTTGGATGATGATGGAGATTGACATGAAGATAAATGAGGAACTGCATAATAAGCTGATTTTTAATTTTCCTAGATTCTATGAGCTTAGACGACAATAATTGTGATGATCCTCCTTATGAGAGTGACTCATCACATGCTAAACTTGGTGATTTTCCTAGTATGACACTCACTATTGCCCCTTTGGCTAAGCATTCACCTTTTGTATATGATGAAAAAGTTTGGGATGTAGATGAATTGCTTTATGCCAGATCACATGTGTCATGCTAGCTTTATGTCTATTCATGTTCTTTATGTGATTGCATGTGCGTAGTGTGATCCAATGTACTATGCTACTTGGCATGTCTTTATGTTTGTGAGCCTACTTTGGATGGCCCTTGTCACTCTATTGGTGCAAGGATACAAAGGAAGAAAATTTATCGTGGCATTCTACTATTTGTATGCTCATTCTTCTCTTGTCTTGTGTTTCATTTTGGGGATGATGCAAAGTGTCAAGACATTTAGGTCTCTTCCATGTTGATCCAAAAGGCTTCTCCTTTGTTTGCACTCTCTATGTGTCATTCTTCCTTTGTGATCATTTTTCCATGAGTTATTTATAGAGTGATGATGATTTCGAGCTTGATTATATCACCGTATAAAAGATATATGCTAACCCAAAATCCATGGATCCCTTATGTATTATCTTAGGATTTCATGGGAGGGAAACCTCCTTTCAATGACCTAGCTTTATTTCAAAACATATCATTGGCATTGGGATTTCCAAATAAGCTTGGATGTCTCTTTTATCTATTGGATTTTATCATATTCTAATTTAAAGTAGTTTCTCACAACATCATGGTGTTTATCAATTTCTTTAAAGTGGGGGGCATTATGCCTCCCGCTTGCTGTTTTCTTGATGACATGACCTCTTGTTCAAAGTGTCGTCTTCTTATTTCATGTGATGTGTCTTCTTGGTCATGACATTAGGTTTGATGTCTTTCAAGAGCATGACCTTTCTTAGCATATGACATTCCTCTTAGTGGTGATGCTATGGATTTCATTCCCTAAAGTGTGAATCTTTTATCTCTTGACTAGTCCTCTCTTGATGGTGATATCAAGTGTGATGTTCCTTAAAGTGAGAACTTTCATCAACTAAGTGAAACCCCTTTGACTATTATAAAAAAAAAACTTGGAAACCAAATGTAATACAACTTTATTTGTGGTTCCTTTATTTCATGAGTGTCTATCATAACACAACTTTCTAGTCTTGTGATTGTCGTGTGTGGAACCTTATCAAAGTTATTAGGCAGTATAACTTTGGTATGATTATGGGTACAAACCTGGTGTATATCAGACTACACTAGACCATTATGTGTTTCTCATATTTCCTTGAGGCTCACCTAATGTATATCAGACTACACTAACCTTTATGAGCATATTATTGGATGAAAATCCTAGGCTTGATCCATATCATATCTTTTTTTCTCGTTTCATTCATATGTCTCTTTATGCCTTTGTTGGTTTTCCATGGGATCTTTGATCTTGGGGGTTGGATCCTCCTCCTTGATCTTTGTTATCTCATCTTTATAACAATTGTACAATTAGACCTCTCTTTACTTATTTTCTACTTTAGTGTGAGTTTGAGTGTGGGCTCATACTCTCACTAAAGTGGGGACTAAATGAAGTGTAGAAAAATGTACTCATTTACATTTTTACACCATGTTTTCATCCCCTTAATTAATTCGACTTAATTAAGCTTCTAATTGCCTAAATTATGCATTCCTAAGCCTTATTATTCTCATTTTACGAAAGGAAATTTGACATTAAAAAAATGCTAACATTATTTTAAACATCTTGCAAATTATTTGTCCTAGATTTAGGTCCCAAGACCCATTCACCCAAGGGAAAATGAGTGCTCCTTAAATGGGCCAAGACCCATTTTTAAATATGTTTTAGGTGGCATCTGAATGACTCAAATTCAAGTCTCAAATGTCGGCATGTGGAATCTAATTTTTGGGAGATTAGATAAACACCTAAAAATACATAGTTATTTTATCAATTCAAATCCTATGACACTATCAAGAGTTCACAAAATAAAATATTATTGTCAGGAGAATTGAGGAGAAAATTTATCAAGCATCTACAACAACAATCAAGATCATATCATGTCAAAGTTATGTGTGTTCATATTATGTTTTGGAGCTAACATTGTGATGTAGGTTTCAAGAATTCAAAGCAAGCATTCAAGCATAAAAAAAAAGTAATCATTCAAGCCAATTCATGGAAGATCCAATCCTTAGAGAGATGTGTTACACTTTAGTCATCTAAGGGTAACCATTAATGGTTTGGTGAGTTATGACATAACATTGTTCATTCATCAAATTATTTTCATTTTATCATTATTTCTTCAAGGTTTAATTACCAAATCGGGGTTTGACCAAGGCAATCCCCTATTCACCCAAAAATAAAAAAAATTCTCTCTCTTTGTATGTGCATATTTGTAGGTGAAGACAAACAAAAATTGGATCAAAAGAGAAATTTTACAAAGTTTTCAAAGTTGTCATCAAAATTGTCAAGCCACAAAAAATCACCTACACAATTTATTTATGACTTTCTAATAGTTGAATTTGGAGAAATTGGCACAACCCTCTTTTTAGAACATTTGAAAAAGAAACTCTTGATTATTAAGTCAAGTTGATTTAACAATAATTATTTTATTTTACTATTATGGAATTTAAAACTTAAGGAAAAATAAAATTATAGATTTATAAATTAATTTTTTTATAAAATTAATTAAAACTTATGATGCAAAAATTAAATTATGGAATGAGCATCTTTTTCAAATTATGAATGAAATAATAAATGGATTTTATTATATTTAAAAGTTACTATATTTTTTCTCACTTAACTTTTATTCTTCTTTCGAGTCAACACCTCGTCTCCTACTAGTTAACACCATTTCATTTTAGAATTTAAATATTTCTTTTATCAATTAACTTCTCTTATTTTGGAAACTTCATTTTAAAATTATGCATAAAGAGGGAAACCTCATATGCACCATTATCCATTCTTTTATATTAAAAAGTTGTTATTGTTTTCTCATTCAAGTTAGAATGGAAAATTTCCCTTCACTTTCCCTATCTTAACTGTTGATTTTCCCCACCAAATATTGACCATCAAACCCACATAAATTTTCTATAAATATGAATCTCTAGTCTCTTTCAAGTGGGGCATGGAATTGAGCATCATCACAGTTTGTATTTCTCCATCTTTTGGGTTTTCTTTGAAATGTTAAATTTTAGGAAAAGGATGTTTATATTTCTTGTTGGAGAGTAGAAAATATTTGGAGGAGCTAAGGAGTCAAGAATCAAAAGAGAAGGATTGGAATTCAAGTTTCACAAGTAAGTTGAACCTTCCATCTCCCTTAATAGTCTTATTTTCAGAAAAAAAGTCTTGTATTTTAAAAATCTAGGTGTAGGAAGTGAAACGAAAAAAATCGTTGCTCTGATTTGGGAGATAGAACCACCAATTTCCTACAAGTTTCATTTAAGGAAACCTTAGAGATCTCAATATAGGGATGAAATGAGGGAAAGAGATCTACAATAAGGTGTCCTAGGGTGAGATTGAAGACTAAAAGGGGGTTCACCACCAAGCAAGGTCTTGGAAAGAAAGAAATGAATTCATGCTATGTGAAAACCTTACTATATGACAAAGTATGAAATTGAAATACAGAATGACAAACTAAGAATGAGTAGAGGGGCACCTGGAAGAAAGATGTGATTAAAAAAAGCTCCAAAACCCTAAAATTTAGCTATTTGATGCTCACTAGGACTCATATGCTAGTCTAGCCAATTTAGTCCTGGACTAGGGTTTCTGTGTAGAAACTGGAATCTTTCAGCGACTGATCTAGATCTCTTGAAATCTAGGAAAAGGCATTACTGGGACTCATACACCCAAGGTGGTGATTTAGTCCCAATATTAGGGTTTTTCTAAAACTATGGTATTCTCTAGTGATCTCCTGTATCTTCTCTCCTATCAAACTTTTGAGTTTGAAACTCTAAATTCTATCTTGTAGGTGACTTTCCATGAAGATGATAACCTTGTGTCAACTTGACAACTTTCCTCTATCTTACAACTTAGTCTTCAATGGATATTTAGGCCTCAAAACACCTATATTTGCAATCACATGTAGAGAGAGAGAAAAACTTATTGATTTTTAAGGAATAGGGGTTTGCCTTGGTCAAACCCTATTTAGGTAATTAAGCCTTGGGATGAAACAATGAAAAATGAACATGAAACTTGAAACATGAACAATAATACCTTGAATGATGTCTTGAAATGTAAATATACAATCTAACATGAAGTTACCATGAAGAATGTAGATCTTGATCTTGAATTAGATGTGGAACAATGCTTAACTTGGATCATGAATGCTACATCACAACATTAGCTCAACAACATGCTTGATGCTTTATGCCTTTGACATGATGATGGATCTTGAATTGTTGCAACAAATGATGATGAAATCTACCCTTAAATGCCTTAGAAATGATCTTTAATGCTCTATGATGCTCATGTGACATCTTATATGATGCTTGATTCTTGATTGATAAGTCAATATTATGATTTCTTAGGTGAAATAATGATTTGAAACTGTGTTTATATAGGCATTCCATCTAATTTACCCTTTATTAGATCCCAAATGCCAACATTCATGAGATTTGAATCCAAAACCATAATTTCTCACTCAAAACCCTTAAAAGGGGCCAAATGGGACTCATATGCCCAAAGTGGAGTATAGGTCCCATTTGTGTGGGACTCATACACCCAAGGTGGCGTATGGGTCCCACTAGGCCTTTCTTGCCAGAGGAAATCTTGAGGGCTTAACATATTAAGTGTATTTGTTGATTATGTTAGGATCTCAATTGAAATAAGCCTCGGGATGCATAATAAAGGGTCGTAGGGCCTATTAATGATGATATGAAGGTCATAAATGCAAGAGGGCCCAAAACATAATGTGAAGGTGTAAATAAATATACTTTACAACACTAAATTAAGGAAAAATTAGGTCAATTTAGCTTAATCCCTAAACCTAATGTGAATGTGTAAACACATTACAACACTAGATCAAGACAACATTAGGTTCATTTTAATGTGAATCATTCCCAAATTAAGTGTGAAAAAGGGATAATTTTTGCTACACTATATTTAGCCCCCACTTTAGTGAGAGGGGGAACTTTCTTCAAACTTGCACTAAAGTAGACATTCAAGAGGGGTCCAAGTGTGACAATGCGTATGGTATAGAATGAAAAATATAAAGGGGGTGGCCAAGCCCCTAGGATCCAAGATCCTATGCCAAACCAATATAAGCACAAAGGGATGCACACAAGGTGTATGATATGAAACATCAAGATACAAAAACATACAATGTCAAAGACATAAAGATGAAAGGAAAAGAAAGAAAAGGTGGATCAAGCTTTGACCATTTGTCCCACACATTATGGATCATATCTAAGCTTGTTTGTTTAAAATACATGCTCACTCTAAGGCAATGGAACTTCAGGTTGTCCACTGGGTGAGTATCCAAAAATGGTGGCTTACAAGTGGAACATAATGTCCACTATGCAAACCAAATGTAGGCTCACAAGGGCTAGTGGAATCTTAGGCCATCCACTAGGTGAGCCCCTAATGAGACACATACACACGTGGACAATATGCACTCACATAGACAAGCAAGTGACAATGGGAAAGTCATGCCTAAGTTCGGCTC
This sequence comes from Sequoia sempervirens, assembly GCA_007258455.2. NCBI lineage: Eukaryota > Viridiplantae > Streptophyta > Pinopsida > Cupressales > Cupressaceae > Sequoia > Sequoia sempervirens. The sequence goes on from VDFB02193867.1 coordinate 267,694,701, forward strand.
CCATACGTAGAACCATACTAAAGCTATACATCTTGATAGCTTTGATAAGGTGCCACACAACAATGAACTTTGAGCTCTATGAGGCAAGAAAAGTGTGTTATGCAAGGTGGCCATATAATAGATAAATTGTAAATGAAAAATAGTGTAAAGGATGTTCAAAGGGATTTTTCTTAGTTCATGTAAGGTCTCTTCTTAGGGAACATTGTGCTTAATGTCTCCAAGAGAGGATAAAATCAAAGGAATATCACACTCTTGAAGGAAATCAAACCCAATAACACCACCAAAGAAAGGAAACATTTTAAGAATAAATAAAAATCACACAATGAAACATGAGTGTCGATGTATGCCCCTACTTTAAAGCGGTTGCTAACACCATTGTTGTGAGAAATTACTTTAAAGTAGAAGAAGAAATGAGAGGTTATTCGGAAATCCCTATGCCAAGTAATATGTTCCTGAATGAAAATACATCATTGATAAGTATGTCACATGAAAGCCAACTTAAGGCATGTCTCCCACATCCCAAGATTACTCTTATATATACATGGAAGGCAGTCATATAGCCAAAAGATACAATGACAAGTGGCATATGAGGACAAGGCTACCTAACCCCTTGCCCCACTTAGTGTAGGACAAGGATGAGCTAAGATGATTGATGAGAAACATGCTAGAGTGAAAATCAGTATAAGGAAGAGCACAACACTCCTTAAGATGTTGAATTTTATCACTTAAAGCCTTACATTCATTAGTAGAATGACCATAAAATCTATGATATGCACAAAATGAACTCTTGTAGTCAAATTTATTTTGTGTTCTTGGAGTAGGGGATATCAAATGATATTGGAGGAGTCTCGACAAGATACTCTCTTGATCGATAGTAGAAGATGTTCCTTTATTTTTTGATAAAGATGTCTCTTGCTTAATACAAGGTGTCATACCTACACAAGACCCTTTAGATTGAGAAATTTTATTCTCTCCTTTAAAGGAAGGTGTAAAATCTAACAAACTCCAATTGTTAGTGTTTTGTGTGATGAAATTGATATTAAGAGAAGATTTATTTGTTTCTTTCATTTCTTTCAAAGGATAATAATCAAGACCATTAGTGTCTATCATTTCAGGATGCACTAATGTTAAAGTTGTCTTAGAAGAGTCTTTTGTAATATTATTGATATTAAGTGAAGGCTTGTTTGTTTCTTTTGAGGGACAATAACCAAGACCATTAGTCATTCCTTGTGTGTTAGGATCTATAGGGACATGGATACCTTGATCTCTAGCACCACATCCTTTTCCACTATATTCAAGTTGTTTCATAAGTTCATAACCTTTTCCATAAATCTTTTTCATTTATTTTGGATTCGATGGTTTCTCATAATTAGATTCATCAAATTTTTTTGTATAATTTTCTTCTTCTTCTAAAGTGTTTGAGGTGGATGCTTTCGAAGGTTCTTCTAGATTTTTTGTGGACATTACCTATTTCTCTTTTCCCTTTTCAGAGTCTTTATTTATGATCTTGTATTTTCCCATGAATGTTGTGAAATCTAAGGAACCCCAATAATCTTCTAATAGCTTTATGAATTCCTCAATATGTTTTTCTTTTTCTTTCTATTGCATGGGTTCTACATGTGTAGTTGGTGCCAGTGTTTTCAAAGGATTTTCCTTGTCTTTTTCAAGTTGTCAAACACTATAAGGATCATGATCAACATCGGGTGTGTGCACTTTGTTGTTGTAGCCATATTTAATTTTACAATGAAGAGTAGAAGGAACCACATACATCTCATGAATCCATGGTCTTCCTAAAAGGAGGTTGTATGAAAGATCACCAGGCATAACATGGATCGAGGTTTGTAATGTAAATTTTTCAACTTTAATAGGTATTGTTATCACACCAAGCAGTAATTTTCCCACATTATCAAACCAACTAATAAATAAAGAGGTAGGTTGAATTATTGATTTATCCATGCCAATCCTATCCAAAATGGTTACACTACATACATTTAGGGTTGAGCCATTATCAAAAAGGTTTCTTGTATCCCTGTCCTATTGTATTGAGCTATTACTATGAAAGCTTCATTTTGTTTTTGCACTTCTAGTGAGGGTAATTCATCTTGATGGAAATTAATATCTAATTTGACCAAAGTTATAGCTTGAATTTGGGCTGTTACTTCATTTGATTACACATTAGGGTGGGAGGGACTTGTTGTAAGGCACTTTGAATCATGTTATGATAATGAGGGGAGTCTTGAATACGGTTTCGTAATGATATCTTAGCAAGATTATTCTTTAGTTTTTCAACAAGATTGTAGTCCTTTCCACTTTGTAAATGAAAACAAGGAGTACCTCGTAAGATAGATCGAGGTAATGGGAGAGACATTGGAGTTGATTTTCTTGGTTGTGGATTGTTTCTAGTGTTATATGTATGAGCAATGGTATTGTAACTCGGCTGTCGCGACACATTAATCTTAGGTGGTTCAAGGATGAAGATGGGTTTTCTTTGAGTTGGAGGTTGGTTTGAGGGTGGGTAAAGGATAATTTTAGGTCTGTTTCAAGTTTTTGGTTTGTGTGATGGTGGATAAATAATTATAGGATGCTTAGGATGTCCCATAGGGTATTTAGGAGGTCCAATAATCAAGGGGGATCTAATGGAAATTGTGTATTCATAACCTCAGTGGTTTTAGTTTGATGTCTTTCTAATGAAGGGGAGTCTAGTGTGATATTTTAACGATCATATAAAGAAGTTGCATCACTATTGTTTGAAAGAAATGTGTCAATGTTGTCATTTTATTGTACCATGATATCCTCCATAGGAGGAGAGTTTTTAGGAGGATGAAAAACTAGATGTTCATGACATTCAAAGGTTGGTTCTTCTAAAATGACTTCATTGTAAGTAGGGGAGTTATCAATGGTTGGATTTTCTTGTTCTATAAGGTTGTCCCTAGGGGAAGAGATGAAACTAAGATTCTCATGAATTTCATCGATTGTATTTTCTAATATTGAAAAGTATATTCTTCACAACTAGGAGAGATACTAGGAGAAGAACAAATGCGATTGTCAAGATTGGCCATAATTTCATTCCTTTGTCCCATAATTTCTTCCAAAATAGGATAGGTAGGGGAAGAAATATAAAGAGGGTTGTCATAGATCTTAATTTTTTTATCATCTAACACCAACCTATCGTCTTCACTTACAATATGATTGTCATGATTCCTTACAATTGCATCATCTTTCACTAAAATGTTCTCGCAAGCAAGAGGTGAATGAAAATTAGGTAAGGTGATGTTTAGAAATGTTTCTATGATCTCATTCTCTTGTGCTATAATATATTCCAATGTAGGAGATTTTATAGAAGAGGAGCTTTAAACATAGTCATGATTCTTAATGAGTGCATCTTCTAACACCGAAATACCTTCATCACATGTAGGAGAGGTATTAAGAGAAGAGAAACTGTGATTATTATGATTGTCTATGTTTTCATCTTCTTCTATCACATCATTCCCATAAATAGGAGAGATAGGAGGGGGTGTATATTTAAGGAAAATATCAATATTTTCACTTTCTCAAGTACTAAGAGACTCATAACAAGGAAATGTATTGAATGAATGAATAACATATTTATTGACTAACTTTTTCTTTAAAAACTTTGAAAAGATAGATACTAACATTTATGAAAATTAATTTATACAAACTTAAAATGGAAAGAGACTTAAAATGCAATATAAATGCCTAGAATGAAATGTGTAAATACAATTTTTAGATTATAAGCAAGGTAATTTGTTGATTACACTGAAACAATCTAGAAATGAAATGTTGTAAATGAAAATTTGGAATTAAGCAATGCACTAAACAAACCAAATTAAGATAGGTCTAATGAAATGACTGAAACAAAAGCTCAACCAATTGAAACATATATCTGATGACAACAAACAAAAGAACAAAAATGATGTTTTTAATGCTATAAAAGGTAATTTTAGGTATGATCTAGGACTAATTTTCCCAGAGGGGCGTATGAGTGCCAGTTAGGGTTTTTGAAGGCGGAAACCTCTTAAAATGTGGTATTAAGTGCTATCATCTTGTTTAGGACATAGAGCACACCCACTTTCAAGCTATTCCACTCAAGGATAACCCTAGAGATCTCAATGCTAAGGAGAAAGAGATCTTGTAATAGGGTTATCCTAGGGATTGAATGTAAACTAATAAGGGGTTCAACACCAAGTTAAGACTTGGAAAGAAAAATGCAATGCAAGATGAAATGAAAAAACATAATTCAATGCAAAGATTCACTAAATGACCTAGAAAAGAAAATGAAACAAAATAAAAATCTACAGAAAGGATTGTGTGCACCTAGAAATCTAGAGATGGCTGGAAGGAGGTTTGTTCAACACTAGAATTTCTACCTTTAATGTTGAGTGGGACTAATTCACCAAGCTGAGAAAATTAGTCCAGAATCTAGGTTTCTGTGCAAGAACATGAATCTACCAAATGGGTATCTAAATCTGCAAAAGTCTAAATTTTGACTGAAACTAGGACTCATTCACTAGAAGTGGTGAATCAATCCAATTAGGGTTTTTTGAAGCTTCAAAGCATGATCTTTCTCTTCTTTGTCTACTCTTTCCTTCTTGATTGATTTTTGGATCCGAAACCCTAATTTGCAACCCGTAGGTGTTCTCTAATGTTCTCCAAGGATTGATGAGAACTTTGACAACTTTATGCACATGACAACTTTTCTCCAATATTGCTCCTTAGGAAATCTGCAACCTAGACCTCCAAATCACACATAAAGGAGAGTGATTTTTTTTTTTTTTTTGGGTTAGTGGATAGGGGATTGCCTTGGTCAAACCCCGTTTTGGTAATCAAACCTTGAAATAGAATGAAATAGAAATGGAGAATAATGAATGAACAAAATATGATGTTGCAACTCACCAAAACCTATCAATAAGATGTTGCAAACATGTGTGAGATGGCTCCAATGGATGTAGATCTTGACTCTTTCTTGAAGGTGATAGACCTTGAATGAAATTCTTGCTTGAACCATAAAACACTACATCAAAATTGTTAGGTCAAAAACAAACATGATGCATGAAGTCCTTGACATGATACTTGATGCTTGAATCCTACTCTAAAATACTTGATAATCTTCCCTTGAATGCTTTTGAATGCTCTTGTAAACACTTCAATGCACTTATGAACTCAAATTTTCCATATGGATGAATACTTGAATGCTTGGGGTGAAAATGAGTGAAAGAAACTTGTATTTATACTCAATTATGAAAGAATTCTTGAAATTACAACACTACAAGCTAACATCAGATCTAGGAGGATAAAATATCACCAAACAATTGAATTAATTTTGAGTTTGGGCCACACAAGACTCATTTTCCCAAGGTGGTAAATGAGTCCCACCTGGCATAATTTTTGGGACCATGTTTAAAAATGTTTAGAAAGGCATGAAATTAGGTTTGGGACTTAAAAAACTAGATGTGAATCATTCGCCCAAGGTGGTGTATTAATCATAGATCACTAAATTTGTGTGACACAAGCTGGAAACACTTGAATTATGATTAGGTAATGATTTGTGTCACTAATACATTTGACTGCAAAATAAGACGAAACTGTCTGACAAAATATGTAAAATTCGATGTTTGTCTGGTGCTTGTAAAATTTGATGTGTAATTTCCAATTTTTTTGAAAGTTTATCCCCGACGTTCGTCAAAATTTTGACTAACCTAGGATTCGTCGAAATGTCGGCTATTATTTTCGTTGAATGTTCGACAAACATGAAAAATTAAAAAAAATCAAAATGTGGCCAACATAAAGAAAAGTGAGTTCATGCCTGATTTATTGCGACAGTGTTTTGCTCTACTTGAGATAGTTTGTGGAGAACTAAGGACGATTTTCTTGGGAAAAATCAGAAAAAATTCAAGAAGATATCGCGAGGTTGAGGTAGTCATTGTCTTTTTCAGAGTCAGTTGTGAAGTCAGTTGTAGTTCAGGTTTGAAAATCATATTTTAAAGCAACATCTCATCAGATTTCATTTTTAGAGGTTAAGGGTTTTGAGAATTTCATGTCCAGATTTTGTTGTGTGGAATCACCATAAGATCACAATGGAGGAACAGATTCTTGTGACTGTAATTATGTGATCCATAAATGTATTGGTCAAGTGGCACAATTGTGCTATAACAAATACAGGATGCATTCATGTGTGACCCAAGTTTAATGTGGCTATGTTGTGATAGAAATAGAGGCACTCATATAATGTAGTTAATTCAGGTTGTATAATGTAGGTGTCAATAATCATCATTGGGTGCATTCGGGTTGTCTCAAGTTTAATAAGATAGGATGTAATTATAGAATGATCGAAGAGTGATTACCTCTTGCTGCAATAAAGAGCCTATAACTCTAGTTGATATGTAGAGTGGTTGTGTTATATCAATTATGTAGTGCATTCAAGCACAACCCATGTTTAATGGGCTATTCTAGAGAGTGATCAAGATTTTCTAAACCTTATAAATGTTACTTGACATATATTTTCATAATCTCAAATTCCTTCAGAGGCTTTTGAAGTATCAATGCATCCTATATAGGGTTTAGAATGATTTCTTTTAATTAAAAAAAAAAATAAATGATGTATTTCTGTAATTAGAATGTGTGATCTCCCTAAATCTTATACACACTATCTCTTTGGCCTTTGTATTCATTACTCTAGCTACTAGGTTTTGCATGTGACATCTTTAATATCTTCATGACCCAGTGGCTTTTTAAATAGATCTGATCTTTGCTTTAATCTTTTCATGTAGCCCTTGGAGTTCCATAATCCACCTTCAATCTCTTCTAAGAATGTTGTCTTAAGCTAGATTGCATAGTATGCATATAAAGCAATTCCTTCATACCTGCCATTGTTCCAAACCACCACTCATTTCCTTGCTTAAAATATTGCCTCTATAAGCACAATAGCACGTTTTAAAATCATGGTTGCAGTGATTGATCATTAAGCTCACCACTTTCATCATGAAGATACAATGAAAGTTTTGTCTTCAAACTCAAGGCATTATGGAAGATAACATTGTGAATTGTTTGTTGTGTGCGATTCAATTTTCTTGCACATTTACTGCTTTGCTAACTTCCTTTAAGACTGGGTATTGCACCCTCAGCTGCAATCTCAAACAGCTCACTCACTATCACTTGAAGATTCCTTTCATGAGCATCCTTCTATAAAATCAAACTATGCCCTATAAACTGCCTACTTACTACAGGGGACTCATTGTTTCATGGTATTGTAATTCTTAAGATCCTTCAACCTTATTGACACTACTTCACAGTCCACAAGGTATTATTCACTATTTTCCCATCTTTGGTGAGTCTCAAAACACTGCTCAAACATGCAATTCACTACCTCCATTATACAATATTAATGGCTAAGAAGAAACATTGAACCTATGATTACCACTGTTACTTCATTTGGACAGTCATTCCCTGATTGCATTTGCCTTGTCTAACACTACCAAAAGCATTTGAAAAACCCTTAAGGTCAGCAAGGGGTAAGGAAACTCACTGTTAAAATCTTCACTTTACTATGCAAGGTTTGAGCTTTATTATCTTGTCATTGCCCAGCCTCTTTTTGACTGTCACATCTCAAATTATTTGTCATTCTTCTTACCGTGGGTGCATTTACAAATGTCGATAAGCTACATAGTGTGCTAATTATTGGTACAATCTGGGTGCAGTTGCTGTTATTACCTACAATGTCTCAATCTTTCTAGTATTGCAACCTCACTAATCAGCTATAGTTATTGTTTATGTTTCTACGGAGGCGTAGGGTTTGTACCCTAATCATGCTCTTACCAATGCTTTTGTTATTTTTTATTAGGGCTCTCTCAATATTGAGGGCCCTAGGGATATTTCGTCATAAGAAGTGACACATTGCATCTTTAA
>VDFB02193867.1:267713997-267930784 GCA_007258455.2 Sequoia sempervirens
AGAAATGCATCGTTTGAAGCATAAAACCAAAATGCAGTTTGTATGTATGATCAGTCGTTAGTCTCCGCAATGGTACATTTCCACGAATATATAATTTTTTTTTTTTAATTTTTCTTCTTCGTCGCAATTTTGATGATAACCACCGACGAATCAACAAAAAGGCTCGATGAAGTTTCTATAGCTGCGACGATGATTTCATCGTAACTCCCTACACATTTCATCGCCCTTCCGATGATATTTCGACATTGCTGCCACACTACTCTCTGCCAATTTCATCGCACTTTTGATGAACTTTTAGTGTTCTTCTAACGCTACTCGCTAATTTCATCGCAAAGTCGATGAACTTTTTGTGTTGTTTCGACACTGCTTCTTGCTAATTTCGTTGCACTTTCGATGAACTTTTGGTACGCAACCAACACTACTACTCACCTATTTCATCACAAATTTGACAAACTTTTGGTGTTCTTTCGATGCTACTACTTTAGTATTTTGTCGCACATTCGACGAACTTTTGGTGTTCTTTCGACACTACTACTTTAGTATTTCGTCGCTATTTCGACGAACGTTCTAGGTTGTTTCCACGCTACTGCTTGCCCATTTCGTCTAACCGATGACGAACTTCTGGTGTAATTCGTCGGTGGATAAACAAAGGTTTCGTCGATATTCCGACAAAATCCTGAGGTATTTCATGATGCTGCCGACCAACGATTCTTCGCCGTTATTTATACGTTTAATTTGTCATCGGCCTTGTGACGAAAAAATAGTGATGGAAAGATTTTTGCCATTGCGTCGCTCTTCCAATAGAGATTTGTCAAACGACCGACGAATGATCATCGGAAAATGGTGTCAAATCCAGTAGCGTGTTAAGATTATCTTTGAAAGGATGCATTAAATAAGGCCTGTGGATGCAAAATACGACCAATTAAAGCATAAGAAAGCCCAATTATTAATGAAAAACCTAGAAAATTGTGAAAGTGTGTTACAATGTGCTTTACAACATTTTAAATATGGCATGAAAATAGATTTATTAGGTGTAGTTAATTAATAAAACCTTAAAATTTAAGTGAGAAAGTGTGTTACAACACTTCACAACACTTTAGAAAGGTATCATTTAAATTCATTCATTCAAAAGGGCCCAAGACCTAATGTGAATGTGTCAAACACATTAAAACACTAAATCAAGGCACCAATAAGCCTAGTCTACAAGGAGGGCCCAAACAAGCAAGGGAAAAGTAGAAGGGATAATTTTTTTGTTGCCACATTTATCCCTTACTTTAGTGAGAGGATGAACTTGCTTCAAACTCACACTAAAGTAGAAAGCACACATCAAGAGGGGTCCAAGTGTACCAATGCTAGTGAGATGGGATGACAATGATCAGGAGGGGTGATCAAGCCCCCAAGATCAAGATCCCATGGCAAACCAACATAGACACAAAAGGAAACACATGAAAATAATATAAGAGATAAAACAAAGCACAAGGATGGATTTTCAAAGACATAAAAAGAATGAAACAAAATGAACAATTAAAAGGGAAGATCAAACTTTGAGCATTTTTCCATCATGATTTGGATCAGATCTAGGTTGTTTGTCCAAAAAATGCATACTCACTATGAGGCAATGAAAATTTAGGTTGTCCATTGGGTGAGAAGTCCAAGAAGGTGAGAAACATACACTCATGGCTTGTATGCACTCACACACACATGTGAGAATGGATAAGGAAAATTCATGTCCTCGTTCAGCTTCCCATTAAACCATACCAAAGTTATACCTCCTGATAACTTTGATAAGGTGCCACACAAATATGATTTCCAAGCTTCACGACACAAGAAAAAATTTGTATGCTTAGAGCTCATGAACAAACAATATGGATCTATAGGCATGCAAGTTGTGTTATGCAAGGTGGCCATATAACTGAAAAATGCAAATGCAACAATTTAAAGAATGTTCAAAGGAGTCTTGCTTATTTCATGTGAGGTCTTAACTTAGGGAACATTATGTGTAATGTCTCCAAAAGAAAACCAATCAAAGAATAGAAAATTCACAACTTAGGGGATGCATTGTGTCGCATCAAGCCACTAAGAGGAATGTAATATGCTAAGAAAGATCATGCTCTTGAAGGACATCATACCCAATGTCATCCATAAAGTGGAAAATGCATCATATAAAGTAAGAAGATTGTGTGTTATGAACCATGAAAACAAAAAAAGATGCAAAAGAATAATGCCAATGTATGCCCCCACTTTAAAGAAATTGCTAAACACAATGTTGTGAACAATTAATTTAAACTAGCAAATGACAACTACTATCAATAAAGATGACATGAGAGCTAACTTGGAAAGCCCTATGCCAAGTCATATGTTTTTGAGTAAATCTACGTCATGCAAAAGAAAATGAAAAGAGAGGGGTTGCCCCCAAAATGAAAATCCAAACACATAAGGTATTTATGGATTTGGGGTTAGTATGTTCTTGCTACAATGTTTTTAGAGAGTTTGGAACTATCATCATTACCCAAATACATATAAAAATAGAAGAATGATGCAAAGAGAGTGAAAATAAAGAAAAACCTTTTTAGTCAACATCGAAGAAACATAAATGTATTGAATCCTTGCATCATCCCCAAAAGGAAAAAACAAGACAATTGAAAAAGATAAAGGAAAAGTCTTTTGGGTGAACATGGAAGAGACATGAATGTCTCCATGCCTTGTGTCATCCCCAAAAGGAAAACGCAATACATAGAAAAGATAAAGATTTACAACATAGAGAAGAATGAAGGTACAAATAGAGGAATGTCACAAAGAGAGAGATATACATCAAATAGAATAGTATAGGGGATCGCATCATGCACATGAAATCACACAAAAAAAATGAAAAATAAATAATGCAAAAGACTAGTAAGACACATGTGAGTCATCCTAAAGTAGGTTGTACACATCCCAATCATGTTCATTGTATACTGAAGGAAAACAAATAGCCAAAGGGACAATAGCAAGTTCTGTACTAGGGCCATCACCAAGTTCAATGCTCTTCTTAAAAAAATTGTTGTTTAAGCTCATGGAAGAGGAAAAAAATGTATTCAATTCATTATGCACCTCTTTGTCAACTTTAGCAACCTTGTCATCATCATCTAAGTTAATTACAATAGGAAGTTGAATGGTAATTTCTAAGGAAGGGTTCAACTCTTCTTGCGGTTGTTGTATTGAATTGATTATTTTTTGGGGTGAGGGTAGAGTCATCATGCATTGCTTTAGTTAGGTTTGGATTTTGTTTTTCTTTGTTTATTTCATTGTTTAACCTACAAACAAGGGCATTCCATCTACATTTATGCTCTCTAGCACCTCTATTTCTTTTAGATTGCTTTTCATGTTGCGTTTGTGTAGGAGCAGGTTGGTCAACCATAGGTTTCTTTTCTTCCCTAAGGGGAGGAATGGAAGGAACCACGAGAGGTTGTTCAACCACTTTCTAGTTGACTTTGTAAACTTTTTTATTCTAGGAGGTGTGATTAGATTGTTTAAATTATCTCTTGGTCATTTGTAAGAGGTAGGTGAAGGTTCTATCTTAGGTTGGTCTTGATTGTTTGGAATTTCTTTAGGCTTAATTATGGTTTCATCTAGGGTGGCAGGCTCGGTGTTGGGTGGGGACATATTATGGGGGGATAGTTCTACTATCTTCTTTTCCTTGAACTTTTGATAAGACAAGAAAAATAGTTCTTCTTGTGGTTTTATAGGCTCTGTAGGCTAAGGCCAAAATAAATCTAAGGAAAAGTTACCTTTGGAGGACAACAGGTTAAAGCCATTATGATGGATGGTAAAAAATTCATTATCAAAGCAAAGTTACTTTAAGCATTTATGCAAAACCAAAGGGACAAATTTCATGGAGCGAAGCCATGGATAACCTAGCTTCACACGAAATTGTTCCAACTATGAGATGATGGAGAATGAGATATCTAATGTTTTTGGTCCTATTTGTAAGGGAAGAGTGATTGATCCCATCATAGGGCAAGTGAAACCATTATGTGTCTTTATCCATGCTTTCATTTTATCATATATATCTTGATAGAGTTCATGCAGAAGTAAGAATTCCTCGATGATCATATTCTCTCCATAGGCATAATCTATTAGTATCCAAGTAATGGGCTTGTCATAGATTTGTACAACTATGTAAAGAGGACCATCAAGTTCATGTTTAAGAGGAGAAATCAATTTCAAGAGGATTTTTAGTTTGGCCCTTATGAGGAATGAAATCTTTCACTCCTACCATGTCAACCATAGGATCATTGTCTATAGAATCATGTTGAATAGAATCATTGTTATCATCATCCATATCGACATTCATCACATCATTATTTGTAGTTTCACTATCTTTGATGAATTAAATGTTATTATTAGGCATAGGGTTGGCTAAGATTTGAAATTTTTGGTTAGGAGGGGAAACAAAATTATTTACTTGATCAACAACACCTTCAATAGAAAGACGATTGGAATCAATGAGGTCTTGCACAAGATGTTTAAGGTGCTTAAAATGTTCTGTGTCATGTCCATTTTATCGGTGATAATGGTAGTAATAATTTGGTGTATAGCTTGTGGGTAATGGTTTAATAGGATTGGGTTCTTTAACAAGAGGCAAGGTAATCATCTTCTATTCTAAAAGTTGTGTCATTGTATTATGAAGGGTGTCGGGTAAGGAAGTGAATTGTATTTTTAGGTCTCCACAACTAAAGGTTTTCATGGCTTTAACAATAACTACTTGGTTATTGAAATTTTGGGTGGTTTGTCGAGGGGGGTTGAATTGAAGGAACCCTTTGTTCTTTTTTATAAAAGGTTGGGAATTTTTTTGGTTTGTGGGCTCATACAAGTTCTCAATTTGGCTAGAAGTGGATTTTGTATCTTGACTACTAGCCAAATTTTGATAATCACAAAGGGTGGTACACAAGTGCATAAAGGATGGAAATTTCATTATGGTAAGCTTATCTTGTATCTTACTTGTGAAAATTTTCTATGAACATATTTTGAAGGTGATGATTAGGAACCTTGACATCGATTTAGGAATAAAGCAATTGATAGCTTCAAATAAAGTTAGTTATCTTTTCTTCTTTCTGCTTGCATCTCATCAAATTGGCCAAGGTCATCTTATGGGTCATATGCACTTGGAAATGGTTGACAAATTCCTAAACAAGTTGATTGAATGAATGGATTGAGTTGTTTGGTAAAAAAGAAAACAACTCCAAGGCAGTATCCTTCAAGGACCTAGGGAAAATTTTATCCAAGAGTTTATCATCAAGGACAAAGTCACTACATAAGGCAATATAAGCATTAAAATGGTTAGAAGGATCTCCCTTTCCTCCATGCTTCTTGAATCTAGGCACCTCTGTACCTTGTGGCATTAGTGTTCATCATATCTCTAAGGAAAATGGACTACTTTTGACATAATATGTAGGTGGGCCATTTTGATTTTGATTGATGGTGAAAATTTGAAAGGATGAAACAGTTTGAAAGAGTTGGTTTATGAGAGGGTCATTGCTTGCATTATGATATGGAGGTGAAAAAGGTTAGGGGGTGTATGTGTTTGAGGGAAAAGTGAATGGAATGCTTATAGGTGGTAAAGTGGTAGGAGATGTGATGTGTGATGCCACAAGGGAACTAGGGATGTTAGCGGCAATACCCAAGGAAGGAATCACATTAATAGTTGGTTGCATTGTTGTTGTGACTTGATCGTTTGTATAGGTAGGAATTGAAGCTATTGTTGTGAGAAGAGGAATTTGAGATCCTCCTTGGCTTGTGACATTGCTTTTAGGTAAAGAACAACTAGTGTTTGTGGTGAGATGTTTTCCAAAGATTTGAACTATGTTTTTCACAAGGTCAAGTCCATGTTCACTCTCAAGCATGCAATGGATGTTGTCTATAGTAGGGATAGCAGTGGTCAAAATGTTGTCATTTTGCACTTGATGTTGTAGGTTTTCTAAGTCTTCATGAATTTGAATTTTATTTTCTTGTGGGACACTAGCAACCATGGTTTCAACATGTGTCACACTAGTTGAAGGTAAAGAGTTGTTGAGGGTATAGTCCATACCTAGTATACTAGTTTCAATACTAGGAGTGAAAGAGCTAGATAACCCAAGATCCACAATGATTTTACAATCGCAAGATGACATGAGTCTCCAACTTCATCTCAATACAATATTAGAAATAGGACACCAAATACTCATGCAAGGGCTTATAAATGCAAGATAATTCCAAATGCAATATAAACCCAAGAAAAATGAAATGCTTATAACAAAAATTCTAGAAACTGAAACAAAAAGTTATAAACAATAAACATAATTTCAGAAATAATGTTTTAAATTTTAGAAATTGTAGTGCAGAATATGCACAAGGACTAATTCTCCCAAGGAGGCGAATGAGTCCCAATAGCGATATTTTTCAAAATTTTCAATAATTTTTAATTGAATTTTATGCTTTTTTTGTTGTATGATCTATATTTTAAGTGAAAATGTAGATTTTGTTTCATTTTTCAGTGAAATGAGATGCAAAAATTCAATCTATATGATCTTTCACTAATGCAAGATTAGAAACCCTAGAATGCCAATTAACTAATGTAAATCCTAATGCAATGTTAATGCAAGCCAAATCTATGATGATGGTACACTCAAAATTAGAATTATGATGTTCTAAACGTAGGTTCACCAAAATGGAACCTCTTAAAATGGGGTATTAAGTGCTATCATATGGTTTAGGCTATAAAGCACACCCACTTTCAAGCTATTCCACTTAAGGATAACCCTAGAGATCTCAATGCAAAGGAGAAAGAGATCATGCAATAGCGCTATCCTAAAGGCTAAATGTAAACTAATAAGAGGTTAACCACCAAGTTAATACTTGGAAAGACAAATGTAATGCAAGATGAAATGGAAAATCCTATTTCAATGTAAAGCTTCACTAAATGACCTAGAAAAGAAAATAAAACAAAGCAAAAATCTACATAAAGTATTGTGTGCACCTAGAAATTTGGAGATGGTTGGAAGGAGGTCTAAAACATTGTAATTTCCACCTTTAATGATGAGTGGGACTCATTCACCAAGATAGGTGAACCAGTCCAAAATCTAGGTTTCTATGTAGGAACAAGAATCTGCCAAATGGGTACCAGAATCTACAAAAGTCTAAACTTTGATTGAAACTGGGTCTCATTCACCAAAAGTGGAAAATAATTCCCATTAGGGTTTCTTGAAGCTTTGAAGTTTGATGGACTACTCTTCTTTGTCTGTTCTATCCTTCTTGATTGATTTCTAGATCCAAAACCTTGATTTGCAACTTGTAGGTGTTCTGTTCTCCAAGGCTTGATGACAACTTTGACAACTTTATGCACTTGATAAATTTTCTCCAATCTTGCTCCTTAGGAAATCTACAATATAGACCTACAAATCAAACACAAAGGAGAGGGTAAAAAATGTTGTTGGGTTAGTGGATAGGGGTTTTCCTTGGTCAAACCCCATTTTGGTAATTAAACCTTGAAATAGAATGAAATAGAAATGGAGATTTGAATGAACAAAATATGATGTTGCAACTCACCAAACCCTATCAATAAGATGTTGAAAACAAGTGTGAGATGGATCCAATGGATGTAGATCTTGACTCTTTCTTGAAGGTGAAATTTTTTGAATGAAATGCTTGCTTGAATCATAAAACCCTACATCACAATTGTTAGGTCAAAAACAAACATGATGCATGAAGTCCTTGAAATGATGATTGATACTTGAATGCTGCTCTAAAATACTTGATAATCTACCCCTGAATGTTGTTGAATGCTCTTGTAAACACTTGAATGCACTTATGAACTAAAAATTGTTATAAGGAAGAATACTTGAATGCTTGGGGTGAAAATGAGTGAAATCAACTTGTATTTATACTCAATTATGCAAGAATTCCCAAAATTACAACATTACAAGCTGACATGAGATCTAGGAATAAAATCCCACCAAATATTTGAGTTAATTTTTATTTTGCTTCACATGGGTCTCATTCACCCAAGGTGGAAAATGAGTCCCACCTGGCATAATTTTTTAGACCATTTTTAAAAATTCTTAGAAAAGTGTGAAATCAGGTTTAGGACCCAAAAACCTAGGTAGGACTCATTCACCCAAGGTGGAAAATGAGTCTTGTATCACTAAATTTGGGCCACACAAGCTAAAAATACTTGAATTATGATTGGGTAATGATTTTTGTTAGGATTATCCTTGAAAATGCAGTAAATGAGGCTTGTAGATGCAAAATAAGGCCAATTAAAGCATAAGAAAGCCCAATTATTAATGAAAACCCTAGAATAGTGTGAAAGTGTATTACTAAACTTTGCAACACTTTAAATAAGGCATGAATAATAGATTTATTAGGTGTAGTTAATTAATAAAACCTTTGAAATGTGTTAAAGTGTGTTACAACACTTCACAATACTTGAGCAAGGTGCTATTTAAATTCATTCATTCACAAGGATGCAAGACCTAATGTGAATGTGTCAAACACATTACAACACTAAATCAAGGTGCCATTAAGCCTAGTCTACAAGGAGGGCCCAAACAAGCAAGGGAAAAGCAAAAGGGATTTTTTTTTTTTGTTGCCACAAAAGGGTTCAAATATTGAAAAATATAGAACACAAAATTCTCAAAAAGTAGTAAAAACACTTGTGTTGGGACTAAATTTCCCAAAGGGGCATATGACTCACAGATTAGGGTTTTTGCACCAAATTCAACAAATTCTGAGTTGTTTCTAAGGTTTCTAACTTGTATGTTGTGTTGACTATTTGCAATTGTAGGATTTTAGCGAAATTGGATGATCTAAGATGCAAAACTGTAACCTATATGCATTTTCACTAATGCAAAGTTTTAGAAGCCCTAGATGCAAATTAACTAATGCAAGACCTAATGCAAAGTTAATGTAAGCTAGATCTAGGACTATGATGTTGAACATTTGAAATGTTGAGAGGGCAGGGATGAATCAGTATTCCATAAAACCACAATAAAATCCATCTAATTATTACCACAATTCTGACTGAATCAATAAGAAGGAACATAAAAACCAATCAATGCAACCATACACATGAGCAATAGGATTTTTATGTCAAAAACCCAAAAAGGGAAAAACCACGATGAGTGTTAACTCACAATATATTATATACGGATACAAAAAATTATAGGGCTCACTGCCAGGACTCACTTTCCTTAAAATGGCTCACTTCGTGAGTACAAAAGATGGCTAACCGCCAAGATACAAAGATAGTGGCTCACTACAAAAAGATTGAATTGATAGAATACACCTTCAATGTGCAGGGTTTAGTTCCAATGAAGCTCAAAATATCAAGTACTACCTCACACAACAGTCACTCAACTAATCTACACTAATCCACAACTGATAAAGCATTTAGGCTCAAATTTTCATATACCCCTTACTCCTTTTTGCAAGTATTCTCTTTTCATACTTCTATTCTCTCTTCAATGAATCTTATATATACAAGTATATCTTATTCATCAATTAGGTCAGCCTAATTAGATGAAAAAATAATAATCAAAACTCTCTTATTCAACACCATATATAATTTAAACATTTATCCATGTAGTGTATTATACCAAGTTGGCTAACATCCATAAAACATAACTAGTCTCCATAATGTATTGAATACACTAAGTTAACTAATACTAGAACACAATCCTCCAAACCAACAAATAAACCTCAAAGAAAAAACCTTCCAAATCTAAGAACACATTAATTTCCCATCATACTACGAACATAGAGACTACCAACAAAACTAAAGTATAAGAATGTTCACCTTAAGAAAATGAGGAGTCTCCCACATAATATGCCAAGCAAGGAACAATAGTAGAATATAGAGTTGAACTTTGTCAGAGATAACTTTCTGCTTACAACCAAAAAATGTCTCAAGATCCAAGATATAGCTATTTGAATGAGTCATGATAATATGGTTAAGCGATTAGAGTCATATCATATCTTGCAGTGAATTATGAACTCAAATACCAATATATTGATCCATCACAAAAGAGTATTACTAGCAGAGAAAAACTTATGGTAAACCAAGTAGACTTCCCATATAGTTATCACCATGTTGACATCAATGAAAAAATAGGAACAACCAACACAAACCATCCATACTTCATGCTCATGTTGCAAGGCTCCATAATTCCAACAATCTCCCCCTTTGGCATTGATGGCAACATGAATGACAAAAACATTTTCCAATATACTGCAACTAAATACTCTGAATACTCCCCCTATCAAAATTGTTCTTCATAAAAATGCTTTTCCTTTGTTAACCTCTATCTCTTCATTTCTATCTCTCCATCTCTCTATCTCTCCCCCTTTAACATGAATGATAGAAGATGCGATATGGTATATATGTATATATGCATCAAAATGTAACCAAAAAGATATGAACAAAAAATTGAAATAACCTGAAGAAGAACCTATGAGATTCTCCAGGATGACCTTCCACGACACTTTTCCTTCTTCCCATGAACCTTTTGCACTTATAATATTCTTGTGTAATAGCTCAAGATTAGTTGAGGACTCTATACCATTTTATAAAGTATTGGGACTAAGATTAATCTCTGATAATTAACAAATACAACCAAGAGAACTAGAAAAAAAAGTGTGCCTGAGTTTAATCATGTCTCTAAGTGCCACAAACTTCTTGATAACTTCATTTCTTTGATCCTGTAGAGAAAATAATTCATCTTGAAGTTGCACAATGTAGGGCCACCTCTGATTATCTCTATCTTCTATTGACTTGTATGTATCTTCTTGAGTGATCATCCGAGATTCACTCATCCTTGTTGGAAAGAGACACTGCACATTTTTTCTGGTGTTGTCATTGATGGCAACCCTTGTCAGTAAGTCAATCCACACATTGTAATTTGGTCATATCGGTAGACAGATTGAAGATCAATGGTTATCTATTAAACTAGAATAGAGCATCCGATAGATTTGTGTTCTTCAATTCATATGCAATTTTTTTGTTATTATTTCATGTTGTGGATCTTAGGGAGGATTGATCGATGTTTAATCGATGTTATCTACAAATGTTGGAGCCTCATATCAATGTTAATGTAAGCTAGAAGGTCTGGTTAACCAAGTTTATGTTCATTAGTATATGAAGGCTGACTTGTTGAATATAGTGTGTTGTGGATACTTGAGGAGTTTTTGTTTAAGTATTTTTGTGTTCGAGCATTTGATTTGGGTCCTCACTATGTTGTGGCCAACATTTATGGATGCACATTGAATATTATGCATGATTTGAGCTAACAGTTTGTAAATATTTCTTATTTTGTTGAGGCCAACTTGAAGCGATCAAATCCTTAAAAGCAGATATATATAAGTGATCGATTATATCAACTTGATGTATGTTGCAAATGATAGAAGGACAATAGAGTGATTATGCACAGTTTCACTTGTGCATTAAGGATTTTTTATGTGAGTTGAAGTAGAACAAAGTAGAAGAGCAAAATCAGTTAGAAGGTACAAAATTCGATTGATGAGCCTAACCAGAACTATAATCAGGCATTTATAGATGCTACTTTCTCAATTCAAATCTTTGGAATTATTCCAAACTTTTGTAAGGTAGTGAGCCTTTTTAGTTTTTGAGTGGTGAGCTCTAGGCAATGTGCTTGAATGCAAGTGCATTCCTATTTTGTAATATTTCATTTTGAGTATAGTCAGAAAAATATTGTGGATTGACCTCCACCATGGTTTTTTCCCCTAATAGGGTTTCCATGTAAAAAAAAATATTGTGTTATGGTGTTGTGGTTATTTGTCTTATGTGCATGCATCTTTATTCTAGTTGAAGTTTTGAGTACTTTAAGGATTAGCTAAATAAAGTTAAAATTTGCACAACATTGATTCACACCCCCTCTTAGTGTTGCTTGATTCCAACAATTGGTATCAAAGCTTTGTTCCTTGGAAGAAGTTTGAAAGCTTGGGAAAGATCTTGGAAAGTGTTTCAATGGATTCAAGCAGTCTTCAACAACAACTTATGATGGCCCTAGATGATCTTGATCAGTCAAAATATGAAGTTCAAAAATTACAAGAAAATCTCATGAATGCTGAGAGATTCATTAAGTCATTGAAAGAAAAAATCATTAAATCTAGAGAGAAGAGAAGGGAACTCTATGATCAAATCAAGTAGGAAGACACTAAATGAATTGTAGATGAACAACTGAGTCAAGCCTTGAAGGAAAAGACAAAATAATGTGAGAAATTTTCCAGGGATGATGTAGTTTTGAAGAATGGGATGAAATTTATTATGATGAGGATGACTAAAGAAATTGAAGATAGGAAGAAGAATGAAGAAAATTTTGCTCAATTCTTGAAAGAAAAATATGAAGAATGTAATTGAATTACTGATGGATTCATTAAGTTGAAACTTGAGTTATAACTATCCAGACACAATGGAGAAGAGCTTGAAAAGCAGATTGATGATATTAGAGATGAACTTGCTACAACAAATGAATTCAAGGAGAAGTTCATTATTACCTCAGCCAAGGTTGATGAACTAATTAAAAGTTAGAGAACTGATGGTGACAAGTGAGGTCTTGGATTTGAGAAAGGAGAAAGTTCTAGATCTGGACAAAGGATATTTAGACAAGGAAATCAAATGAATCAACCTGAAAGGTATCCAGTAAGAAAACCTAATGCTCAAAAATTTAATGGTAACTATTATGTTTGTAATAAATTTGGTCATAAGGTGGCTCAATGTAGAAGTAGAATGAATTCAAGTGGTCCATCATTCTTTGGTCAATGCTTTAATTGTAACAAGTATGTTCATAAGTCAAATGAATGCAAAAACATCATGAACAACCCTTAAAGACATGTTAGATGTTATACATGCAATAGATTTGGCCATATTGCTAACCAATGTAGATCAAGAGAAAATTGGTGGAACAACTAGTTTGGAAAAAGAAATGTGGTGTGCTACAATTGCAACTAAACCATTCATATTGCTAGACTTTGCAAAAGAGGTTCAGTAAATCAAA
Organism: Sequoia sempervirens; assembly: GCA_007258455.2. Classification (NCBI taxonomy): domain Eukaryota; kingdom Viridiplantae; phylum Streptophyta; class Pinopsida; order Cupressales; family Cupressaceae; genus Sequoia; species Sequoia sempervirens. The sequence continues at coordinate 267,727,026 of VDFB02193867.1, forward strand.
GAAGAAATATGCAAAATGATCAAAAAGGGAAAGTGAAAGTCACTACAGATCAGATCTAGAAGCAGATGAATAATACATGGGTGAAGAAGAGTCCCTCTATTGCAGGAATTAGCTCGGTACCAAAACCAACTTCTAGTAATTCCTTCAAAAATTAGATTAAGGCCTCTAGCTAAGGGGAGTTGTCAAGAAAATCCTTCAAAACCCCTACTGATAATTGACACTTGGATGTGGATGAGTGTTGTGATTGCATTGAAGATCTATAGATATTGCTAAATAGTTGGAGAAAGTATTTATGTAGAATTGAAGGTCCGTAGAAAAGTTATCTTTCACAGTGTATGGAAACAGGGTATCTGGATGAATTAGGGAAAAAGCATTTATTCTATCAAAAAGGTTAGGTGTGAAAATGATAAAAGGTCATTTTATCTTTCATTTATCACTTTGTGTCTTGAGAAGAAGAAGTTTGGAGAGCTCTAAAGCGAACTTTGGAAAAATTTGGTGAGGATTCAAGTGTGAAGGAAATTCAAAGATCAAACCCTAATCTAGCAAAAAGGTATTTATTGGGAAAACTTGTAAACCTATGAATTTGTGAAAATGGCTACTCCATTGGTAGTTCAAATCAAGGATAGACCCTGTCTAAAATTCAAGTGGCATCCTTTCAAATCTATTGAGACCAAGCCCTTAGGTGCATTTTCATTTGTTCCATACGACGTCTTGCATATTGAATACATTAGGGCATACATTCATGCTAGTATTGAGGAATTAGGGAGCTCACAATTGCTGAATTTGTATTCCAATCACATTGTTGGAGAGGATTTTTGTGTCAAGCATGAATTCAAAACCCTAGAGGAGAAGAAATTCACACAGATTGTGAAATTCCCCATGTTTGATGAAAGCAAATGGGTCCAGTATATCTTGAGTCAAGTTCATGCAAAATTTATGTGGTTGATTCAACATTTCAAGATCACAAAAGAAACCATAAGCATTGTTACAGGTTTAAATTCCTCTGGTGGACTACCAATCTTGAAGTTTGTGAATAATCAGACTGTCATTGATGCAACTGGTTTGGTATTTGATAGAAGAGCGATGACAACTGATAACATTATTGATGTGGATGTGAAGTTTTCCTCAATGGTCATTGGTTACAAGATATATCACTCTAGTAGAGAAAATTCTATGTCTAGTACTGCCATATATGCATCATATCAAATGGTAAAGGAGAATGCAAAGTATGATTTATGTGAATTTCTTCGAATTCAACTTATGGAAAATCTTGGTAAGATCAAGTTCAAGACAATAAGAATTCCTTTAAATATGGTAATATGTTGTTGTGTTTGTTCTTTTATTTCATGAATGAAGTTCTGGGAGTTAGGAAAGTGCATTGGAAAAGTGATAAGCCTATAGCTATTCAGATTAGAGATATCTTGTATGGAATTGGTGATAAAAAAACAATGAAAACTATTATTTGGGGATATTTCAAGAACTTTCATAATGAGATGCAAGCAAGGGAAAGAATTCATACCCCTATTGTGGAGAATTATAAGGATACAATCTATTTTATGGTTGACATTCATCGATGTTTGATTGAAACTGTAGAACCTAGAATGGTTTGGATTATGCCTATGGGTTATGAAGTTGAGGGGAGCATCTTGGAGCTATATGCACAACATTTGTTAAGCAAGCTTCTAAATCCAATTGAAGAAAGGTTTGGAACCTATGCAGAAAAATATTTGCAAGTACATGAGCAGTTGAAGAAACCAATGATAGTCTGAAGAGTAAGGAAAGAAGTGGAAGTCTCTGTAGAAAGCATGGGTATATCTCCAGAAGCTGTGAGAGAAGCCAGAAGGAAGAGGGAACAAGCTAAAGCTGAAAAAGAGCCTACTAAAATTGAATCTGCTAGTCCGAAAACATCCTCTGCCCGAACTAGATCAACAAGGAGCTTTGCACCCCTATCTTGTCATGCAAAGAAGTCAGCCCCTATAAAAGCTCAAGTTAAGGCATCCAGTAAAAGGAAGAAGGATAAGAGCACAAGAGTGTATACAATTGTTTTAGAAGATGAAGAGACAAAATCTAATGAATAATTTAGAGAAATAAAGCATATGGGCACCCAAGGAAGAACAGTCACTAAGGACAAGCCCTCTAATGAGAAAGAGAAAACAAAGAAGAAAGTAAAATTTGACAAACCAAGTATGTTTGTAGAAGAAGTTGAGAGAGGCATAATTAAGGATGGTAATATTAAGCTCCTATGTGAAGTGTATGGTACCTTTGATAGTGTTGGTCAAATAGTTCTTAAGGAGGCTACAATACAATATTTGAACATTATCAATATGGATCTTGTTGAGATAATAACACAATTTCCTAAGGAACTATATGAAATTTTGGAGATGAGGAGAGTTAGTGCCAGAACTGAAGAAGAGTAGTTGAGAGAACAGATTCTTGTAGACCTATGTCTGGTAATGTCAATTGAGGAAATGAAGTTAATCCTAAATGCAACAAAAAGAGACTTCAAGAGAAAAACAAGAGTAAACAAGCTTATGATTGGTAGGATTGAAGAGGTAGCAAAAGAGACTAAAAGAATTTTGAAGGAATTTTTATTAAAGAACATAATTGATGTTGTCTCTAAAGAAGTGCATAATGAAGATATGTCATTTGGTCTGGTAAATGAAGAGGTTATAGTTGAAGACAATTATATTCCTCCTAACGTGCATGATACTGAAGTACCTATGGAGATTTTAGCTCCTAAATTTGTGTCATTTGAAGAAAAGGAGATGTCAAGTAAAAAATTTGAAATCCCAAAAGAAAAGAAAAAATTTGTGGTTGAGGAAAATAAGGTTGAAGTTAGGGAAGTTCTAGTGGAAGCAAGAGACACTACAGAGGTAGTTAAGAAATTTCTAGAAGAGCAACAAGAATAATTTGATCTTGAGTTGGGAGAAGGTCCTATTCATCTATCTACCTTGTCCCCAATTCAGAAAATGAAAGTTGCATCATTTGTACAGGCTAAGGCTAGGGAAGAAATTTTGAAGTCTCACATTGAGGACAATGAGTTATTGAGCCTTGCATCTAGTATTCTAGAGAATATCATTCCTACTCATGTTAAGGATCCATTCAGTTCTTCCTCTGGTGAGTTGAAGAAACTTATTAATTCAATAAGTACTCATTTTTAGTCACTTGAGAAGTCAGCTTTGGTCAAGGTACAAAAGGAATTTGATGACAAAAGATTTGGTAGGTTGAAAGGAATGATAGCTAATGATAAATTTCTATTAGCTACCCATGTGAAGAATGTTCAAAGTGCACTGTCTGAAGGTGGAAATATCTATAAGTTGTGTTTGTCTTTGTCTAAACTCATTGAGGACAATGAGAAGAAGGTTAAGGATCTTGAGAAATAGTTAGCTGCTATTTATGAAGCCTTTGATCCTTTAACTATTTATGTTGGAGAACAAGAAGGTAAAGTTATATCCTTACTTGACAAGATAAATAATTTGAAGGATGATAATGATAGAGTTGTTGAAAGAGTTGGTGAACTTAGAGGCCTAATTGATCCGAATATGGAAACCATGTTGAATGCATTAAAGGAAGCACAAGTTGCTATGGTAGCCAGTGATCCAGTGAATGTTAAATCTACAAAGATGCAATATTATTTTTTGTGGTCACATGTCTATTCTAGAGAGTCTCAAGAAGGGTTGGGACACAATCTTGAACCTGTTGAATACCAATTTTGAAGATATTTTCAAGTTTGTGTAAGTTGTTCAAACAAGTTTGTACATATGTAGTTTGAATTTTTTGTTTGTTTATAGAATTTTTGTATGCAGATTCCCCATCTTTTCCATTGATGTCAAAGGGAGAGAGTAGAATAGTGAAAATGTGTATTCATCTAAGGGGGAGTTGTAGTTTTCAACTATGGATGAAGATATTTTTGGAGTTTTTGTTGGCAGTGTATTTATGTTGGTACTGATCCGACACTTAGTCATTTTTCACTAAGTGTTGCCATCAATGCCAAAGGGGGAGATTGTTGGCAAGAGACATTGCACATGGTTTTTGGTGTTGTTATGGATGGAAACCCTTGTCAGTAAGTTGATCCGCATGTTGTAATTTGGTCATATCGATAAACAGATTGAAGATCAGTGATTATTTGTTAAACTAGAATAGAGCATCTGGTAGATTTGTATTCTTTGATTCATATGAATTTTTTTTGTTATAATTTCATGTTGTGGATCTCAGGGAGGATTTTTCAATGCTTAATCAGTGTTATCTACAAATCTTGGAGCCTCGTATCAATTTGAATGTAAGTTAGAAGGTCTGGTTAACTAATTTTTTGTTCGTCAGTATATGAAGGTTGACTTGGTGAATATAGTGTGTCATGGATGCTTGAGGAGTTTTTGTTTAAGTATTTTTGTGTTTGAGAATTTTGATTTGGGTCCTCACTATGTTGTGACTAACTTTTGTGGATGTGCATTGAATATTATGCATGATTTGAGCTAACAGTTTGTAAATATTTCTTATTTTGTTGAGGCTAACTTGAAGTGATCAAATCCTTAGAAGTAGATATATATAAGTGATCGATTATATCATTTTGATGTATATATGAAGTGATTTGATGTATGTTGCGAATGTCAAAAGGATAGTAGAGTGATTATGCATAGTTTCACTTGTGCATTAAAGATTTTTTATGCAAGTTGAAGCAGAACAAAGTAGAAGAGAAGAATCAGTTAGAAGGTCCAAAATTTGATTGATGAACCTAACTGGAACTGTAATCAAGGATTTGTAGATGCTACTTTCTTAGTTCAAATCTTTGGAAGTATTCTAAAATTTTGTAAGGCAATGAGCCTTTTCATTTTTTGAGCAGTGAGCTTTAGGCAGTGTGCCTGAATGCAAGTGCATTTCTATTTTGTAATCTTTCATTTTGAGTATAGTCAGAACAATATTGTGGATTGACCTCCACCATGGTTTTTTCCCCTAACAAGGTTTCCATGAAAAAAAAAATATTTTCTTATGGTGTTGTGGTTATTTGTCTTATGTGCATGCATGTTTATTCTAGTTGAATGTTTTGAGTACTTTGAGGATCAGATAAATAAAGTCAAAATTTGCACAACATTGATTCACCTCCCCTCTTAGTGTTGCTTGATTCCAACAATCCTGATCTCATTTCTTATGTCCAATGTACTTCTAGACCAATCTAGGCAAAAGGAAAGCAATTCATGTGCCTCTTCTTCAAAAACTTGTACATTCTCCAATTCCTTCATCACTTGATTTTGTGCATTTCCACATTTTCTCTTGATATCTTCCAAATTTCCTTCATCAGGCCTAATTTTGGTATACACTTCAAGTCTGGAGATGTAGACCTTCAAAGAATCAATCATGCTTTTGAGATTCTCCACAACAAAAATAGATGATTCAAAATTAGCACCGGGAATAACCATATGCAATTCTTCCAAAGATCTTAGAATTTTTATTCTTTCATGCTCATATTAAGCTCTCTCAAACTCACTTCCTTCTGCAACTTCTTACTTAACAACACTCTTCCTTTTCTTCCCTGTTCTGGTTACACTACCAGAGGTACCTTCTACATTAAGATTCTTAGATCTTTCCAAAAGAATTTTACATAATGATCAACTTCAGCCTCTGAAACTTCATAATCTAACTTAGATATCCATACCAACCTTGATTCAACTACTTTCATGTGAAAAAATCTATAGACACAATAAAATTTATGTTTCTAGAGTACTTTTCAACAACACTTACTAGAATCCTAAACCTTCTACCCATCCTCATTTGAAATGTTTCAAATAATGTAACAAGGGGAGTCTCTTGTGCATCTAAGCTACTAATATTTATCATGAAGTTCCTGATTTGATGGGAAATAAGATCTATACTTTACCATTCTATCTTTCCTATTACTGGTATTTCTCTCAAAAAGTAAAAGAGTAAATAGAAAACCAAATTTCCATACCAAAATATATTCTTCTTACTCTTCTTTATTTCCTTTATATTCTTCAAAATATGTATACGAAGCAATTCACACAAGTCATAATACATACCTATTTTAACCATATCAACAATAGTATGTACAACAATAGTAGAAACTGTAAGGTTATTGCTAGGGATACAGACTTTGTGACTGATGACCATAACAACATACCTTATTACCAAATCCACAATTGATCTCAAATCAATCTCTTTCCCTTCAAGATTCACACCAGTAACCTCAATTATCTCTTGCTCATCCATAGACTCCTATTTTTGAACTGGTCTGGAGGAACACAAACCAGTTACATCTCTGATACCTTCTCTGGTAATCAAATGTACCTCATCAATCCACACAGATTCATCATGATTTTTTCTCAACACTATTCGAATATACTATTAGGAATTGCATGCAAATGATATCAATTAAATGTAGATAAAGATTAAATAGAGGAATGAAAAATACACATAAATAATAACAATGAGAGATAATTTTAATGTGGTTCACCCAAACTCGAGCTACATTCACCAACAAAGATTCCAATATTATTATCTAGCAAATCGAAATGATTATAACCAACAATCCTTGCAACTCAATACCACTGTAAATACTACAATACAATATCAATGAAAAAACCTAACCCTTAGTTGTTTTATCAAGACTTATGTTGGTTACAAAAGTAGGGTTTTCTTTTTTATGTTAGCCAATAGAAGAATAACTTCCGATGCCGTTATAAAATAATTAAATGTGTTTGAGGTTATGAGGATGTTTCCCATTGACCCCGCAAGGGGCACTACCCGTTGACCCCATCTTGGGGGCGCTACCCCCAAACCCTCATTGAATAATTTGGGGGGAAACTGAGTTGATAAAAGGGGAAAATTTAACCTGCAAGTTTGATTAGGATCCATATAACAACATATACTTCTTTTCAAATTCAAACAAGGGGAATTTCCTCCAAACATCCATTTTTTTCTCAAATAACACTCTATAGGCATCATGGCTCTCTTCCAATTCACTCTCCCATAGCATGTTCAACTGAAATGATGACATCTCTTTTGTCTTACTATAAATAAATGCATAGATATCTTCAGTGGGAAACACTCTCAGAGGGATGTGAGAGAATGCACCAACAGACTCTTCTGACACATTCCTCAAATATCTCTTCAAATTAACTTGCACTTTATCCACACTATTCACAACCTTTGAATTATCCATAACAATAAAAATGAAAATACTGTGCAAACAGGAATACCTCTATAAATGCCAACAAGAAATGTATAGATATCCTACTTTCAAAGCTCACTTTGAATCCACTTGATCTCTTCTTCAAACCCCGAAACTTTGAATTTATCTCTAAGATTCCTTTGCACACTTCTCCAAAAATACATAAGGCTCTTGAATTATCTGAATTCATTCCTTTCATTCCAAATTATTTTGTAATAAATGCTTCAAATTTCAAGTAGATTACCTCAAAAATTATGTACGCCTACATTCTTTCAAATTTTGTAGACTTCATTCTTCACACATGCAACTGAGAAAATTCCTTAATATTTTTATCACATTAAATATACTTCTATCATGATGTGACACAAGTATTGATGAGGGGGTTTAATTATATTTTCTTATAATTTCTCCCCCTTAGCCAGTGCTTGACTCAAAAATTGATGGGAGTATCTGCATTGGAGTTTGGCATAGATAAGAATGATGATTCTGATTCAACTTGCTTGAATTCTCCTTCCTTTCTCCAAATACTATTCATTTCCTTTCTCACTTCTTTTAGATCAATGATTTGATCATTCTTTTTGGCCGGATAATTATTTTTTCTTCTTTTACAGTTATTAGCAGGGTATTTCAGATTGCTACACTTACAAAAAAATAGCATTCTTCTTTCCATTTTTTCTTTTATTCAACTTATTTTCACACATACTAACTTTATATCCAATCTTCTGGCATTTAAGAGATTCGTTAGAGAATGATAAATAATCATTCATTTTACTTTTGCAGTCCTTTTCCTTATGACCAAATTTCTTACAAGAATAACAAACACTATTGAAAGATAAATGAATTTTAGCATTACGTTGTTTGACAGGAGTTCTTTCAGAGTTCCTTCTTAGATCCTTGATTTTTCCATCTTTGCATCGACCCTTCTTACCACTACAGTTCTTTTCTTTAGAACTTTGACCTTCTTCAAACCCTAAGCCACTCTTACCCATTTCCGGTCTCTAAGAAGTAATTAGCTCATCAAGCATTGTCGAGCTTATCTTAAATTTATCTTCAAAAATTCTTGCCTTTTCTAGATCATATCTCAAGATTTTTTCTTCTTCCTCAATCTTCATGCATTCATCCATCTTCTTTTAAATTTCAATTTCTTGAAATTCTTTAGTTCTTTTCTTCTCATCCAATTGTTCTAGCAAGCTAGAGACAATTACATCTGCCTTAACCAGTAGATCATATGCTTCAACACTTTTACTTTGAAAATTTTCAATATACTCATTCACTTTCATCAACTTGTCCTTCGAATCTTTTATTTCTTCTACATATCTAGTAGAGACCACTTCCAGAGGAAATATTTTCTTATACTAAAATTATGGGACCTTACTCAAGTTGTTAGGCTTCTTCTGAGGAACCACACTCTGATACCAATTGTTGAACATCCAAAATACTAAGAGGGGGGGTTGAATCAGTATTCCATAAACCACAATAAAATCCATCTAATCATTATGACAATTCTAACTAAATCAGCAAGAAGGAACATAAAAACCAATCAATGCAACCATACACATGAACACCAGGAGTTTATGAGGAAAACCCAAAAAGGGAAAAAACACTGTGAGGGTTAACTCACAATATATTATATCTGGATATAAAATATTATAGGGCTCACTACCAGGACTCAATGTCCTTAAAAAGGCTCACTGCTTGAGTACAAAACACATTGATAACTACCAAGATACAAAGATAGTGGCTCATTGCCAAAAAATTGAACTAATAGAATACACCTTCAATGTGCAGGATTTAGTTCCAATTAACCTTAGAATATGAAGTAGTGCCTCACATAGAAGTCGCTCAACTAATCTAAATTTATCCACAGCTGATAAAGCATTTAGGATTAGATCTTCATATACCCCTTAATCCTTTTCGCATGTCTTCTTTTTTCATACTTCCATTCTCTCTTCAAGGAATCTTATATATACAAGTATATCTTATTCATCAACTAGGTTGACCTAATTAGATGAAAAAATAAATCAAAACTCTCTTTTTCAACACCATATATAATTTAAACATTTTATACATGTAGGGCATTATACGATGTCGACAAACATCTATAAAGCATAACTAGTCTCCATAATGTATTGCATATGCTAAGTTGGCTAAGACTAGAACACAATTATCCAAAACAACAAATAAACCTCAAAGCAAACACCTTATAGATCTGAGAACACATTAATTTCCCATCATACTACCAACATAGAGACTACCAAAAAAATCACAATATAAGAATGTTCACATTAAGAAAATGCAGAATTTCCCACACAGTATGCCAAGCAAGGAACAACAATAAAATATAGAGTTGAACTCTGTCAGAGATAACTTTCTGCTCACAACCAAAAAAAATCAAGATATAGGATATATTTGTCTAAATGAGTCATGATAACATGGTTAAGATATTGGAGTCATATCAGATCTTGAAGCGAATTCTAGACTCAAATACCAATACATTGATCCATCATAAAAGAGTATTACTGGAAGAGAACATCTTCTAGTAAACCAAGTAGACTTCCCATATAGTTATCACCATGTTGACATCGATGAAAACATAGGAACTATGTGCAGTGCTTTTAATCTACTAAAAATGCAACAAAATGAAGAAAATACCATAAACAAGAACAACACTCAAGATAGGGCGATGAGGAGTTCAAACCAATGTTCAAAGCCTCTTGTTGTGTAGATGTTCCCATGATGCATGATGGGTTGTGTGCTCGCTTGAAATTTTGGAAACATAATAGTGCTCTAGTGAAAATGGGTGAGAGATGAAAATGGATAAGTTATTGGATAAATAGATTTGGGAGGATAATGGATGAATGGCCAGGATCAGATCTTGAGATCAAGGGTTCAGATTAATTGTAAGGAAAAAGGAAATATTAAATTCCATTTGGGGATGTGGGTGGATTAAGAAACAAGAATTAAAAATTCCTTAGGAGATGAGAAGAGTTGGCTAAGGATTAGATTAATATAATTAATGAAGGGTTAGTGGAATGTTAGGTGGCTAATTGGGATTAGAGGCCCACTTGCAAAAGTTGGAGGATGTGACACCTCCTAGTCCTAGATTAGGAATGTACACATCACTAATGATGGGATTAGAAGGTGGATTAGGATTAAGTGTATATTATGGGGGAAGGGACATGTGAGGAATTAAATAAATGTATTATTTATTTAATTCTTTGAGGAAAATGGTAAAGGGTAAAGTATTTAATTATTTAATTAAACGCCTTAGGAATTTAGAAGACTTTAGAGGTATAAGAGGATATTTAGATGAAAAGGGATAAATTTGACCAAATATAAGTGGTCAAATTTACGTGTCTACATTTTTCCCCTCTTTGAGATGGTGTTACAAAGTACCATCATTTCAAAGAAGATTAAAAGATAGCACTAGGAAGAAGATGGTTAGATTGTGGAAGATGCCCCAGTCATTCAAAGGAGTGACTAGGAAGAAATATGATAGGAGTGAATATGAAGATGGGTGAGGATTCCCCTATGAGAGGACATGTGGGTTCAAGAGAACACAAGTGTGCTCTAGAAATGGATGAGATGATGCAAAGTGATGGATAGGATGTGGGATGGGATGAGGAAGAGATAATGAAAGGAGAAGATGAGAAGTAAGCAAGCACAAATGGATTCAAGAACAAATATGATGTTGCTCCGGTCAAACTGCAAGGCAAGATTGATTGATGATGGATGGAGTGTTGTTGATGAGGGAATGATATATCTTGGAACAACACAAGGATAGGGAAGGATACATCCCAATGATGATGATGATGATGAGTGTTTATGAGGGAAGGATACATCCCATAATAACACAAAAGGATAGGGAAGGATACATATCAATGATGATGATGATGGTAATGAGATCAATGCTTGTAGCAACACTAGGAACAAGACCAAAGATTCAATTAGATGATCTATGCTAGATTGAATGGATGAGCTTTGGATTGAGATGCAATATTTTTGAAAGGAATGAATATGATGGCATAAAATATGTTGAGAGTAATAAATCTATATTATCCAAACAAGATTGAATAGATGATGATGTGATGGGATTGAAGGACATGAGGTGATGAAAAAGAGGTAAGATAAATAGATGAGGGTGAGTGATAAAGGATGAATTGATTATGGTGAATGGATGGGGGGATTGTGATAGATGAGAGGATAAGAGGATGAGAAAGGTGTAGGTTGAGTGTATTGGAAGATGGATTAAGAGCACTGTATCAAAAATGTCATGTTGTGAGCACTATATTTGATATAGCATGAGATACTATGCGCCAGGGTATGAGGAACCAAGACGAATTCATATCACATGCATAGGACTAACACAAAAAACAAATGGTTAGTCCAACATCTAAAAGTCACAAGGGGATTTGGTAGGGCCAATGTTGGAAAACCACAAACATAAAGGATGTCCTAGCATAACACAAGAACCCAAGGATCTTGGTGTGTACTATGTAGGAAAACTAGGAAGACAAGATCAGATAGAAAATCAAGATATGCCCCCATGTTCACCAATCAAAGCACACCATTATATGATGGATTGTGGCTACCTTGAAAAGGTATAATAGGAAGCTCAAATGATAAAAAAAAATTCCAAAAGCATCAAAAGATCACAATAAATTTCAAATATCCTTCACCATAGGACCAAGAAGTGGATGGGATTGATGCAGTCTGATTTGAGGAAGGATACATCCTACTAAGACCAAGGATGTAGGATAGATTAGATGATTGACATGAATCAGGATACTCAAAACTGATTGAATTGGATGATACTAATGGATTTTGTTTTAGGAACTAGCTAGATAAGGACATACTCGATGCCATGACATTGAACCAAGACACACCCTAAGGATAGACCTTGGGTCTCAAGGGCTCATTGATTGATGGGATTCCCTATGTGAAAGTGAAAAGACCTTGTAGTTTGATAAATGGATTGACGATTGACCATGGATAAAGGTGAAAAGAGGAAAATGGAGACATTGATCGATCACCAAGACTACATGGACAAATGCCTCAGGGGCTAATCAAATGATTAGCCTCGACTATGTGAAAGAACATAGGCAACATAGTTCAAAAAAATACTCATGAAAAACAATGGATAAAGGATGATGAGATGACCATGATAAGTAGATACAATGATGGAGTCGATATGATGAGACAAGATAGACATGTTAGATAGGATGGTGGTGATCATGTGTAGCTCAGGAATGGGATAGTTATCCAAATCATCAAAAGATGAATTGGTAGGATGATATGATGGATAGATGAGTGATGAAAAGTGATAGGAGATTGGAAAGATGTGTGAAAGAGGTGGGAGTGATGATAGTGAGAGGGATGGCATTGGTTTACGTGGGGTAAGCCTATAGCTAGATACTAATGACAATGAATTATGAGATTGAATGAGGATATGGATGAATGGATAGGGAGATCAAGATGGGGATGGAAGGAATGAAATGATGGGTGGAGAGGAAGATAAGGATGGGGAGATGAAAGGGATTGTTTGGATGGGTAGGGAGATAAGGATGGGGAGTTGGAAGGGATTTTTGGATGGGTAGATGGGAAGATAAGGATGGGGATGATGGAAGAATTTTTTGGATAAATAGGAAGATAAGAATGGGGAGATTGAAGGGATGATAGGATCAATGAGTGTTGTCTCCAAGGACTATGTCACAAAGAAGGACATGCCCCACTCTAGATATGTCATGTGTGATGAGGCAAGAGGGATGGCAGATAGGAGGATGGGTGAATAAGGGAGAGACAAATATGGATAGGATGTAGGGATAAGGAAGGGAAATAGATGTGGATAGGATACATGGATAAGGAAGGCATATGGGTGGTAGTGTGATGGGTGGAAAAGGAATATGATAGTGTATGGATGAAGGGAATGTATGCCAAGAGGTTTCCAAAGCTTGTATTATATGTTTACCCCTATCTATAGAAAGATTGCAAGGAGGATGGAGGGATTGGGATAAATGGGAAATGATAGGTAGGATGTGTAAGATAGGTGGGATGGAGGAGATGGGTGAAGGGGATGTATAGCATGAAGTTGTCCCCAAGTGTGGAAGGAAACTGGATGGGGGATTTACACATGACACCTGTTTGCTAGGTTTTTATCATGGTAATTATCCAAGGCCTTGTTTCCCAATTTTTCACCATTGGAAGAATTATTTCTCTCTCCCTTTTTGGTTTTTGATAGTATGTAGATGGATATGGATAAGGAGAGGGGTGTGAATAAATGGATTTGGATGATATGTGATAAGGGGAAGGATGAAAAACTCAAGCATCAAGTTCCATGTGAGGTAATAAGAGACCATGCTAGAAATGACTATCAAAGGTTGGTACAACCTGATTAGGATGGGTGGATCATGCAAGAGAATGGACTAAAGGGTTTTGATGTGGGAGATGTGTGGGATAATGGATGGGATGTTGGAAAGTACATAGGTGGAATGATGCGGTGGATGTGTGATGGGGGAACATTTTTAGGACCAACATTGGCACATATGGTGGGGGATGTGGAATGATAGGAGGATTAATGGATGGATGATATGGGGATAATGGAGGAGTTGAGATATTGAATTTTTGGACGTAATGACCCAAAATAGATTTAGGAGATGGAGGATGCAAATGATTAGCTTTTGGATTAGAAACTTTGGATGTTTCTATGGATTTTTCATTTGAAGGCATTGCAAATTTTTTCTTTGGGATCCACATGGTTTTGGTTTTTTCTTTAATAGACTTGTATAATATTTGTGGTTGACTACACTCTTGTATGGAATTTTTATTTTCTTTATCATTTCCTTTAGAGATGACATGGGGATCTTTTGATTCATGTGGATTTTTTGATGTATGCATTTTTACTTTGGCATCCAAAGTTCTTTTAATAGAAATGGTACATGTGTGAGGAGATGGATGATGTGGGATGGCATTCATGGAGGGGTTCCTTTGTTGATCTTGATTATGGAATATGAGAGTGCGATTTTTATGATGGGTGATAGGAATATGCTATCGATGGATGAAGGGATAAGTAGGATGAGATGGAGGAGATGATTTTGGGATATAAGGTCCTAAAATAGACTTAGTACATGGGGGATGTGGGATGGTGGATGAAGGGACATAGGGACCCAAAATGGAGTTGGAGGATTATGGAGGAATATGGATGGTTGTTTTGAGATGATATGATGAAGGGGGATGGTGAAAAATGGCTTGGAGTGATGGGAAGAGCCAACTATTCTTTTGGATGAGGCTCATGGAGGATGTATGAGGTTGTACCAACATTTTTGGATTGTGAGTCTTGAGATACATATCTAAGACCTTCTACACATGGATTTTCTTTGACATGGATGGGCTCTAAACTACCTTTCTCATGAAGGCCTAAACCTTTTCCTTGATAGTTCATGAACTTGAGCATTCGATTTCTGGTAGGATTCATGTTACTCTAGAAACATGATGCAAGTCCATTATTAGGTAGAGAAGGAAGGGTGGTGTATATTCTTTGTTCTTCTTCTACAAGAAAACCATCATGGATGAATGCAAGAGTACCAAGGGGATATAAGAGTGGTGTTGGGATAGCTTGATTAAATGGTGATGAAGGCTCATGAGATGGAGATGATGGGATGGTAGCATCTTGATTGGGAGGAGTGAGTGATAAGGGATCATGAGATGGAGTGATTGGATCTTGATTTATAAGGGGATCATGGGATGGAGTGGATGAGGAGTTATGATCTTGAGATGAAGTGGATGAGATGGTAGGTGTAACATCATGAAAAAAAAGTGGATTAAAGAAATAACATGCAATTAAACTTGAATGTAAACTATGCTAAACAAAAAAGAAAAAAGGAAAGCTAGAACATAAATATAGAACAATCTCACCCAATATCTACATAGTTCCATGCATGACCTTGATTGTCCTCCATTTCACTGTTTGATTATAATTTTCCTCATATTTCTCTGTGCAAGTATAGCCTATGATAGTGATTAAACAAAACATAAAAAATTAAACAGTTGATTGCTTCCAAAAGTCATAAGATTTTAGGAGTGACAATGATGAAGATAAAGCCAATTTATAGAAAACAAGGTTTTCAAATGACAAGCTCAGATTAAAAGATAGATGGATGATTAAGATTGAAAGATTCGACATGAATTAAGATTAGTGTCAATAGTGACATGAGTGATAAAGCATAAAAGGTGAAGATCAAGATTAAATAATGATTTAATCTTTAGTTGAAAGTATTCAAAAATTAGAAGAATAATGATTGCATGCAAAGGATAACAGAATAAAAGAAACAATTTATTAGAATGCATGAATGAATGAATGAATGAATTAATTAAAGTTATTTAATTAATATAAGTTTACATGCATAAGAATTAAAACTAGATAACTGACTGGTTAAGACAAAGAATCTATTTGTCAAAGAAAATCAGCTATTAAATCAGGAGATGATTGACTTATTTAAATAGGTCTCGACTTAAGTAACAAGTGAATAATTAGATAATTAAGAGATTACCCAATTATAGAATAATATGCCAAGAATAACTCTTTTTATGAATTAAATTATTATTTAATTCAACATTCAAAATTTGAGGATTAAATTAAATAAATTAAAACTTATTTAATTGATTGAAGAAAAGGTTTAAAGAATAATTAAATAGTTAAAGTGTTTATTTAATTATAGTCAAAAGTGTGACAAGAATAAATTAAATAGGAATTTATTTAATTTCAGAAAGAGGATAAAATTGTTTAGTGACATAATTAAATAAAGAACACTTATTTAATTAATCAGGATTGAATAAAGATAATTATGAATTAATTGAATAATTAAATTTGTTTAATTAAATAATTAAATTTATTTAATTAATAGAAGAAAATAGGTTAAAATTACAGAATTAAAAAATCAAAGCTATTTAATTAATAGATGAAAAAGGACTTTAGAAAATAATTAAATAATGAACATTATTTAATCATGACAAATGAAGATACGAATTATAAAGAAATTGAAGTCACTGGCCTAGACCAAATTTTAGTGTCTACATTTTTCCCCTCTTTAATACAATTTCATTTCAGCATTGTGTCAAAGACAATTATTGAAAACATGCCCTAGTCATGCCCCACTGTGAAATAGGTAAAGGTATGCCCCCTCGGGAAAAACGACAAATTTTCAAAAAATTCCAAAAAAAATGGAAATAGTCCCAATTAGTCGATTTGATAGCTGAAAGTTTGATGGTGGTGAAAGAAATCAGTTTTGACAAAGTTTGATAGGTGAAATGGTCATTAGAAGTTGGTAAAAAGTGCGCCCAATACACAAGGTTTGGAAAAATCCCTCTAAAAACCCTAGGTATAAATAGAAATTGGGTGGAAAATCAATTCATTTGCACCCCTCAAGTTTGGAAATTGTGATTATTTTCTTTGGACCTCTCTACAAACATGTCACTCATTCCTCACTCATAGCATCATGGATATCGGATTCGAACATTCAAACAACTAATAGACACAGGACCCCCAGTATGTAGTCAAAAACTATCTTTTGAAAATTTTATTTTCACGCATTTTTAGGCATTTATTGCTTTGTTTTCACATCTGTCACTTTTTAAATCAATGCAAATGCATTCATAATCAATGCATATGACTTCAAAATGATGCATTTGTAAAAACACTTCTAGGGTAGTGTAGTCATTTAAGGTCAGTTATCACACATGCATTTTTGTTCACCACATTTATATTTTTTAGTCACATTTGGTAAGCACTCTAGTGCATGTTAATTTTTGCTTCACATATGTGATTGTCATACGCATTTGCATGGTTGAATAGTTGATTCATAATGCACCACATTTAAAAAATATGATGCATATGCATGATTGATTGGAAGTGGTTTCTATTTTGATGCATTTGCATAATTCTAATACATCTGCATTATGTAATGATGCATGTGATGTTTTGCAATGCATTTGCAAATTAGAATGAGACATGTGAAATTTTGCAATGCATTTGCTTTAAAGCGACACATTTGGCTATCAAGTTTTTTGAAATTTTAGGCTGTAAATGTTGCTTGTTTTTCTAACACAAGATATAAATTATGCCATTGTAGGTTGTGTTGGATCCAATTTACATGAGGGAGTTGAGGCCATTGACATTTTATTTTCAAGATTAGCTACAAAGCGGGGAGAGATGGTTCGTGTGGCACCTTGTTTTTCATCATGTTACCTATATGCCCACTATTAAGGAAAACTGAGGTTTGTTGGTTGTGGTCTGTGAGCATTGGTATTTTGAAACATCTTCTTTTCATTTGCCTACAAGAGAGGCTAGTGTTACTTTAGAGGAAACGTATAGGATTTTGAGGTTTCCTATTAGGGGTGCAAGAGTCATGTATGATACCCAAAGGGGTTTCAATGAGATGTGTCAATATTATCCACATGATGATGTTAGATAGCTAGGCATAGATCATTATGAGATTATATGGCATGTCTTGGCTAGTAGATATGATCAGATAGATTGTATGTTATGCACATTTATTGGAGGGATAGTTCTGCCTGACCGCCATGGTCATGGATTTCTTGTGGGATGGGGTGAGATGTTAGTTAGTATGTTGGAGAGATGATTCGTGTATGCATGGGGCCCTTGTTTTCTTGCCATGTTATATTTTTATTTGCATGATATAGCTTAGAGAGAGGCACAGTCGATGAGTTGTGGTACCACGTTGCTTATGGTATGGGCATGGGAACACATTGCTATATTTTGTTCTCCTATTATAGCTAAGCTAGAGTAGAGAGCTCCTTATGCCTTCCGATATGCGGGGGCTAATACCCAGTCACATATAGGAGATACAAGTTATTATAGACATGTTATTGACACTATGGTGTAGTTCATATGGAGGTCATACATGGATTATGCTCAGTGGCTAGATGAGGATTGACACCTGCCCCACTGCAGATAGACACAATATTTGATTGGTAGGACAGTTTCTCATGTTCATATCATTAAGAGGAATTTTTTGGATAGGGTCCTGAGATAGTTTGGAAAGGTTTAGGATGAGCCTCGAGGCTAGGCAGAGTTTGCATGATCTTCTAGGGAGGTTCCTCTATGGGGACCAGAGATTCTTGTTGCTATAGCTGAGGCTAATATTGATGCACTACATCTCGTTTAGTGGGGATGGAGATGCAGAGCAATAGATCCTAGGATGATGGTTGCATATGATACTTGGTGGGTGAGTCACAGGCCAGTGCCTTATATTGATGTAGAGCAAGATGCACCTATGGAGAGGTGTGGTACAAGACCTCAGGGTATAGGTAGGGGTAGAGGTCAAAGTGGTAGAGGTGGTTGAGGTAGGAGGGGTGGTGACGATGATGGGAGAGGTGGTGGTAGGGGTCGACGAGGTCACAGAGACCAAGGCCCACATTTTCACATGTCCAAGAGGAGGAGGGAGAGGGCAAGGATGTGCCCATTGTAGAGGTTGGTGGAGGAGAGGAGGATGTTGGTGGTGGGGTTGGTGGAGAGGAGCATGCAACAAAGGAGGATATTGTTGAGGAGCATGCAAAGGAGGTGGTGGTTAGGGAGGAGGAGGAGATAGATGCTCTTGGTATGCTTGTTGGATACCAAGATGATGATGAGGAAGAGGAGATGGGAGCTCTTTGATATGATTATGGAGGATTGGGATGATGATGTGGGAGATCGGCCATGGTAGGAGGATACAAGACCCATCGCTCAACAAGTAGCATATCTACAGGCTAGAGTAGATTCTTTGGAGGAGCGGATGAGGGCATTGATGGCAGAGCAGGACTCACTTCTGATGGAGAGGGATAGAGCATACTTGGATAGAGACCAAGCCATAGCTCAGAGATAGGAGACCTGTTGCAAGGTGTGACCCTTGGTCTTGTAGCACTAGCACTTGGGTTTGTGACATGATCTAACTGCCTCCTGTGGTTCTTAGCCGAAGCTTGTATTGGGCATTGTCAGGTTGATCTTTTGGTGCAATGACAAGTCCAATAATTGGTATTACAGCTAGTCATAGGTTCAAACCCCTCACTTGTGTTGAGGGGATTGTTGCAAGGTGTGACCCTTGGTCTTCCTTGCAACACTAGTGCTTGGGTTTGTGACATGGTCTAACTGCCTCCTATGGTTCTTAATCAAAGCTTCTATTGGGCATTGACAGGTCGATCTTTTGGTGCAATAGTAAGTCCAACAAGACCAAGTAGAGATTCATAGAGTTGAGGACTCTTTGCAGTGGGCCAGCTACAACTTTCGCTCAGGAGTTGGTCAGAGCTGGTGAGAGAGATATATATTATAGGGATCTATATGATCAGGAGGTTCCTCTTGGGAGATGAGCTCCTAGCTATTCACATGCACACATCAATAGGTCCCAGAGCAGGTCTCATAAGTTGCTATCATAATAGTGGTTTACAATTCCTAAGAGGAATGAATTTTAGCTGAAATCACATATTTTTAGAAAATATAATGATTTAATCCTTAAAAAGTTCCATTTTAAGGATTCCAATTGAAGACGGTTTGATCAAATCACCTTAGATCAAACCCCCTTGGATAGAACCTCACTAGTTTTAAACCATACCTATAAATGCGTCTCCTTTACACCTATCAAAATGCTGATAAAAAATCACTTTTGATTTAAATTTTGGGGAATCAAATGAATTCATTTAAAATTTATTTGAAATGATTATGGTATTCCTCAGAACAAGCTATCCAATGAATATAATTTTAATATGTTTTGGTTTTGTTATGTATTTGTTTTTAAGTTTTATTAAACATAGGTTTTTCGTCGAAAATGAATTTCTTTGTTCTTCACATGTGGAAAAATAGAAGATTATCAAAAAAAAAAATTGAAAAATATGAGTGCACCAGATATTGAAGTCCTCGATCCAACAAAAAAAATAAAATAAAATTTTGACATATACAAAAAAAGTTACGCATTATACAGTAGCGTTGTGTCTGAATTGTAATTCGTTTGACTTTGAAACTTGATTAAGGAAAAAATATTCAATAAAAAACTATCTAACCAAGTGTAAGCACTAGATATCAGAGTTACAAATCTAAATTTGAAAGAATTAGAACTTTATCCTTCATGGAAAAAAATTTATGTGTTATACGGTGTGTGTCACTTTTAACTACAGACAAAATTTCATGAGACTCTAGTTTGCACCATCTTCAAATTCCTCACAGTTTAGCCGCTATAGGTGCCTGAATGTGAAGATTTAGTTAAAAATAATAATTTCAGTGTTTGGTTTGGCCAAAAATTGTAAACCACTATTAGTTGATGTTGATGTACTCAGAGCACAGAGGGATTCATAGGACCTCATAGGACCAGACCATATGATAGGCTCCATTCTTCACAATGATCATCAGGATCTCATCATTAGTCCCCTCCACATTCTCCACATGGTATTAGTGGGAGTTTCAGCTAGGGACATGGTCTGATATTTATTTATAAACATTATATTTTGATCATAGAGCCTATGGGCTTCATTTTGACATATACTTATGACATTGTGATATGACACTTTTTGAGTGATATATATATATATATCTATGATTTTGGAAATGATTTATATGATATTCAGTTCTATTTATGATTATGTAGTCTTCTATTTATGCATGTGTTCTATATGATATGTTATTGTCTATATGATATGCATATGGTATTTATGATGATGTTTACATTATGATGTTTTATACAACTTATGATGTTACGTTAATTCTATATGCATCATAATGAGATGCAATGTGATGTATGTATTTACAATGATATCTACATGTGATACTATACATTTGATGATGGTGGATGCAATGTGATGTATATATTTACAATTTCTATGTAGATGTGATGCTATATGTTATGTATTATATGATAATGAATTCCTATTATGCCATGGTTTCCTAGAGATGACAGATGCCGATATTTTTATGTTTTCAAATGTAGCATATATGTATGATATTTACATGATGTTTCTAACATGAATGCATATGCAAGATGCTTTATATTTTTTTGTGTCACAGGACTCCATCATAATGTAAGAAAGAAGAGATGTTAGTGCAAAAAGAAGATGAATAATAAAATACATAGATGTTAGTATTAACAATCTTCAATGTTTCGCAGAAACACAATAGGCCTTGCATTAAATCATCATTGGGCGGTAACTAATACAAATGGAGACAAACACCATGATATGAGATAGATCAAGGTGTGCAAGCTCATCCACCTACTAAAAACAAAGTCACAGACAAGGAATGTCCTAACTCATACTAAGGGCACAGTTGCCCCAGTCATTTTGTCAAGACAAACTACATACAACAAACAAATAAATAATGGGTCATGAGACGTCATCGCTCCTTTAAATCCTTCATGGGACATCCTCAAGGAAACTAGTAACATGACTCAAAAATCAAAGCCAAAAGACAGTTGACAAACAAAATTTGAAGAAAAGAGAGTCTTGGTACATCGTTGCTTCTCTAAATCCTTCATGAGACATCCTTGAGAAAGCTAGTACTGGGACTCAAGGATCAAATCAAATGAAAAGATAAGATAAATAAGCCACAAAGTCAACATCGAATAAGAATATTTTCCAAAACTTGATTTGTTTGTTTGATTGTTTTGATTGATAAGATGATTGATTAATAAAGCCTAATTTTTGGAAGGACACATACCATATAAGACATTGATTTTGGTTTCGATTTTGTGACTATCTCTATAAGGCATGACAAAATCCTAGTTTCACAAAGACAAATATCATATAAGACGTTGAGTCTGATGTCGTTGATGTGGTAACCTATGTAAGGCTATGTTGATTGTTTTATAGTGTTTGTGTTCCAGAAGGACTCATCCTATATAAGACATAAGTTGATTGTTGTTTTGATGATGTCTATTTTTAGGAAGGACACATCCTGTAGCAAACATAAGTTGATTTGTTTTGGTTGTTGCTTTGGATGTTGTTTTGGTGCTGTTGCTTTGGAAATCTGTTGGATTTTGACTTGATGACTTTGCTGACAATTGTTCATCTTTTTTATTTATGAATTGATGTGATGTGCTAACAATTATTTTTTCTTGGTGACGAACCCTAAAGGACTGACCTAGTGTGGCCTCGGGGGCTCATCGATTGATGGCCTTGCCTACATTTTACACACAAAGACCTTGCAGTTTGACTAGACTTTGACTGGAAAGACTGACTAAAATAGATTTGATTGATTTAAAAATATGAGATGTGTAGATAGTGAATGTGACAAACCCTAATTGACTAACCTAGTGTGGCCTCGGGGGCTCATCGATTGATGGCCTTTCCTACGTTATACATGAAAATACCTCATAGTTCGACACGACCAATGACCTTGTCTTATAGACAAATGAATTGAGTCATGATTTTATATAGAAAAGCCTAAAAGGACTGACCTAATTCCTCAGGGAAACATCGGCAGATGGCCTTGCCTACGTCTAGTTGTAGAGGCAATGTAGTTCGACAATGAAAAAGCCTGACAAGTGCGACTGACTGTAACTGTATTTTTGAATTTTTGACATGTTTTGATTTTTTTTTCTTTTTGAAGTTTTTTGATGTTTTTGGAATTTTTTTAGGAAATTTTGTAATTTTTTTGTATTTGATTTCTTGATGGTTTTATGTCTTTAGAATAGCCAATGTAAGAACGAATATGACATAAGTCAAGTGCTTGCCCCCAGTCAGGTATAAGACCAATTGATTATGAATAGGATGGGATGGGGGATACTAAGTGTACTTAATGTCAATCATT
This sequence comes from Sequoia sempervirens, assembly GCA_007258455.2. Taxonomy (NCBI): domain Eukaryota; kingdom Viridiplantae; phylum Streptophyta; class Pinopsida; order Cupressales; family Cupressaceae; genus Sequoia; species Sequoia sempervirens. The sequence goes on from VDFB02193867.1 coordinate 267,749,990, forward strand.
CCAAGTTATGGAAAGGACAACCATTTATTATGAGTAGTATGTATAGGCGATGGATTGGAAAAATAAGTAATATGTACAGGGATATAGATAAGAAAGATAGGTGGTATGTACAAGGGAAGTCAAAATGGAATGATGGTAGACAAAGGAGCAGAGTTGACTACACATGGTGCCTGTTTTCCAAATTTTTACCATGGTACTTATCCAAAGCACCACCAAAGTGGTTTTCACTATTGGATGACTTATTTCTCTTTACTATTTTTTTTTTTTTTGTATTTTTGATGATTAAGACAAGACTCTCAGAAGCTATGCATAGAAATTCTTCAGATGAAGACTATTGATTGGTGCTAATAATGGTTCCCCTTCAGGAGTAGAGAGTTGATATGCTTTTGATCCAAATGCTTCTATAACAATGTAAGGCCCTAACTAATTAGGTTCAAACTTTCTTGGTTTTTCTCTCTCTGCTTGGTTCTTTAGATTTTCCATTAAGACCATTTCACCAATGTCAAAATTTCTATTCAAGACCTTCCTATTGTAGCGGTGATGAAGATGATTTTGATATGCTTGGAGGTGATCTAATGCCTTCTATCTTTGTTCATCTAGGAATTTTAGCTCATGTTGTCTTCAACCTCAGTACTCTTCATTGTCAATATGCCCTTTCAAGGATAACCTTAGGGAAGGAATCTCGACCTCAATAGGAAGAATGGCCTCAAAACTAAATACTAAGGAATATGGAGTGGCACCAATGGTAGTACGAATGCTTGTGTAGTAATCCCATAAGGCTAGATTAAGTTGTAAATTCTAATCATGACCAACATCATTGACAGTATTTTTGAGGATTCTGATGATTGTTTTATTAGATGCCTCAGCTTGGCTGTTATCTTGTGGGTAATATGGAGTGGAAAAGTGGTGTTGGATATAGAATTGTTCATAGAGATGACAAACTTCTTGGTTCCTGAATGGATGACTATTATCAGTGATTATGGATTGACGGACATTGTACTGAAAAATGATATAGTTTAGGATAAACCTAGAAAGTTGTGTGTCATTGATGTAGGTCATGGGAGTAGCTTCAATCCACTTGGTAAAGTACTCAGTGGCAGTAATAATGAACTTATGGTCATTGGAGGATGTGGGACGTATCTTACCTATGAGATCAAGTCCCCATTGGGAAAAGGGCCATGGTGATGCCATTGGATGGAGCTCCTATGTTGGTGCATGTATCAAGTCTCTGTGTACCTGACATTGATGACATTTCTTGTCAAAGATATATGAGTCATTTTCCATTGTAGGCTAATAATAACCTAGTCTCATAATATTTTTGGCTAAGGTAGGACCACTAGAATGGGATCCACACATACCCTCATGTACTCCACACAAGGTTGCTTGTGATTCTTTAGTATTGAGACATCTCAATAGGGTATTCTCTAGGGCATGTCCATAAAGGGTGTCTCCAATGATGGTATACTTGGCTTCCTTATAGATAAATGTCCAACGTTGGTTGTTGGAAAGGTTAGGGGCTATGATCTTGGCATGGAGGTAGTCATATATGTCTTTATACCATGGGGAACTGGGAACAACAATCTCACACACCATCTCTGAATTTGGGATGTCACAGGCAGGGACCAAAAGTTGTTCTACCCAAACTACGAATTTAGGCATGTTGCTAGGTATGTCCAAGAGTGAAGCAATAGTTTCCATGGCATCTGTTGCCTTGTTTAGAACATGAGGTATTTGATGAAAGTCAACCTTGTCAAAATATTCTTTGAAACTATCTGTCATGCATTTGTATGGAGCCAAGTTTTCATCTTTAGTCCCATAGTCATCATTTACCTATCAGATTACCAGTTGATAATCACCATAAACTTGTAGGTTCTTTATCTTCCATTTGATTTCCATGTGCAATCTTATCACAAGAGCCTCATATTTTACTATGCTATTAGTATATGGAAAAGAAATCCTGAATGACTTGGGAATAGAGTCATCCTGTGGTGTGATAAACAATATACCAGCCCCTGAGCCATGATTTGTGTGGGACCCGTCAAAGTATAATTTCCATGTCATCCCCATGTCAATAGTGAATATGAAATCATTAGGAAAATCTAAAACTAAAGGATGATCTAATTTTATCAGTGTATCGACCAACTGATCAATAATTACTTGTCCTTTGTTAGATTTTCTTTCTACATACTAGATATCATATTCACTGAGCACCATTACCCATTTGGCTAGTCATCCTATTAGTGTTGCTTTGCTTAGGAGATATTTCAAAGGATCTATCTTCATGACCAACATCGTTTGGTTGTTTAGCATGTAGTGCCTAAGCTTTTGAGTAGCAAATACTATTGCAAGACATGCACGTTAAATGGTATTGTAGTTTAGCTCATAACCTACCAAAGTACAACTGATATAGTATACTACCCTTTCATGACCCTCATTATCATTTTGTGCCAGGAAGGCTCCTAATGCTAAGGTAGTTGTTGAAATATAGAGAATCAATGGTCATCTCTCAACAGGTGGCATTAAGATTAGTGGCGTGAGTAAGTAATCCTTCATTCATTGAAAAGATTCTTGGCACTTACCTATCCATACAAATGGTACTCCTTTCCTGAGTAGATGCTAGAAGGGATGTATTTTATCTACTAACTACACTATGAATCTTCTGATGGATTGCAGTCTCCCTTATAGTGTCCTTAGTTGACTAAGATTAGCTGGTGGAGGCATGTCATTTATAGCTTTCAATTTTACTGGGTCCACTTCAATACCTCATCTAGAAATGATGTATCCTAGAAGTTTTCCTAATTTCAATCCAAATACGTATTTCTTTAGATTTAGCCTCACTTTATACTCTTCTAGTCTTTGAAAAATATTGTCTAAAACCTATAAATGATTAGCCCTTGTTAATGATTTAGCTATTAGATCATCTACATAGTCCTCCATGAGAGTGTGTATGAGGTCATAAAAAATAGTCATCATGGCACATTGATAGGTTGCTCTAGCATTTTTAAGTCCAACGGGCATGGAATTCCAATAATAAGTTCTCCATGGATAAGGGAAAGTTGTCGTAGGTTGGTCTTCAGTTGCAATTTTGATCTAATTATACCTTGAAAATACATCCATAAGGGATAACATTTCATATCCTGCTATTAAGTCCATAATCACGTCTATATTCAGTAGAGGAAAGTCATCTTTAGGAAATTCCTTGTTTATATCTCTAAAGTTTGTAAAGATACGGATGCCCCCAATTAGTTTTTTCATTAGTACAAGATTGGAAATCCAATCTGCATAGTCAATTGATTTGAGAAATCTAATGTCCAATAGTTTCTTCAATTCAGCCTTGACTAGTAAAGCAATCTATGGGTACATTTTCCTCAATTTCTACTTCACGGGTTTAACACCTGGTTGTAAGGGAAAATGATGTAATACCAATTTAGGATCCAGCCTAGGAATTTCAGCATATGACTAGGAAAAGTTGATCTATCTTTGCATGAAGAAGTTATGAAATTTTGACTGCTTCGTTTTTGTCAAAGATGCTGCAAAATAGACTAGACAAGGGTTCTCTTCAGTGCCTATGTTGATTTCCATAGATTCTTCAACTAGTATGGGTGAATTTTCCTGAGCAACAGGTAGAATGTTCAAACCTCCATCCTTAAGTTCCTCAAAGAGGTTTTTTCCCTCGGATGTGTCCTTATTTTTTGTTTTTTCATTGTCTAGAGGCACCTTTCAGTTTTCACCTAGGGACTAATCATTTTTATTTTTGTGATTATTTTTCTTATTTTTGTGACTGGAGGGTTGAACAGATTCCCCCAAAATATGCCAGGTTATCCAAGTCTATGGTAAATCCAACCTTATGATCACCACTAGGTATGCCTTCTTGTAGTCCCAGGAACTTAGCTATTGCTTTGTCGTTCTCAAAATGTCTAAGATGGGTGTGTCTTGTTGGTCCCAATTGATGAGCTGGGGATATACTAAGGGAATTTCATCATCAAAGGTGTCAAATTTCAAAGGTGTTAAGGTAAAATCTGAGTTGTTCACATAGTCACAAAGGTTTCTTACCAAATCCTCTTTGCTCTTTTTCTTGGGCATAGGTGGATTCTGAGGTGGGCCTATTGTCAAGGTTTGGTTATCTGAAGTGGATTTTCTAGGTTCCCAAGAGGCAGGATCAAGATATTCGCAATAGTAATGTTTAAACCATTCCCCTTTTGTCAAAGTCTTTGGTGGACATGAATTCAATGGATTTGGTGAGGATTTTAGCATTTGGTCAAGTTCTCTAAATAGTTTATCAAGGTCCATGACAGAGGTGGAGGATAGCAAATCCCACTCATATTCATTAGAGTTGGGGGAATCACAATAGGGTTGGTCAGATGGTTCATCGAATATCTTGATAACATCAAAAGTACTTACTTTCTCTTGTAAAGGTAATGTGGTACTAGAAATGCCAATCTAGATCAGTTGAAACCCAAGCCCTAGGCCTTTTGGCCATTTAGAAATAATGATAGGTTCAATCCTCCCATTCTGATGCAAGCCTAAGCCATTATGTTAATTACATTCATTTCTTTACATTATGGTAAAACCTTTTCCATATTCATTTGTAGGTATCTAAACAAGTGGAGGAGGTTCTTCATGGTCTTCTTTATATAACCAAGAGGTCACATTGTCTTTATTTATGGCTTCTTTACTTAATTCTCCCCATTTTGTGAAAGTTGTTGTGGGAGGGATGTGTATGGTGACAACTGATTGTCTCCTATCCATTGTAGGTAAACTATATGATTTAGTAGGAATTAGATGGCTAACACAATAAGATGTCTTCATGTGATACTCTCCACAACCCTTATCTTGGATCTCGACTTTAGGAGTGGAAGGTAGTGATGGAAAAGTGGATGTTTTAAAGAGAGTGGATGGATCAACATAGTGAGATGAATTAGATGATGAAGCTTCTTGGTTTCCAAGAACTTGGCATTGGGGTATCTCTCGTAGATTAGTATAATATTGGAAAGGATCTGGGTCACCATCTATTGTAATCTTAATGCCATTGTAGGGGAATTTTAGACATTGATGGTAGGCAGAAGGGACTACCTACATAGCATGAATCCATGGTATATCTAGCAAAAGGTTATATGGAAGGATGAGATCCAAGACTTTGAAGTTTATCTCCATAACTGTAGGACCAATTCTGATGGGGAGTGTTACAACTCCCTTTGATTTTTGTTCTTCATCATTGTAAGCCTTAATGACAATGATTTTGGTGGTGTCAACACACGCTCCTAAGAAGCCTAATGCCTTAACCAATTTTAAAGTGAAAATATTCAACCCTACTCCTCTGTCTACCTAAACTTGTCTAACTTTTGTTTTATGATCAAGGACTTCTATGTGTAATAGGTCATTATTTGTTTTCTTCCTATTTGCATAGTCTTATTCAGAGAAGGTAGAATGATGATTGTTGGTTAAGTAACCTACCATCTCTTGGAAACAATTGACATCAAGGTTGTTGGGGACATTTGTGCTTTGTAAAGCCTTGTCTAGAATGGATCGATTATCGGGGGAGATATGCAACAGTTCCAAGATAGAGATTTGGGTTGGGATCTTCCCCAACTGGTCAAGTAAGTTATACTGTGGATTGGAAGTCTATGGTGTTTAGTGTGATGGAGGTCCTTGGATGGTGATCTTGGTTTGGCAAGTGTTGACAACACACTCAAGATTTTTATTTATGGTAATGGTATTGATATGCTCATCGGCAGCTCAAATGTGATTTATGATGGGGCCACTATAATCATGCTTGACATTAGAGTAGTTGGATGAAGTATTGGTCTTGTTTCCTGAACTGGGGGCTTTTCCATTCCCATGGTCATGTAATGGATCAGGAAAGACCTTGTCACCAATGTTTGATGACATCTATTTTTGTCCACCAACTTCAATAGTTTTTTTCTTGACAAAATCCTATATGATGTTTTTCAATTGTCAACAATTTTTAAGGCTATGTCCTTTAGTCCGATGGAAGTCAATAAGGAATTGTCATCCCACCAAAAGGGTTTAAATTTTCCTATATCGTATTGCCTTGGCTCTTGAAGTTGTATGAGATTATGTTGTAATAGTTGTTTGAAAACAGATTCAATGGGTTCCCCTAAGGGAGTGAACTCACGTTTTGAAAACCTCCTTTGTTGTTGTGGTCGTTGGGTATTTTGGACATTGTTGGGAGTTTGATTGAAAACATTGAGTGTGTTGGTAGAGGGGTTATTTCCTCTAAGTGTAATGATTGTCCTACTTGTAAGGTTTTAGCATCAACTACCCCATCATTGGTAACATTTTTGTTCTAAGAGAAAAACTTATTTATGTTGTTAGGGGTGTTCTACACATTTGGATTTATGTTTGGCATCCTGATTTCACCCTTGTCTATGATACCTTTTTCTAGTATGAGGTCCTTTTCCACTAGTTCTGCAAAGGATGTGCAACAATGTACTCTCAAGTCACTTCTCAATTTTGAGTTGAGGTTTTCTTGGACTATAGTGACCTTCTATTTCTCAAGTATCTCTATAGGACATCGACTGGCTATACTTTTCCATCTCTATAAGAAGGCGATAAAATTTTCTCCTTCGTCTTGTGTAGTGTGACACAAGGTGGATATGTTAATCTCATTGTCGATGTTAAAGGAGAAGTGTTCGATAAATGTTTTAGCTAGTTCACCCCAATATTTTATGCCATATTGGAGACCCGAAAACCATTCCAATGCAATTCCAATAAGACTTCTCAGAAAGAGTCTCATAAGACAGGTGGGGTCATATACGACATCTATGCACATTGTGGAAAATTCCCTTATGTGTTTAATTTGATTGTGCTTTCCATTGTACTTGGAAAATTTTGGTATAACATACCCATGTGGGAAAGGTGTCATGTATAATGATTTGTCGAAGGGAAATGGGAATGAATCCTTTGTTGAAAAGGTTCTTTTGTTAGATACCACCATGTTATCCATCTGTGTTTGAAGGGTGTGCATTTGTGTCTGCAAGACGTCAACTTGCATTAATGATGTGTTAGTTGGATTGCTTGGGACTATGTACATTTTTTGGAATCCAAAATTTTGTGATGGGTTTTGGTTAAGTGTTAGTATGTAAAGTGGATTTTGATTTGGAATCTATATGAATGGATTTTGTTTTGGGATTTGTGAAAATGGATTTTGATTTAGAATATGTGAGAAGGGGTTATGATTTGGAATTTGTGAAGTGGTGGATTGACTTCCATATTGAAAGGAGGGTATGTTTCCTATCTGTGAGATCCCAACCTATGGTATAGTTGTTGTCTGTGGAATGGTACTAGTGACATTGAAACTTGGTAGAGGAGCTGACATTTAAGGTATTTTGTTCCCAACAAGAGGACTAAAGGGATTGGACAATGACACCCCTATGGTGAAATTTAGACCTTGTATCGAGCTAGATGTAACAAATGGAGATGTGTGTATCATTGGAGAACTTTGTGTAGGTATTCCAAATGGTATAGTGATAGTCACTTGAGGTATAATGGAACTAGTAGTTGTCGTGTTTGTCCCTTGGGTAGATACAGTTTGTAAGGTATGGATGTCAAATCTAGGAGGTAACTTGGCACCTTATACTAGCAATTTGGCTAAGTATCATTGAGGATCATTTTCGAGATAGTCATCTACAAAGGAGGAAAAATCAAGGTCCTGTCTAGCAACATCTATGTCTTTGACTTCAACATGTCCTTGTGTGTCTCTAATGACAAATTTGGCTAACAAAGTTTTGTGAGGTATCGATGAGGATGTCCCTGAAAAGGGCTTTGAGAACAAATTGATGAAGTCATTTGGATAAGCCATATTTTCTCTTTCTTTCCTTTTAGATCTTGTTTCAACCATGTAAGGTAAGCTCAAAGTGCAAGTGATGCAAAAACTAAGTCTATAGATGGTACAAATCTAGTCTATGTTTTTGAGATTTTCTTGCAAATAAGGAATGTCTAAAATGATGCTATCTTAGGATGGCAGTGTCTAAATATGCAAAATTCTAAGTGATCAATTTTGGAAGATTCTAAAAGAGGTTACCTACCACCTAAAGCTTTAACCTAGGTTTCAATTTAGTTTTAACAAGGAACCTTCATAATACTAGGACCAAAAGATAAGGTGAGCTCCCAAAATAGACCCTTGAGATGGAAAGACCCACGTGTAGGACAAAAGGTATGATGGCGTGACTAGGTTCAATGACAGTTTCATTGAAGCAAGGGTTTATCTAAAGCATGGAAAGTTCCTATTTTAAGATTTGTAAATGATGATTCTTCTAAAGGTAATAAAGACTCCTAAGATGAAAGTAATATCTACAACTAGGATACTTATCGCTATGACTGAATGATACCTAAAGGAGGAAATCATGTAAAGTATGAGAAAAAATTCTAGTTTCTATCCAAGGATCAGTGTAAAAGGATAAGTTAGATACTGGTATGACTGTTTGGTTTTAGTTTGTAACAATGAATTTTGGTTTTCTGGTAATCAAACAATTGTGGTTCAGAAAGGCAGATGAATTGTAGAAATTAGTAGATGTAGTTCTCTGGATCATATGCAGTTTTCTAGTCAACTATGTCTTGAGTCTATATTAGGTAGATGTGATTCATTGTATCAGATGTGACTCGAGACTTGCTAAATGCGACTCACTGTATCAGTTGTGATTCAAGATTTGGAAGATGTGACTCAAGTTATTAGATGTGGTTTAAAAATTGGTAGATGCGAGACTCTATAATAGATGCAACTCACTGGTAAATAGATACGACTCAGTTTCCCTAGTAATTGAAAGATTAGACTCATTTTTATAGATGCGACCAACTAGTAAACATATACGACTCTCCCTAACAGATGCATTTTTCTGGTGAACAAGCATGACTATGTTTGACAATTGCAATTTTCCAATGAATGATTGTGGTTTTCTGGTAAATGACAGTTTGGACTGACTCTGTTTGTGATCAAGTTTTAGAAAATAAAGATAATAGAAAAAAATGTATTTCAAGTTTGACAAACATGAACATGTATAGTTCTAGAAAACAAGTACAATCCTAAGGCTAGTAGTGATAATACTTGCTAAGTTCTCACTTGGGTTTCCCCAGCTACGCTTATTCGAAGCAGATGATTAGAAGCTTGACCCCATTGGCTCCCCTCCATGGAACTCACTTCTTCGAGGAAGCCAAGATTCAGTACCCATGAAACTCCCATGTCATAATTTTCATCTCTAATAAGAACCGTATGAATGTGAGATGGATTCAAAGATCTGACCTCTTGCACCAACAAATAGAAGGCTTTTGGTTTAACTAAAAACAACTAGCTCGTAGTAAAGGAATCCATTTAGGTGGCTATGCATGAGGCAAGATACAACAATCTCGTCTGCATAACAAATCTGCACCTACAATCTTAGGCTTTCCCTTAAGATTTACATTTATATACCGACCAGGAGTAGCTTGGCTAAAAATCTTCATTGCTAATTTGAGTCATCTTGGGGTGAGTAGTTTTTCCCACCAAGACAGGCCCAGTTCTAGAGTTAGTAACAATTTCTCTTACACCCAGGATCACATTAATGGGCAAGGGGAGAGGATACTTCTATTACTAAATCAAGTTGTAATCTAACAAATCATGTAAACATACCAAACACAGTAGACAATAGTTAATTTTAAGCCCAAATGACAATTATCTAATCTACTCAAATAGTTTATTTCAAAATAGTCTTTGACACACATCCTAAAAAAAAATTTATTAGTAATTTCAAATTTGTCTTCATCGATCATCCTACAAAAAGGTTTCAAAAAATATTCTTCTACACAACATCCTGCAAACTCTATGTTAACTCCAAAAACACACACTGCAAACTCAAAATTAGTCATAATGAAAAAGCACAATGAAAAATTCAAATTTGGAATTTAGACTCAAAAATTATACCAGTTAGATGTGTCGCGGAAGGTAGCAAATGTGTTGTGGGTTTTTCCAGTCGGATGTGTCATGAAAAGCCATGGATGCATTGTGGGTTGTCAAATGCATCACTTTACTCATCATATGCAGCTCATAGTGTCAATTGCATCGTTTTGTGCATCAATTGCATTGGACCATACGATACCTAAAAAAGGGAATAAAATTTCTACGGATTTGTGAAGAGCGTGTCTTCACATCAAGTTCACCAAATGTAACATCATGAGAACAAAGTGGATTAAAGCAATAACATACAATTAAACTTGAATGTAAACTAATCTAAAAAACAAAGAACAAAGGAAAGCTAAAACATAAATATAGAACAATCTCACCTAATATCTAGATAGTTCCATGCATGATCTTGATTGTCCTCCATTTCACCGTTTGATTATAATTTCCCTCAAATTTCTGTATGCAAGTATAACATATGATAATGATTCAAAAAAACATTGAAGATTAAATAGTTGATTGCTTCCAAAAGTCATAATATTTTGGGAGGAGTGACAATGATGAAGATAAAGCCAAGTTATCAAAAATAGGGTTTTCGAATGACATGCTCAGATTAAAAGATAGACAAACGATTAAGATTGAAAGATTTTAAAAACATTGAGATTAGTGTCAGAAGTGATATGAATGATAAAGCATAAAAGGTGAAGATCAAGATTAAATAATGTTTGATCTTTAGTTGAAAGTATTAAAAAATTAGAAGAATAATGATTGCATGCAAAGGATAAAGATAGAATAAAAGAAATGATATGTTCAAACACATGAATGAATGAACGAATTAATTAAAGTTATTTAATTAATATAAGTTCATGTTCATAAGAATTAAAACTATATAACTAACTGGTTAAGATAGAGAGTCTATTCATCAGAGACAATCAGACATCAAATCAAGAGATGACTGACTAATTTAAATAGATCTCGACTTAAGTGACAAGTGAATAATTAGATAACTAAGCGATTACCCAATTATAGAATAATATGCCAAGAATAATTCTTTTTATGAATTAAATGATTATTTAATTCAACATTCAAAATTTTAGGATTAAATAAAATAAATTAAGATCTATTTAATTGGCTAAAGAAAAGGTTTAAAGAATAATTAAATAATTAAAGTGTTTATTTAATTATAGTCAAAAGTGTGACAATAATAAATTAAATAAGATTTTATTTAATTTTAGAAAGAGGATAAAATTGATTAGTGACGTAATTAAATAAAGAACATTTATTTAATTAATTGGGATTGAATAAAGATAATTATAAATTAATTAAATAATTAAAGCTATGTAATTAATAGATGAAAGAGGACTTTATAAAATAATTAAATAATTAACATTATTTAATCATGATAAATGAAGAAATTGAAGTCGCAAGCCTAGACCAAATTTTGGTGTCTACAGTAGGATCCATATATGGAGTGGATGAGATGGTAGGATCTTGATGCAGACGAGGGGATGTGTTGGTATGCTTTAGATCAAGCTCTTGGAAAGTTTCAATGGGTGTATATGGTGTAGTGGAAGAGGAATGTTGGATGGACTCCTCAAATGGGGGAGACAAAAAGACAAAGGATTCATGAAGCTCAAGGGAGTGGATTGGATTTTGTTTTCTTCGATGGTGTCAATGGTCCAAGGATTCTATGGATTGGATGATTTTAATGGTTTGGACATTGTTAGGAGTGGGATGGAGAAGGACCTCATCACTAATGACAGTGGATGATGGATTGGGATGGCATGGCTCCATGACATCAAGATTTGGATTTGGGGATGTTTGTTTGACATAAGTCCTTGGATGACATCTAGAATGAGGTACTTGCTTATTGTTGGCTTAGATGGTGTGGTGGGAATAGATGAAGGATTAGGAATGGGTGGAGGACTAGGATTATGGATTGGTGGATTAGGATTATATGAAGGAATGGGATTGGATGGAGGACCAGGATTAGGTGGAGGATTAAGACATGATGGAGTGGAAGATGGAGTGACATAGGAGGATATGGATGGTGGGTTAGAACCATGGAGTGGAGTATTAGGATATGATAAAGTGGAAGATGGAGTGAAATATGAGGATATGGGTGGCGGATCGATGTTGGAGAAAGCTAATGGGAATTAAGATAGGAATATTGGGATGGACGATTAAGATGGGAAAACTAGGATGGTGGATTAGGACAAGCGGATGTTGGTGGTGGATTAGTATAGGGACAGGTGAATGGAGGATTGATGTTGTAGAAAGTGGATGGAGAATTAAGGTAGGAATATTGGGGTGGAGGATTAAGACAAGAAGATTGGGATGCTAGATTAGGACAAGAGGATGTGGGTGGAGATACAAATATTGGATGAAAGGGATATGTGGGTGATATATAAGAGGGAGATGTGGATGGCGAGTAAGATGGAGATGTGGGTGGGGAAGATAATAGATATCCCTTGATAGATGTAGCATAATGATTTCTAGTGGATGTGGATGAAGACATGATGGGATAGCTTAGATGATTGATTGGATTTTGGATGATGGTTTGGGAAAGCTTATTAGAAATAATAACATCAAGGGAATATATATCATACTCCTCTTGATCAACAAGACTTTCATTATCATCATCAACGTAACTAGGATTTCCATTTACTACTATTTTTGGTTGTATCGATGGAGTATAAGGATTCATGATATTGGATTGGATGGATATGGATTGAAAAGATATGAATAGATGATTAGAAGAAAATGAGATATGGTGAAAATATATGAATAGGTGATTAGAATAAAAAGAGATATGGTGAAAAGATAAATAGAATGGACTAGAAGAACATGGAAGAAAAGGGTCTTAAGATTTGTTTCGATATCAAAAGATCTTGGATGTAGATGGACTAAATCTCATATTGGGATAAATTAAACTTAGCTTGGGATTTTATTTAAGATCATATTAGGATGTTTAGAGGATGTCATGGGATAGACTCCTAAGTTCAAGGATATAGCTAAAATAATGAGGATGACTATTGGATGGATGAAAATGATCATTTGGAGATGGATATGAAGATGAAAAATGATTGGATTATGATTTTGGACTCAAGAAGATAGAGGCTAATCATGACGGGAAGAATTGAATATCTCTATTTTGTATGGGAGGTGGACTTTCCTCTGTAGAGAGCATATTCACCTCTTTGGGATGTGAATTCGCTTATCTAAGACATGATAGAATCACCCCTATGGGTACCAGGATCACCTATTGGGAAAGACAGGATCGCCTATGCTAGGGAACAGGAAAACTGGGATAGTATGGATCAAAATCAAACTCGCCTATGGGGATGATGGGATCGCCTATTCTAGGGGATGTATGGGAAAGGATGGTATAGATGAGACACGAGATTTCCTATTTAGAGAATAGGTAGACAAAGATGGTATGGACTAGACTGTGATTCGCTTATGGGGATGATGGGATCACCTATTCTAAGGGATGTATGGACAAGGATGGTATGGACAAGACATGAGATCGCCCCTATGGACAACAAGATCACCTATTTAGGTAATAGACAGATGAGGATGGTACGGACTAGACTCATACTTTCCAATGGGAATGACGAGATCACCTATTCTATAGGATGGGCAGACACAAGGTCGCCTAACTAAGATACCCATAGGAGAATTCACCCATGACAAGAGTGAGTTCACCTAAAGGATTACTAGACTTGACTAAGACATAGAATCACCCCTTGATAGGTTAGGATCACTTGTCCACAATGCAAGTTTTCCTTTGTGAGAAGCAAACTCACCACTAAGGATAGGGGAAGAATATGGCAAAGGACTAAAAATAATGACAAAAAAAAATCAATGGGCTAGACTGACTCAGACTGATGACAAGCATTGGTATATAACAAGAAGACACTCCAAACATCACAAGCCTAAAATTAGTGATAAGGGTTTTCTAACTCAATGTAGGACCACCACCTTGTGGGGACACCCCAAGGTTAATACTCTGTGATATTAGGGTGGTTCTCTAGATCATCCTCTCTTGCGAAGGTGGATAGCTAGAGATTCAATGGAACAGGGTCATCAATAGATGCCATGGGATCACCTTCACTCTCTCACTTGGAGACTATTGTAGTTCACCATGAGGATTTCTATCTCAACCCAAGGAAGCATGTGGTAAGTAACTTTGAGGTATGGTCCACATCCCTTGCACTACACCAAGTCATGGTTGAACATGGGTTTCTATCTAGGTTGAACAGGTTATCTTGTGCATCCTCGATACACCAAGAGGGTGAATGAGGCACAACTGTGAGCACCAACCCATCAAAAGCATGGATCAGGAGCCCCATCGAGGTACTAGAAACTCAGACCAACCTTGTATGTCTTATCTAGGTATCACCCTAGCTTTGATGCTTTGCTAGACACAACATGATTGGATTGGGGTATAGCTTTAGCTCTCCCCCCTTTATATACCCTGCTAGTAACACATGGTCGAGATCATCCCCTGAGAGATGAAACCCCAAGTAGGTCTCACTAAAGGGAAGATAAAACTAGATGTTTCTACTAGTCCCTAGGCTCATACGTAGTGCAAGGGGAGAGCATATGCACACTAGTACTCTCTGGGTAGACTAGACTAGATTGGAATGAGTTGTGATTTCTAGTCACCCAGGATTACTGAAAGGTGCAAGGGGAGTGCATACGTCAAAAATCCACTCCCAAACATAACAAATAGATTAATTGACCCTTTAATTAAGTATACATGTGCTTAGGTAGTATGAAAAAGACACACACACAATCTAATCTAAGGGTCTTCGACCAATCATCCTGCAGAATATAAACTAGTAGTTTTAATACTCTATTCTTGGACAAGCGAGGATAAGTTGCACAAAAATATGATTAGATGCAAAAATAAATGATGAAAAATAGGTGATTGTTAGCCTAGGGGGGTGGAACACCAGACCCAATGAAAAGGGGGGTGCGGGGGATGGTCCAATCCCCTGCAGAAGGGGTTCAGGGGCAAAGCCCTTGGAGAATTATTTTTGAAAAGGAAAATATAAAGCACTATAAAATTTCTATCAAAAACTAGGATTTTTATACGCTTTTTAGACAATGTAGATTCACCCCTATGTGTGGAAGATTCACCCTTGTAGGTTGTCATTTTTCCTTTGTGATCAGGAGCAAATTCACCTCTATACCTAGTGTAGTCACCTATTCAGGTTATATGTTTGTCTTTCTACAACTTTTTCTATAAGGAAAGAGGCGAGAGCAGGTTCACCTGCCAGGTGATCAGGTTCACCTATTTGGGAAGAGGCAGGAGTGGATTTTCCTCTATAAGTCAGGTTTAGAATAGTTGAGCACACAATCACCTATTTCATGGAGGGGCAAGAGAGGATTCACTTGTCAGGTGAAAAGGCAACCACATAATTGCATTTAAAATGGAAAGGTGAATGTGCATATGCCCCTACAAGTCAAGTTTCATTCAGAAAGTGTAGGATCACCTATTCTGTTGATGGGCGAGTGCACACTCTTCTATTTAGGTAGCAGGTTCACCTTTTCTCCAAAGGGGTGGGAGCACATTCACCCCTATTTATTGTGGTTTGCCCCTACATTAGGTGGATTCCATCATTTGAGCAGATTCACCTCTGTGTTTAAAACCTAAACCTTCAAAATTGTAAACAATAGAAAAATATCAAATGGACCTTTGACGTGGGTCCCATCGGGCATGCAAAAAATGTGTGCAGTGTTTTTAATCTACTAAAAATGCAACAAAATAAAGCAAAAACCAAAATCAAGAACAACACTTAAGATAGGGTGATGAGGAGTTCAAACTAGTATACTAATCCTCCTGTTGTGTAGATGTGCCAATGATATGTGATGGGTTCTGTGCTCACTCAAAATTTTGTTAGCATAACGACACTCTAGTGAAAATGGGTGATAGAGATGAAAATGGATAAGTTTTTGGATAAATAGATTTGGGAGGATAATGGATGAATGACCAAGATCAAATCTTGAGATCAAGGGTGTAGACTAATTCCAAGGTAAAAGGGAATATTAAATTCTATTTGGGGATGTGGGTGGATTAAAAAAAAGGAATTAAGGTGTTCTAAAGGCTAGGTTCACAAAAATGAAACAAAAAAAATTGTCTTGTTTATCAAAAAAAGCTTCAAAACCATGAAATTCAGTTGTTTGTGAGATCCAAAACATAGAGCGACAATTTTCTACATTTCATAAGGAAAGGCCACATTAAAAACACTAATTCAAGTCAAGATCCACAACATACAAGCAAGAGTAAAGATCTACATTCGTGCTAGCCATTGCATACAATATTGTAGTCTTTGTTACAAGGATTTGGTGAGTTGCAACATCACATATTGTTCATTCATCATTCCTTCTTTCTATTGGATTTCATTTCAAGGTTTGATTACCAAAATGGGGTTTGACCAAGGAAAACCCCTATCCACTAAAAAAAAACACTTTTCCCTCTCTTTGATGCATGATTTGCATATTTAGGTTGGAGATCCATTCAAGAGAAAGATTGGAGAAAAGTTGTGAAGTTGTCACAAGGTTGTCATCTTCACAGAAAGTCACTTATAGGCTAGAATTCAAGCTTTTAGCTTCGAAGATTTAACAAGAGAGAAGCTACAGGAGATCACCAAAGAATACCATAATGTAATTTTAGTTTTCAAACCTACCTCATATGAAAGTGAATATTTACATTAAATATTTATTTCAAAAATTTATATTCTTTTATTTATTTATGTATATTAATTTCAAAAAAATAAATTTGTATTCTCTTTTTAATCTCCTTTTGATTAAATTTTATTGATTATTTTTTATTATTATTTAGAAAATAAACCCATTAAAAATTTTTATTAAAATTTATTAAAAAATATTTATTAAAATTCCATTTAAAGTTTATTCAATTTTTTAAAAAATTGAAATCTAGTGAAAGCTATTGAAAAGTTGGGTTATTACATCAGATATCAAAGCAAGGTTGGGAAGCTAGGCCTTGAGCCTACTACGACTTGTGTAAATAAAAAAGTGCATAATGATTTTGGAATTACGAATTGAACCTCTTGTGAATTTTTTTTCATTGTTGATTATTTTCTAAACTTGTTTTATTTTCTCTTGCTTGTAGCTAAAAAATTGTTTTATAAATTTTTGATTGAAGAAATTCTTGAATATTTATGAAGATTTTCTTTAATTTATTTTTTCCACCAAGTTTTAATACGACCTTAAGATTATTGAATTATTAAACTTTATACCTTATTGATAGTGTTTTAAACCTTATTGATGGTATTGATATGACTTATTGTTGGAATCAATATATTTTATGATTTGTTGTTGATGGACAAATTTTGTACCTTATTGTTGAACAAAACATATTTCATGATTTATTTTTTATTTTGACTTATTCTTGAAATTGATATGTTTTGAGACTTATTGGAAAGTACATATTTTTAGAGTAAATGTATTTATGAATTATTATTAGAAAATATATATTTTACGTTTTATTTGTTGTATTTGATGTTTTATCATTTGAATGAAGTATATTTTATGACTCATTGATGAAGAAAATACATATTTTGACTTACTATTGAAATGAATATGATTTTATACATTTTATGAATTATTGTCTTATTGTTGAAATGATTATTTATTGATGTTTTTCTCACCTTTGAGATGATTATGTTTGAATATTTTGATATCCTTTTGAACAAGTTGAAATTATAAACTGTATCTATTTAACCTATGGAATAAGTCCTAATAAAATAGTTTAGTGGGATAAGTTTTGATGGATGAATGTTAACTTCTTTTTGGAATCCATAAGTGTATCAGGATGATGCACAATATAAGGGGGGAAGCTATCACAACCCTCTTTTTAGAACATTTGAAAAAGAAACTCTTGATTATTAAGTCAAATTGATTTAACAATAATTATTTTATTTAACTATTATGGCATTTAAAACTTAAGGAAAAATAAAATTATAGATTTATAAATTAAATTATTTACAAAATCAATTAGATACTTTGAAAATTAATTAAAATATATGGTGTAAAAATTAAATTATGGAATAATAATCTTTTTCAAATTATGAACGAAATAATAAATAAATTTTATTATATTTAAAAGTTACTATATTTTTGCTCCCTCAACTTCTATTCTTCTTTCTAGTCAGCACCTCATCTCCTACAAGTTAACTCCATTTCATTTTAGAATTTAAATTTTTCTTTTATCAATTAACTTCTCTTCTTTAGGAAACTTCATTTTAAAACTACACGTAAAGAGGGAAACCTCGTATGCACCATTATCCATCTTTCTAAATTAAAAAGTCATTATTATCTTCTCATGAGTTAGAATGGAAACTTACCCTTCACTTCCCTAATCTCGACTGTTGATTTTCCCTATCAAATATTAACTATCAAACCCACATACATTCTCTATAAATATGACTCTCGTGTCTCTTTCAAGTGGGGGATGAAATTGAGAATCATTGTAGTTTGTATTTCTCCATATTTTAGGTTTTCTTCTTTTTATGTAGTAATTTCTTAGGAAAGGTTAGAGTTTAGAAAAAGGAGGTTTATATTTCCTGTTGGAGAGTAGCAAATATTAGAGGAGCTAAGGAGTCGAGACTTAAAAGGGAAGGATTAAAATTCAAGCACCACAAGTAAGTTGAACCTTCCATTTCCCTTAATAGTCTCATTTTTAGAAAAGAAGTCTTAGATTTTTAAACTCTCAGTGTAGGAAGTAATTTTAGTTTTCAAACCTACCTCATATGAAACTGAATATTTACATTAAATATTTATTTCAAAATTTATATTTTTTGATTTATTTAGGTATATTAATTTCAAAAATATATATTTGTATTCTCTTTTGTAATCTCCTATTTTATTAAATTTTATTGATTGTTATTTATTACTATTTAAAAAAGAAACCCATCAAATTTTTTATTAAAATTTCATTTAAATTTCATTTAAAGTTTATTCAATTTTAAAAAAATTGAAATCTAGTGAAAGCTTTTGAAAAGTTAGGTTATTACAAAAATCGAGAGCTAAGATTAGGGATCAGTGGACCGTGAAGTCATATCTTGGAACCTTGCACAAAGACCCATTCACCCTACAGTGAATTTTTCCTTGCAAGACACTCAACACCCACTATTGGAGCCTAGTACATATAATTCTACCCTTCTCAGATCTCCCTAAAACTTACTGTTTATGTTTGTGCTATCCTTAATTTCAACATTTCAATTTTTACATCACATAATTGAGTTCTTTAGGTATTTTATTTTAATCTCCCCAAAGTGCATTCCAATCATTTCTGTCATTAAGAAACAACATATCCCCATCATCATAGAGTTGAATCACCTCAAGGTTTAAAATCAATTATATCCTTGGGAGATCTATTTTTTCAATGAAACTAGTAAAAGTGTGGGTGTCTTAGATCATCATCTCATTTTGGTGAACCCTTACCTCATGACATTCATCCACCATTTTTTGTTATTTCACTTGGTATCAATAGCTTTCTTTAATAATGATATATAATAAGACAATGAATTTCTTTGAGTCAAAAAAATAGTCATTAGTTGCCCAACTCAAACATTCAAACCTTGCTTGATTGTTATTTTTTTCAATAAGTGAATAATTGTGCTTGTAGAGCCTTTTGAACATATTTGTAACCTTTTTCCAAACAGATACACCAATCCATCTATAATTCATTTGTATATAATTTTTCATAGATTGTTTCTTTCACTCTCTATTCCAACAGATTTTTCTAGAATGATTCTTTCACCCAAAAAATAATACAAGGATGAATAGCCCTACACTTTTTATTTTTTATGTCCTCCCTTATTACAATGAGAACATTTCATTTATTGAATTGAATTTTTTGTAATTATATAAAGTATAACTTTATATTTTATTTACCTCTAAGATATCCAAGGTCTTCATTCTTTGGCCTCACTCTTGGTTAATTGGAATTTAGATAATTCCTTGTCCATAATTTCTAAAACATTTTTCATGATAGCTAATTCTTTTCATAATCTTAGAACCAACATACTTTTTAAAACATCCTTTGTTATTGACATCACAACCATAAACAAGATTTTTTTATTAATACACATTTTTATCTTCAACATTACACTCTTTATCTAAAGAATCTTTGGTTGTATCACATCTACCAAATAATTCATCAAATGAAGAGAAAATTTTATTTTTATCACATGAGACATTACATAGTTAAGTCTTAGACCTTAGAATTTTTTTTGGCATGTTAGAAATAATTGATTTTACTCTTATTTTATTCTTTCAATTTTGATATTTTGTCCTTTGGAGAACTCTTTTTCTTTGCAAACCATTTCATATTTTCTTTGAATTCTTCATTTTTTTAATGAAATATTTAATCTTCTTTCAAAATATCTTTTCACAAATTAAATTTTTCTTTTCTTTTTTCACTTTTTTATCAATCTTTTCCATTGAAACAAATGATTTCCTTATATATTTAGATTTACCTACTATTATTGCTTGTTCAATTGATTACTTTGCACTTTATTGCACTTGTTACAACCTAATATTTAAGATAAGATATTATTGATGAGATATCCATATTTTAAACACTTGTGTATGACCCTTCATGATTATTAGGTATCAATTAGTCAATATGAAGGTACACCTTCAAAGGCTTATACTGGCCAATCCAAATTCATCCCTCAAAACAACTACCAATCATTTTTAAAAAAATAAAAAAAAACCTTCATTAAGATAAAAACTCCTCAAAATGCTAATAATATTGAAACACAAGTCATTGTGAAAAACACATTCTCCATATAAATTTAGGCTAAGAGATAGGTAATTTTCATAATTTATTGATTCTCTCCATGTAATCATGTTAGAGTTTTTAAATAAAATAAGATTCAACTTCCTTCGATTA
Organism: Sequoia sempervirens; assembly: GCA_007258455.2. Lineage (NCBI taxonomy): Eukaryota > Viridiplantae > Streptophyta > Pinopsida > Cupressales > Cupressaceae > Sequoia > Sequoia sempervirens. Next base: position 267,770,815 of record VDFB02193867.1, read on the forward strand.
GGCATATTGACACAACTAAACATTTACCACCAAAATTTAACACAAAAGCATTTTGTTAATATCATCGTACACTTGGACATGATACAAAAAGATGTATTCATCTTAAGCACCAAGTGCAACACCTTATTAACTCTAATCAAATCCAGTTGGTTGGTGTTAATTACAAAGGAAATAAATTAGTTTCACCACCTAATAAAAACTTGAAAATATTTACAAATCCATTGCCAAGTCATTCAACAAACTTTGTTCAATATAGTGATAATTAAGAAGATGATAATGATCTATCCAATATTGTAAACACAATTTAACTTCAACCTCATAAGGGTTGAACCAATTTATTTCTTGACATTACTTTTACACATATTGAAGCATCTATAAATGCACTCAATGCTCCTCTTTATATCACTGCTAGAATTAATGATAAACCCACAAGGGGAATACTCATTGATCTCATGCGTATAGTGGATGTCATTACTAAAGAGTTCTTATACATGCATGAACTTTATTAGGATTATTTTGAACAATCACAAGCATGGTTAAGGGCTCGTGATAGTTTTATTTTCCCTATGATTGGTTTGATAGATCTTCTAGTAAAAGTCAGACCTAAATAGTTGGATCTTTTATTTATCATAATTTTGACATCGAACCAATTTAGTGTGAAGTTAAGCCATCCATGGCTAAGATCCATGAATTTTTTCCCATTATCTATTCACAAATGTCTAAAATTCCTATTTGAACACAAAATAAATATATATCACATTGGTTTTAAGCCTTTGGCCTCTCATGGAAATGTTTGGCTAGATTACTATTGGCCTCTACTAATTAAACCCGTTAAACCTTGTGAGGACTTTTTATTCATGTCAAATAATAATTTTAAGGCTAAGCATATAGCTAAATTATTCCTACATAATATACTACCTAAGGTACCTTAGTCTACAAAGACTTCAATGGTTGTTCCTCCTACCCCACAAGTAGTGTATAAACTTCAGTCTAAGTCAAGTATCCTCTATCAACCACTTGACATGTACGTTGTGGTTTCACCTCTATCGTCATATAAAATACTAAGAGATAACCATATAATTAACTTTGTGCGTTTGAAAGAAAAATAAGTCTTTAGACCAAAAAACTAAGAATACGGTTATCTTCCAACATGTTGTTGCAAGAATGATGGTGTTGTCATTCATGTCAATAGGAATTCTACTGGCTAGTATTGTCATTTATTTTAACTATGGGATGAAGATGTTGAGGATATTGAGAAAATTGTGGAATAGAGAAAAATAGGTTGTGCATGTGTAGTTGAGACCTCAAGAGGAAGTGTTGTGAGTACATGGAGCTATCTTTTTGTTGAAGAGTTTGAAGATGAGTTGGAATTAAGTAATGGGATGAAATGATGCTTTTGGTACTTGGTTTCCAAGTTCTTTTTAGGAAATTTAATAAATAGAGTAAACTATGTTGTGTAAATAATTTTAATGTGCTCCAATATTGTGATTCACATTCTTTTAGTGTTGATTCTATGCATGTGTGGATCTTATAGACTATTCAAGATTTTTAGAGGATGTTATATTCAAAATTTGGGTTTATGGATAGTTGTACAATGTGAGATATTTTAACCAATGTGTGAACTAGTTGTTTAGTGATGTTTTATGTGGTATGGGAGAAATGTATTTTCTCTACGTTTCTTTGCTATTTGGATTTAGGTTGTGTAGATTTGGGACATTGTTTATAAAGCTTTTATCTTTTTGTATTGAAGTTTTTAGTTTATTTGGTGCAGTATAGTGATAGTTTCATTTATCAATTTGTAATTAAGGATTATCAGTTATTGGGTATGTGCAGGATCATGGTGCACCAAAAAGTGGCAGCATTTGTAGGGTATGTGGTTGACGACTTTTTTTCACCCAAAATTAATGAAACGAAAAGGGTTTTTAGAGGAGATTCTCAGCTTTCCAAAAATATAAATTATGATTTAATTTGAATTTAATAAATAATTATTATTCATTTTCTATTAGAATTATGACTAAAGTCCTGATCGATAGGTGATTGAAAAATATTTATAACTTTCAAACGGTATCATATTTTTTGAATCCAAAACATGCGTCACATTCTATGCTTCACATAATATAGGATTAAAAAGAAAAATTAAATTTCATGAATTTTTGACCAAGTTAAGGTGGTCGAATTGACGAAGTTTTATATTTTCTAAAAGTTGTAATAAAAATTCATAATTAATTTTTACTTGGAAAAAAAATTACAAAAAAATATGCATCACATCCATACATGAGTCCTCTACTTATATGTAAAATCTTACAAAAAATATTATCATTTTATTATGGTTAGGGTGGTCAAACAGACACCTACTTATTTTTTCCCTGAAATTTAAGTACTCTGCATTGAAATTTCAAATTTTCACCAAATAGATTTTATTTATTTTTAAATAAACCTAGTATTTTAGAAACTAGATTCAATTTTCTACAAATTCTATTCTTACATATTTTTGAAATAATATAGATAACTTATTCAAATATTTACGTCAAGTTGCCTAACACTGATTTTTCTGAATTGTTTGCCACTTAAGGGCCTATTTTTTGCATGATGATCTTGCACATACCCTATTCTAAGTTAAAGTATTTGTTGATGTGAGTTTGGATGAAATTTTTGATGAATCTTATATAGTGTGTGGATTGTTTGGATCAATTTCAAGTGAATTATTCTATTTGGAACTTTCAGCTTGATCTAATGAAGTGTTAACTTAATGTATATGGTATTTTTCATGGGCGTTGGTCAACCTTGTGTTTAACACCAATTACGAAGCTTGTGGAAGCATTTTTAAGTGTGTTGGGATCTATTTGGGTCCTAATTAAGGATTTGTGTAGGTATCCTTTCATTCCTATCCACCGCGGGAATGTTTAGGTGTTGAGCTATTTTGAATTTGAATGTATAATGATTAGTGGTCGACATTGGAGAAAGTTTTTGAGGTTGAACTTGATATAAATATGTATGGTGTTAATGCAAGTAAGAAAAAGTGGAAAGAGTAAGAAGCGAGATAGATGTGACATTGTTGCAAGTTATGTGTGTGATGTGAAATTGAGCAGAGTAGTGCAAAATTCATGTTAGATTTCCTGAGACAATGAGTTGAAAGCATCCAATATCTTTTATGTGAGACTTCGAAAGTGTGCGAGAAATTATGGTGGACTCTTGTTGCATTGAGAAGTGTTTTCTCTATGTAACTTTCTTCTTCTATGTTCTTGTCTTCTTTTTGTGGTAGTCAACCCTGGAAATGAGCATTTTTGGACAGTGTGTCATATTCTAAAAGTGAGCACCTTTGTACTAGTTTTTCTATTTCTTATATTATGAGATAATCCTTACTGTGGTTTTTTCCTCATTGGGTTTTCCACATAATCTAGTGTTCTCATTTGTATGGTGTTGTGATTTCAGTTTTTGTTATCTAAATGACATGTTCAATCTTTCTAAGATAATAAGGGTTTAATGAATGCTTGTGGATCTATTTACTATTGAGGATTTGAAGGTTTAATTTGCTACAACTGATTCACCCCCCCCTCTCAGTTGTCTTGTTCATTTCAATTATTGGTGTCAAAGCAAGGTTCCTTGAAGAAGAGCTTAACCACTTGAGGTAGATTTAGGATGGAAAACAAGATTCCTTTGGAATATCCTAGATTTGGTGGATCATATTATGCATTTTGGAGAAGGATATTTGTGTTCTCAAGGATATGAGATTGAGAAGGCTTATCAGACTACATACACTCCATCACCAAATGGTCTAAGTACAAGTGCAAAAATCAAGGTGCATGAGGTCAATGCTAGAGCAAGGTAAATTATTATGAATATTCTTTCAAATAGTAAATTAGTTAAAGTTATGAGCTTTAAGATTGCTAAATAAGTTTGGGATAAGTTAGAAAGAATTTATGAAGGAGATCTAAAGGTCAAGCAAGAAAATTTGTAGAACTTGAAGGCACTCTTTGAAATGATGCATATGTCTGAAGATGAAACATTTAAAGGCTACATTTACAGAGTTGATGAACTGGTGAGTGATATGAGAGGTCTTGGTGCAATAGTTAATGAATCTATAGTGGTGAAGAAGGTTATCAGATCTCTTCTAGATTGCTATAGTGAAAAGGTATCTACTATTGAGGAAACAATTGATTTTGATAATTATTCTAGAGATTAGTTGATAGGTACTCAGATTGCATTTGAAATGAGAAAACTGAGAAAAAGTACAAAAATAGAGTCTACTTTCAAGGCTGGTAAATCAGAGAAGATTGAAGATTCAGCTGATGAAGATCTTGATGATTTAAGAGAATCTAACTTTGTGAGAAGGATGAAAAAAGGCACTGATAAGTATCAAGGTAAATTACCTTTCAAATGTTTTAGCTATGGTGGTATAGGTCATTATGCTTCTACATGTTCATAAAGAGTTCTAAACAATAACAAGGAAAATAAAGGTAAGATTATTAAGAAAACTTACTATGTGAAAGAAGATGATAACATTTTTTATGATGAATCTGATTATGGAGATTTTGATGATAATGTATGTCTATTTTTGGCTATAAAAGAAGAATTTGGTTCTGTTGGTTCCTTGAAAGTTGTGTGAAGGAAATTGTTCTAAAGATGAAGGATGAGGTTGAAGGTACTTTGGTATCTTCTTTTCATGTCAAAAAAGATAAGAATTACTGGGTTGTTGATAGTGACTGCTTTAATCATATGACCAGAGAAAAAATTAAGTTTGTTAAGCTTGAAAAGTATGATGGAGGATTAGTTAAATTTGGAGATTATTTAAGAGCTAAGATTTATGGAATAGGTTCAATAAGTTTTTATGGAAATCATAATACTAACAATGTTTACTATATTAAGGGCTTGAGACATAATCTCTTGAGTGTTGGACAAATGTGTAGCAAAGGGTATAATCTTGTGTTTAAGTATGAAGCTTGAGAGATCTAGAAAGGGTCCAAAATTGTGATTGTTGTAGGTAAGAGAATAGATGGAAACATCTATCAACTTAAGGGTGTTGATGGTCATTGCTTTATGTCATAGATTAATGTACTTGGTTATGGCATCAAAGGATGTGTCACATGAATTTTGATAATTTGGCAGGAATTAGTTTGGTTCATGCTGTGATAGATTTACCTAGAATCACTAAACCTATCAATGCTTTTTGTGAGAGTTGTCAATTTGGAAAAACAAACAAGGAGTAGCTTCAAGGGAAAGGAACAATCTGCTATTGAACTATTGGAATTAATGCATACAAATATTTGTTGTCCTACAAGGGTGAGAAGTCTACAAGGTGATAGGTACTTTATGCTTTTGATTGATGATTACTCCAAAATGACATGGGTTACTTTTCTCAAAGAGAAATATTATGCATTAGATAAGTTCAAGGAATTTAAAGCTATAGTTGAGAATGAAATGGATTTGAAAATAAAATGCTTGAGGTCTGATAAAGGGGGTTAATTCACCTCCAATTAGTTTAACATTTTTTATGAAGTTCATGGAATAAAGAGGCATTTGTTTTCCCCTAGAACTCCTCAGTAGAATGGAGTTGTTAGAAGGAAAAACATAATTATTTAAGAAGTTGGAAGGAATATGATGAAAGAGGAAAATCTAGCACAAGTCTAATAGAGAGAAGCTATTCATACTATTGCTTACATAAAAAAAATTCAAGATAAAGATAACAACACAAAGACTCATTATGAGTTATGGTATGGAAGGATTCCTACTGTGAAGTCCTTTAGAGTGTTTGGAAGCAAATGTTACATAAAAAGAGAAGAAGAAGAATTAGGAAAGTTTTATGCAAGTTTTGAAGAAAGTATCTTCCTTGGATACTCTACAAGAAGCAAAGCTTGCAAATGTTACAACAAAAGGTTGAGAAAGATAGTTGAAAGTGCAAATGTTAAAGTTGATGAAAACTTGTAGATTTCTATTACACTAGTTGGGTATGTGTCAGATGAACCTAATCGCAGAGAAGTAGAAGAAATAATTGATGAACAATAAGTGTAGAATGAAGAGGAAGAAACTATGTAGAAGACCCCTAAAACCCCTAAGTATGTGAAAAATAATCATTCCAAAGATCAAATCATTGAAGACAAAAGGAAAGGTGTATTGAAAAGAAGCAAAGCTACTAAAGTTGAGGTAAATTTTTGCTTACTTTCTAAAGTTAAACCTAAATCAGTGAGTGAAGAATGTAAGGTTGAACATTGGATGAAAGAAATGTGTTATTGTGAAAGGGGTACTTAATCTAACTAGTTCATTCTTAGCTAGTTATCCACTACAGTCCTCTTCACACTAGCTTAACTTTACATAGCGATAAGGTGGTTGAGCCTTTAATGACATGAGTTGTCACACCTTATAGGATGCCAACACTTGTCATAATATGGTTGCATCCATCTCTCCCCTTGGCCTACATAACCAAGGCATTTCCTTTGTAATTCTCACTTCTCAAGCTGAATATAGCTTTGCATTCTTGAGAGGAATACAATTTATTCCTCCTCATATTTCTAGTTTTTCTTTCCTTTAGTCATTAGATTTGTGGTAGGCTAGTTAGCAAATCTCACATGGTATCAAAGCCAAATTTGAGTTGTGGGTTAGCATTCCTTTAGGAAATTTGAGAGTGTTGAGAAAAACTGAGTATGTTCTTCTCTTGCATCCTCAGATGATCTGGAGAATTAGAAAGGTGTGAAAAGAGTATCAATTTATGGGGGGGTTCATACATTGACTTGTCAATTACAGGTCTTCTAAAGCTTCCTGGAGAGATTTTGAGCTTACCACTAAGTGCAGAGCAGCTGAGACAGTTAGATCTTCCCCTTATTTCGCTTGAAACAGACACCGGAGACTAGATTTGCAATAATTTGAAGCGGGAGGTTCATTGCCAGATCCAATAAGGAGCCATCATTTCGAAGCATTTTGGGTCAAATCCAACCCTCCCATCGTGTTCAAAACGTCCAAAAACCATAAAATTGACTGTCAAAACGTCAATTTTGGACAAAGTTGCCAAGGCAAATACATTTTTGTCCAAATTAATTTAAAAAATAATATTTTTTTTTTTAATTTTTTTTTTTAAAATAAAATATTTTGATTTATTTGTATTTTTAAATATCTATTTTTCTTATTTTATTTTTTTAAATGTAAAATATTTTTATTTTTATTTTTTAAAATGCAATTTTTTGTTTATTATCTATTTTTATTTAAAAAAAAAAACTATATGTATTTCTTTCTTTTTTTATAAATAAAAAATTAGACATTAAACAATTAAAAAAATTATCAATTACAAAAATCAAAAAATAAAACTCAAAATAAAAATTGAAAATTAGAAATTCATTCAAATATTTTTGAGTTTTTGCACTCAAAATATAAAACTTTTTTAAATAAAAAATCAAAAAGAAAACTTTGTGCAAGTACCTTCACAGTACCTACGCAGGACTGCGCACACAGGTAAATAGGTGCCTATGCGGGCTTGCACAGGTAGAGCCTGCGCTCTCGGCCTTCGAGCCTTCACAAAAATTTTCCAATTTTTTTTATTTATAAACTTTTTAATTTTTTTAAATATTAAAATAAAGCTCCACTTTTTTATAAAAAGTTGTCCACCTCATTTATTTTACCGACACTTTTTTATTATTTTTTAAATAGTTTTTTAATTAAAAAATATTTTTCTTGAAGTTTGGTGACACATTTATAAAAATAACACCCAACCTTTTGACTTTTTTAAAAAAGTTTAATATTTTAAAATATTAATTATTATAAATTTTTAAAAAGTGAGCCATTTAATATTTTTTAATGTTTTTATTAAAAAAACCAATAAATTTTTTTAATGCTGCCCACACTTTTCACATAATTTTTTTCAAAAATTATAAAAATCTTATAAGCCATCAAATTTGGAGGAACATTTAGCGGTAGTTAAGTTGGAGCTCCGCTAAATTTATCGGTGGACTACTATATTTGGCAAATTTTTTGGTTTATTTTTTGGCGGACATCTATCTATGGTGGACTGCTAACTTTGGAGGTAGTTCCACTAAGTTTGGCGGAAGTTTTTCACAGCCCCTCTCCATTGATGCATTGTTTTTTGAAGGCCAACTTTGATAGCTCATAACTCGGTGACCTCCAAATTCAGTGCATTTCTTTTTTTATTTGGAATAATTTTTCGTGCTCCATGCATTAGTGAAGATAGTTTCATATTTTGGTGCATGGATTTTTTAGAAATTGCTGATTCTTAGGGACGACTCCTCACCATTCTTGTTTTGCAACCTTCAAAGTTGCATAACTTTTGCATACGACCTTGGATTGAATTGATTCTTTTTTTGAAAGTGCATGATTTTTCGTGCATTTCGCATTGATGTTGTTTATTTTGTATGAAAAGTAACAAATCTATAATTTCATCACATGCTCATTTCTTGAGGATTTGTAAAAGGATTGAAATCCAAAAAATTTTAACTGCACTAAATATAAAGTGCCAAATCATTTTTCTTTGGGGGGGTTCTTTGATTGAGTAAAGAAGGGGGGGTCTATTGTTGTCTTTGTTCTTGAACATCTCTCATATTTTTTGCTCTATTTTTCCTTCACTATGGTACATTTAAATTTACATTGATCATGCCCTACAACTACAACACATGGCATCAAAATGCATGGAATGTCTTAATGTAAATAGGATATACACTGTATGTTAAGAAAAAGATAACTGAACCCACAAATGATAAGGAAAAACTACTCTGGATGTTTGAACATACAAAAACTCTTGGTTTTCTAAGGAGTTTTGTTTCTCTTGATACGATGTTTTAGATTGAAGCATGTAAAGACTCACATGATGCATGGGACAAATTAAAAACTCTCTATGGTACAACTAATGAAGTTCATGGTTATCAAATTGATAACGAACTAATGGGTCTTGATCCAAAGTATTTTGATAATATCCAAGATTATGTAACAAAGGCCAATGACCTTAGAGCACAATGTAAATCATGTGGCTTAGAGAAGAAAGACATTCAACTTGTCTATAACACTCTAAACAAACTTGGACCTAAATTTTTCACTTTTGTTTCTAGCTTTCATACTCATAGGTTGATAATGGGATCTACATTTACTACACCTTCTTTTGCTTCATTTTTTGAAATGTTGATGCAAGAGCAAGGTAAGCTCTTCTTTCAATGGCTCTTCTTAAGCCTTCACAGTCACAAGATTTGATGGCTGGTCAACCAAAGGGTCAAAAAGCATCAAGGAAACTTGACAACAAGCAAAAGTAGTTCAAGAAGAAGTCATAAAGAGATCAAGCACAATCATCTTCAATGAAATTTTTTTACTCCAACTCCTCATCAAAGGGGAATTTTCAAAAGAAGGAAAGGCCAACTTGTAGTTACTGCAAGAAGCCTAGTCATGAGGAACATTCTTTTCATAAGAAGCAAATCGATGAGTTAAAGCATATTCTTAAGAAGAACAACATAAATCTGCATTCTTCTATTGCTCAACAATCCTTTACTCCTTCCAAAACAAGTAAAGGGAAAGGACATGCACTTGTTGCTATTACTGATTCTTCAAAAGAGTGGATTCTTGACTCAGGTGCATCACATCACATGGGTTCTAGTAAAGAATAGTTTTCTTTGTTGAAACCTTGTTTTGTGCCCCACATTCTCATCGGGGATGATTCCCCAGTGGATGTAATTGGGAAGGGTTCAATTGATAAGGTAAATTTGAGGATGTCCTTTGTGTTCCTGATTTGTTAGCCAAACTTCTCTCTATCTACCATATCACTCACAATGGTAGAAAAGTTGAATTCACTCCAGATTTTGTCAACATCAAAAATCTTGAAGATAATGCACTCCTTACAGTTCATAAGGCCAATCATGAGTCTCACCTGTATGCTTTCTCTTATTTTGTACCTGATTCACATTCCACTGCATTGCTCACCCATTCAAATGTTGTGAGAAAACTATGGCATGAGCAGTTTGGCCATCTCAACTACCGATATCTTCAGCAACTCAACAAATAGAATATGGTCATAGGTCTTCCTCAAATCAATTTTTCAGATGGTGTATGTTTAGGTTGTGCCTTGGGAAAACATCCTAAGGAGAATTTTGACAAAGGGAAGGCTTGGAGGGCTTTAGAAGTCCTTGATTTGGATCATAGTGACTTGGCAGATCCTTTTCCATCATTATCTTTTAGTGAGGCTTGTTATTTGTTCACCTTCATTTATGACTATTCCAGATACACATGGGTCTACTTTCTTCAAAACAAAGAAGTCTTTGATAGATTTCAAGAGTTTAAGGCTCGTGTTGAGGAGCAATCTGGAAAGTGTGTCAAAATTCTTTGCACTGATAATGGTAAAGAATATGTGAACCATTGATTTGATAAATTTGGTACTCTTGAAGGGATTGATCTTCAACATACTGTTGCCTACACACCATAACAAAATGGTGTAGCTGAGAGGAAAAATAGGTCCTTGAAAGAGATGGCTAGTTGCATGATCCACACTTGCTCCCTTGCAGCTATATATTGGGTAGAAGTTATTAATTATGCTACTCACATCCATAACAAAGTTCCACATAAGGCATTAAAGGTCATCACTCCCATCGATGCTTGGTGTGGTAGGAAACCTGTTGTGGGGCACTTTAGAGTTTTTGGCTCCCCAGTATGGGCACATATTTCTTCAGAGAAGCACAAGGCCTTGGAACCTCAAATTTGACCTTGTATCTTTGTTGGTTTCCCTGATGGTGTCAAAGGATATTGGCTAATGGATCCTACAACACATGAGCTCTTCATTGAGCATAGTGTTCATTTTGAGGAAAGCTCTTCTAGCTCATCCTCTACTCTTCCTTCCTCCACAATGGATTTAGAGTATTTGACATCGGGGATTTTCCTCAAGCTTCCTCTAGTTGTCAAGTTGATCATGAGATTTCATCTTCCTCTTCATAGAGTTCAGAATCTCCTCCTCCTCCCCCTACCATGCCTCATTGGGCTTGTCAAACACTTGAGTCTACAAGAGATCTTGTTGGGGATCCTTCAAATACAAGGACTCGATCACAACATCAAGACATTCCACATTCCTACATAGCCATGGCTTTAGATCCATAGTCATTTCATGAAGCATCTGGAATTGTTAAGTGGGATTCCACAATGGAGAAAGAGTACGACTCTTTAATGCAGAATAAAACATGGGATCTTGTTCCACTTCCTACAAGAATAAAATTGGTTTGGTGTAAGTGGATCCATCGAACCAAATTTGTAGTAAATGACTCAGTTGAAAATTATAAAGCATGACTTGTGGCCAAAGGTTTCTCTCAAGTACCAGGTATTGACTACATTGAGACCTTTGACCCTGTTGCCAAAACGAACTCCATTCACTTGCTACTTGCTATTTTTGCAGCTCACGGTTGGGTTGTACATAATATGGATGTGAAGAGTGCATTTCTTCATGGAGATCTACATGAAGAAATCTATATGGAGCAGCCACAAGGATTCATTCAAGATTCTTCAATGGTTTGCAAACTAAAGAAGTCTCTCTATGGCCTCAAACAAGCTCCACGAGCTTGGTATGCCAAAATTGACCCCTTTCTTCTCTCCATTGGGTTCTCTAGATGCCACTCCAATCAAAATGTCTACATCTTGTGGCAAGAGGATGCTCGTCTCTTCTTGGCTCTCTATGTTGATGAATTGATTGTCATTGGAAGCACTTCATCCATCATCACAACTGTGAAGAATACTTTGCATGACAAATTTTCCATGACCGACTTGGGTCTCTTGCACTACTTTCTTAGGATCGAGTTCACTCAATCCTCTTCTGAGATCTCACTTGCACAACCCAAGTATGCTCTTGATCTCTTGTCACGTTTTCATATGGATGATTGTAAGCCTACACCAACTCCCTTTCTATCTGGAGTTAATCTTGAGGCCAAATGTTCCACACCACTAGTTGATGCTACTTTGTATCATCAACTTGTTGGAAGCCTTATGTACTTGACTCATACTCACCCCAACATTTCCTTTGCAGTTGGAATTGTTTTGTGTTTCATGACAGAACCACATGAGCTTCATTGGAAAGCTACCAAATGCATCTTGCACTACATCCAGGGAACTCATCAGTATGGGATTCACTATGCAGCAGGAACAAGTTTAGACTTATTGGGATACACAGATTCTTATTGGAATAGTGATATTGATGATCGCAAGTCTACATCCAGCTACATTTTTCACTATGGTTCTGGCCCCATTTGTTGGTAGAGCAAGAAGCAACATGCCATTTCTCTTCCTTCAACTGAGGCTGAGTATCAGGGAGTTGTCAATGCTGCCACTAAGGCTATTTGGCTTTAGAATATCCTCACTGAACTTGGCATCACCTTTTAGAAGCCATCTGTCATCTATTGTGACAACGAAAGTGCCATCCAAATCTCAAAGAACCTGGTCCATCATCAACACACCAAACACATCGAGATCCATATGCATTTTCTTTAGGAGTTGATTCAAGAGCAGGTCATTGTTTTGTGATACTGTCCTATAGTAGATCAAGTTGTAGATATATTCACCAAACCCTTCATTGAGAGCAAGTATGTTAATCTATAGTCTCTCTTGGGGGTGAGGCACATCTCTTCTAGGGGGTCACTTAGACCTTCTTCATTCACCCTCTCATGGGCAGGAGTTTTTTCCCATTGGGTTTTCTCCTTCCTTATCATTGAGAGGTTATTATGTACATGGGTACCTCATCAGGCCTAGTAGCTAGGACCCATATTTTCATCTTTGCACAGTATACTTCTCCCTAAGTTGCACTTAAGGGGGGGTGTTAGTGTGAAAGGGGTACTTTATCTAACTAGTTCATTCTTTGCTAGTTCTCCACTAAATTCCTCTTCACATTAGCTTAACTTTACATAGGGATAAGGTGGTTGATCCTTTAGTGACATGAGTTGTCACACCTTATAGGATGCCAACACTTGTCATAATATGGTTGCATCCATCTCTCCCCTTGGTCTATATAACCAAGGTATTTCCTTTGTAATTCTCACTTCTCAAGTTGAATATAGCTTTGCATTCTTGAGAGGAACATAGTTTATTCCTCCTCATATTTCTCATTTCGCTTTCCTTTAGTCATTAGATTCCTGGTAGGCTAGTTAGCAAATCTCACAAAATGGAAGAATAACTTATGAAAATAGAGAAAAATTAGACTTGGGAATTGGTCCCTAGACCAACAAACAAGAACATAATTGCAACTAAGTGGGTATTCAAGAACAAGCTTGATGAAATTGAAGCTATAGTAAGAAACAAGGAAAGACTTTTGTGTAAGGGTTACTCACAAGTAGAAGGTATATATTTTGACGATACTTTTTCTCCCGTGGCTAGTGAAGGGTAGAATTTCGTTATGGGAATCTAGGGTTTGGGGCCTAGAATAACAAAACTCCACACTCTCATTCAAGGATGACCCAAGATGTCTCAATGTAAAAGAGAAAGAGATCTTGCAATAGAGTTGTCCTAGGGGCTGATTATAAACTGAGGGGATCACCACCAATCTAGAGCTTGGAAAGGTAAATGAAATGTAAGATACAATGCTTAACCCTAATATGATGCAATCTTTCACTAAATGACCTAGAAAAGTATGTAAAACAAAATAAAAATCTATAAGATGAAATATGTGCATCTAGAAACCTGAAGGAGGTTGAATAAAGCTCTAAAATGTTAGAAATATTGAAATTTTGGCCTACTAGGACTCATATGCCATTCTAGGCATATCAATCCCAAATCCAGGTTTCTATGTAGAAACAAAAATTTGGAAAATGGGTATCTAGAACTACAAAAATCTAGAAAAAATGCCTATAGTTGGACTCATATGCCACTTTTGGTGTATTAGTCTCGTTCTACTTTTTTGGGAATTCAAATTTTAGATCTACACTTCAACACCTGTTCTTCTCTTCCAAATTGATTTCTGGATCTGAATCTACAAAAAAGACATACAAAACAAAATATAGACTTGATTTTCTTATGGGGGTTTTCCTTGGTCAAACTTCTAGTTTGTTAATTAAACCTTGATAGAAATAATGAAACTTGGATGTAACTAGGAATGTAAACCCTAACCTTAAGTGTGTCTAATATTAGGAAATCTAAAATGCAATGCAACCCTATTCTAATGTGCAAGCATGAGATGCATGAATGAAGCTTGAATGATGAATAAATCACTTTGAGAGACCTCTAATCACCCAAATGAGCACTAATAATGATTGTACCTTTGTTAGGTTGAATGTAGAGTGACAATGGAGGATGGAATCATTTAGGAAACAAGTCATTAGGCTTGGATTGATGGCTAGTTGCATCTCCCTAACCTAGAATCCATCATGATTCACCATATACAATCATGATCAACCCTTGAAAATGCTAGATATTGAATGAAAGTGAGCTTGAAGACCTGCAAAAACACTTTAATGCTGCTCCAAGACTTCAACTTTGTCAACTTTTGAAACTTGAATGCTCTTGTGAAAGAATGCTTGAAGATTCTTGAATGCTTGGATCTTGGAATTCCTCTAAAAATGCTTTCTTAAAAGAAATAATGACTTAGAAGCTTGCTTACATAGGCATTAACATCTAATTTACCATTATTCATATCTCAAAATCCAACATCAACCAAAAATTTGAATTAAAAGGTGGTTTTTTCACTCAAACCCTAAAACGGCCCCAAATGTGACTCATATGCCACCTTTGGTGTATGGGTCGCACCTAGGGGGACTCATATGCCCAAGCTAGCGTATGAGTCCCACCCTAGATTTTTTGGGGTGGGTTGCTAAAATTTTGATTGTTTTTGATATTTCTTTGGGGGTTTTAGCTAAAATTAGCCTTGAGATCCAAAATATTGGGTCTTAGGGGCCTATTAATGATGACTTAAAGGGATATTTAATGCAAGAGTGCTAAAATAGGTCCAAATTGAGCATTAAATTGTACTACTTTTAAGAGCGTACAATTTTTTACACTATATTTAACCCCCACTTTAGCACCCATATGAATTTACATGCATATGCAAGGTAAAGGACTCCAAAATAAAACTATGTTGCATAAAAGGATACACATATAAGTTCATTCACAACATGAGAGAATGAAGCCCCTACTGTAGCTATCTACAAAACCACAATGTTATGAACCACATCCTGCAACATGAATTTGTTAGTTGTCTAAAAATAATTTTATGTAACTTCTTCTAGAAATCACATTTGAGGATAGATATATGCCACATTGATTCTACTTGCTTTACGAAGGTGGAATCAAGGTAGCATTCTAGCTACATTGAATAGGATAAGTTGTATCATAGGGTATTTCCAAGTACCATACCACATAATGATAGAGATTTTATGAGGACGAGAGTAGAATCAAGATTCCAACATAATAAACAATGTCAAAAATGGAGCTCTCTAGCACCCATTATGGTAATTTGAATGAAAGACACTTTTTTAACCCTAATATAGTAAAAACCCTAATTTTTAGCATATATAAGAGTAAAAAGTGAAGTAATTTCTAACTATTTTTTCATTTACCTTCTTGTAGCTTGACTTTAGTGAAGAGTGATAGAATATGTCAAGCCAATGAGAGTATGAGTCTCCAAGACTAGATGCCTTATGAGATCAGGTAGCCCACGACGAGTGTCATTATGAGGTGCATTGATTTTTCTACCTTAGCTTTGTCCTTACACATTTATTTTATGATTTCTACACATTTATAGGTTGATTTAGGACCTTGGAAGAAAATTTTACAAAGTATCCCTTTTTTTAGCAAAGTGTTCCCTTTTTTCACAAAGTGTCCCTTTTTTTCACGAGGTGTCCCACTTTGTTGCAAAGTGTCCCATTTCTTCGCGAAGTGTCCCAAAAGTGATCTAAAGTGTTTAGGACCCTTAGAAAAGTACACTAGAACATATTTAGTACACTTTTTTTATTGTTTATGTATAGATTTAAGATTGTAGAATTCTTATAGGACATATTTTTCTTTTTTGTTAGATTCCACCTCGTTCATGGTAGCATTTTAGAAATAGGTAGATCTGTCACCTTGAGACCTAGCCCCAAATATATCAGAGGAGGAGATACTTACTTTACAAATTGATAGATTATATTGGGTATACCTCATGCCTCTCATGAGGTACCATGTTGCTATGGTGATGGCTTTGGTAGAGTGATGGGATGCAAATACATGCATGTTTCATCTCCTGATAGGCGAGATGATGATCACTCTAGAGGGTGTCCATCACATACTCCGAGTTCCAATTTGGGGTGAGAGGGTAGGTTTTCTAGCTGATCGATCATTTTGCAAGATGAAATATGATATTTAGTATTTTCTTGGAGGTCCAACTCATGATGACATCATGTGACCATGGAGCGATCTAGCCATGCTACTATATTCTCGAGTACCACTTGTTGCATGGATTATGATGTTTATTGTGGCACTAGTACTCATCCTTGATAGCCAAGGAGCACATTTAGAGGGAGGACTAGTACATATGATTTGGTGGATGGTAGAGCAAAGGACTGTGTATTCTTGGGGGTGCAATATCCTTGTACAGTTATAGGGCACTTTTCATTTCATGAGGTCGATAGCATGGTACATTGTACACTACTATAGGAGTTCTACCTGGAACATATCACATGCACTAGGATGATAGGATTTCCATGTACATCAGCCCTAGGGTATCCTTGTGCATTCAGTTATCCACTAAGGTGGCTATGGTAGTATGGGGATTTTCATTTTTGGAGAGTCCAATTCAATTGACTAGATGAGGAGGAGATCATATGGAGACCTTACTAACTTATACTGTAGTGGCTGAATGAGATTAATCAATTGAGGAGATTATAGATGGACATATTTTTTATAGGAAGACATGATTACATAGTTTGAACCTTCTAATATGATCATCTCATATGACAGTTTGGACAAATCCACATACCACCCATGGCACAACCCTTCTTCAGGAGATTAGTATGGAGTGCTCAAAGGCTTGGCGACACTAGACGATTCACTGCTAATGATGTTGTCTATAGTGACTCTAATGATGATGATGATGATGATGATGATGATATACCTTCATTCTTCAACATTGATGATGTCACTACCATAAATGCCTATGATGAGTGGTGGGTACCAGTACGGTCAGCTAATGTATTCCTAATGGATGAGCCAATAGGTGATGTAAGGCCACTCCCAGATCAAGTAGACAAGCAGGAGGATAGATCTGAGGAGAATGGTTCAAGGCTATAGACATATTCATAGATGTGATAGATGGGGAATATGAAAAGGATGCAAATCCTAACTAGTATGGGCAAGAGGAGGATGAGGAGGAGGATGAAGAGGAGGACAAGGAGGAGGATGAGTTAATGAGTGATGGTTGTTGAGAAGTTGTTGAAAAGACTTAGCATTGTTGTCATTGATGTCAAAACCTCGGATTCAAAAGGTTGTGCTCTAGATGATATACATAAATGATCTATCCTATCAAGTATGTAGTGTGGATGTTATCCTTGATCCATATATGGCAGTACTTATTTTTTTTGGACATCTGTGGAAGAAAATTAATGTAGAATAATGAATTCTAATATTTTGATGCTGGCTGCTATGCTCAAAGCCTATTCTAGGTATCCTTGTTATCCAGAAATTCATGCAACATGTTACAAGTTTTGGTCTGTCTAATCATGTTTCTCTGGTTGATACTAAAATTAATGCTAATCAAAATTTGGTCTTAGTTGTAGCATTCCCGTCAGCTTCAGAATATATTTCATGTAATTCAAAGTTTGCTATCTTTTGATAATTATGTTATGTGATGAACCTATCTTATGTATGACCTTTTTTTGGGTCCCTTGGTAATGTGGTAAGAAGATCTTTATATGTGACCTATCTTTTTGGTCTAGTGCTAGCATGCCAAGCCTTATTGAATATTTCAAGGTTGTTCTTCAAGTCGACATGTGTTTTCTAGGCTGACATAGGAGATTATGAAGATATTGTGTTTGGCTAACCTAGGAGATTATGAAAGTATGGAATGGTATAAGTAAAAGTTGATTTTTTTGATGAAGTAAGAAGTGTGGAGTATGGTGTGTGTGAGAAGATAAAAGGGTGTGAAGGATTATGTGATAAGAAAGATAAAGTTAAGTTTTAGGAAGAAATAATATGCTTTGTAGAGGTTGTGCGAGGAAGGTGTGTAGAACATTTTTGACTGGATCTACTGCAAAGAGATATTGTGCTCTTAACTAGAATTGACTTCATGCATATATAGATGCAACTTCATTAGTTCATTTTTGTTAGTGAGAATATTTTGTAATCAAATGTTTTAATTGAGCAGTGAGCCCACTGGTAGTGAGCCTTACTTGGAGTGAGTATTTTAGTAGTGATCCCTTTGTACAAATCGCCTTAATCGGTGTCATCTTAACTGGTGTTTTATAATTGATAATTAGTATTCTCTAGGGCTTTTCCCTTCTTAGGTTTCCACATACTTTCTGGTGTTCATTGTGTTTGGTGTTGTTATGTGCTTTCATGTTCACATTTGTTTAATTATTATCTAATTGATATAATCCTTCTCTGGATTAATTACACTAAAGAGATTGTTTTATGATAACTAATTCAGCCCCCCTCTTAGCTATCTAGACTGTTCAAAAATTGGTATCAGATCTTGGTCTCTTGTAGATAGAGCTTAACCGCTTGAGAGAGATCTTGGAAGCTTGAAGAAGATGGTAGGAGATTATTACTTTGAGGAAGAACTAAAGGTAATGTTAGATGATATGGAAAGAACGAAATCTAAAAATAAATAATTGAAAGAAAAATTCGAGGAAAATGCTTATATCTCAAAGCTAAGGGAGAAAATCTAGAAATTCAAAGCAAGACATAGAGAGGTCAGCCAAGAATTATTGGAGTCAAAGGAAAGTGTTGTGAATCTAAAGCTATGGTTGGATGCATGCAAGAAGACTGAAGAAAATCTCAAAGATACCATCAAATATAAAATGGAAGAATGGAAGAAGACTAAAGAAAATATCAAGGATACCATCAAACATACATTAGAAGAAAATGAGAAGTTCGAACAAGAGTTAATAAGGCTGAAATCAAAAGCAAGAGTATGTGAAAGTAGCATAATTTTAGATCAACTCTTGTCCCTATAGAAATGTCACAAGGATAAGGGAGGACTTAGCTTCTCCGGTGAAAGATCAAATTAGAACACGAGTGAAGACAAAGCAATTGAAGCTGAGGAGAGATCAGTTGTAACAAGCAAGGTCCATAACTCTAAAACACCTACAAAAATACCTCTGGTCAGACAACCAAATGCTCAATGGTACTTATCATTTAATGGCTATTTTTTTCTATGCAAAAAATTTGGACATAAGGCTATAGAGTGTAGAAGCAAGAAGGAACCAAGTATTTAATGCTTTAATTGTCACAAGTTTGGTCACAAAGCAAGTCATTGCAGAAGTGAATTATCTAATTTAGCTAGAAGGAATGGAATGAATAATATTTTTCATGGTAATTTCTATTTATGCCATGGTTATGGTCACAAATCTAATCAATGTAGATCTAGAATTCACTCAATTAAGTCAAGAAAAATATGTTACAAGTGTAGTCAACCAGGACATTATGCTAACACATGCAGATATGTTTCTCTAGAAAAGCCTGAAAATAAAAAGAAGATTGCAAAGTCAGATGAATCTAAGAATAAGACCATCATGGTTTTGAAGAAAAAGGAAATGATTTTGGAGAACTCTTTTGTGGTATCGACTGTATAATCTCTTCTAGAATCTAAGAAAATTCCCTTGGCTTAGGGGGAGTTTTGCAATGCATATCCTATTGGTTCCCCCTCTTCAAAGTAATATTGATGTATTTTCAACATTACTAAGTTTGATCTAGTTGATATATGATGAAGGTTAATTTGGCTAATTGAAAAGTGAAGTACTATTGATGGCATCATCAATGTAATTTTTTGGCAAAAAAATCATCATGAGAAATTAAGGATAAAAGATGGATTTTTCAAATCATTCCTCACAATTTGCAAAGAAGAATTTTCACTAAGTGATAAAATATTGAAGAAGATAAGCGGGATGATGAAATCCATTGATAGGGAATCTAGTGGCGGTATTTTTTTAAGGCTGAAGGGAGTAGAGTTGGATGAATTTGATCATCAGAAGATGAAGGAAATGGAACTAGGGTTGAAGATTGATGAATTGTACAATGTAAGTTCCTTGGGTATGGATTGTTGTGGTATGTGGTGTTTGATCATGCTATACTATACACCCAACATGTATCCTTGCCAAGGTTTCGGGCCAGGCCCCAAGTAGGGGCTTAGGGGTAGCAACCCCTGAGAAAAAAAAATTTCCCATTTTTTTCACGTCGTCACCAAAAAGGAAAAATCATCGAAATGGAAAAAAACCAACTTTGTAAAAACCCTAATTCTTGAAGCTTCTAAAAAGCTTCTTATAAGCAGTTTGGATGGTGGTTGCAGTATGGCATTATTAGCAAGATTGTAATATGTTTTACACTAGATAATAAAATCATTGGATGGCTATAGTTTTGTGGATGTAGCCTAGATTGGGTGAAACACATTAAATTATTTGTCTTGTCTTGTTTCTGCTATAATTTTTTGTGTGTTTTATTCCTTTTTTTTATTGATCAAATTTTCATTTAGCTGTTAGATATCTATTTCTAACCCTAACATGGATTTATGGGGAGAATTTCCCTAGATTTCTAATAGAGATTCTATCTTGTTCCTATTGAGTCAATTCAAGGATGGTAGCATCATTTTGGACAAACCCTATATGATCACTAAGGAAGCCATTGAAGATATTACTGGATTGTGCAATGTTGGTGACCTCCCTAGGAAGAAAATGGTGAAATACAGAGATGTGGAGGAACTTATTGGTATAAAAAAAGACCCCCAAGCTCTACTAATAAATACCATTGTTAATATTGCAGTAAGGTATGTTTCTTACAGTATCACTTACAAAATCTATTTCAAAAATTGGGAAGGTTCTACTTTAGCTATTGTTGTGTATCTTACACATAAGATGGTGAAGGAAAATAAATAGTTTGACCTGTGTAACCTAATAATGGAAAACCTAATTGATAATATCAAAATGTCTTTGGTTGAGAGTTATCCCCTTTGGTTTGGGTCTCTACTCATATGTTTAGTATTCTACTTTACGAGTTCGCTACCGTCAAAGGAGAATGTTAAGTGGAATTCTAATATCCCTATCAAAAATCAAGTTTATAGATATTTGGAATGTATGGAAGATAAAGCAAGTGCATGCAAAGTTTATTTCTCATCCTTGTAGATGAATCTATGCCCCAGTGTGATAGTGTCTAGTGCTATGCCTATCAGTTAGTTTGAGGAGGGTTCCTCCTTTGGTAAGGAGTTAGAGGTTGTCATTAGTGGTTCCCCTCTAGAACCTAAGAGGAGAAAATTAACACAAAGGATACCATTGCTATTTTAGAAGGGAAGGAGAAGGAAGAAAAGTCTCTTCCTAGATCTGACTCTTTCGATCTAGATGTTCATTTTGTGTTGGATGTAGGTGATATGAAAAATATTAGTGAAATGTGCTATGCCTGCTCTCCAATTAGTAGGCTTAGAATTGAAGATTCCTTAGTAGATTATCTACTCAAAAAGGGTATTACTATTTCAATTGTTTTTGACTCATTATCAAATGATCTAGTAGAAGTTTTTGAAGAAAGGTTGTTGTGGGAAGGATCTGAAGGTCATAAGATCCAAGATATGATTGAGAGAAGGTGTGTCAAATCCAAACATAAATTATCCAATCACATTAGTGAGATAAGAGAATGCATTAAGGAGATGTATGATATCTATAGGTATTGTCTCCAGTGGCCTACTATTGTTGATAATTTTAGAAGTAGAATTGAATCTAAATTGAACAATATTGGGAAGTGTTTGAACTTCTTCAAAGATAAAGATGGAAAACAGAGAATAAGAGTTGGAGAGTTGAAAGCTAATTTATTGTCTACTCAAAGACAGAGGGAAGATTTCATTAAAAATTTCTAGTTGGTCAAAGAATTTATGATATGAGATAAGAGAATGCATTAAGGAGATGTATGATATCTATAGGTATTGTCTCCAGTGGCCTACTATTGTTGATAATTTTAGAAGTAGAATTGAATCTAAATTGAACAATATTGGGAAGTGTTTGAACTTCTTCAAAGATAAAGATGGAATACAGAGAATAAGAGTTGGAGAGTTGAAAGCTAATTTATTGTCTACTCAAAGACAGAGGGAAGATTTCGTTAAAACTTTCTAGTTGGCCAAAGAATTTATTGAGGTTTGGTTGGATCATTTGTCTGGGATACTTTCTGATGCAGAGGATTGTGAATGATAGTGCCTATCTTCCAACTGGTCATCTTCATTTATTCTATTGACTCTACAAGATAGTAGGTGTTCCAAAATGGTTTCTATAGTGCAAGCTTGGAAGAGGATTCTTCCAATTGTGAGAGAAAGGTACAAGAAAATTTTCCATGTGAAAAGTGTTATTTTTACTTGATCTCCTGGATTTTTTTATTTGTCCCTTTTCCTTTGATGGAAAAAAGGGGGAGAAAATGAAGCAAAAACAAAAGGAAGAAGAGGTATTGAATTTCTTGACAAAGGGGGAGTGCTTGGAGTTTTGGAGTTTTGTGTTTTTGAGTTTTTTTTGTTTTTCCATCAATGCCAAAGGGGGATATTATTGAGAATTTGTTGAGATGACTTAGCATTGTTGTCATTCATGTCAAAACCTAGGATCCATAAGGTTGTGATCTAGATGATATACATAAATGATCTATCCTATCGAGTACATAGTGTGGATGTTATCCATGATCTAGATATAGCAATACTTCATTTTTTAGGACATTCATGGAAGATAGTTAATGCAAAATAATTAAGTCTAATCTTTTGATGTTGGATGTTGTTCTCAAAGATTACTCTAAGTATCCTTTCTATCTAGAAATTCATGGAAAAAGTTACAAGTTTTGGTGTGTCTAATCATGTTTCTTTGGTCGATACTGAAATTGATGCTAATCAATATTTGGTCTTGGTTGTGGCATTCCCATCTACTCTGAAATATATTTCAAGTAATTCAAATTTTTCTATCTTTGGATAATTATGTTATGTGATGAACCTATCTTATGTATGACCTTTCTATGGGTCCCTTGGTAAAATGGTATGAATATCTTTATGTGTGACCTATCTTTTAGGTCTAGTGCTAGTGTGCCAAGCCTTATTGAATATTTTAAGGTTATTCTTCAAACCAACATGTTTTTTCTAGGACAACTTAGGAGATTATGAAGACGTGTTTGGCCAACCTAGGAGATTATGAAAGCATGGAATGATATAAGTGAAAGTTTATTTTTTTCGATGAAGTAAGAAGTGTTAATTATGGTGTGTGTGAGAAGATAAAAGGGTGTGAAGGATTATGCGATAAGAAAGTTGAGGTTGTGTGAGGAAGGTGTACAAAAGATTCTTGACCAGATTTACTGCAAACAAATATTATTCTCTTAACTGGAACTAACTTCATGCATATGTAGATGCAACTTCATTAGTTCATTTTTTTCAAACTATTTTGTAATCAAATGTTTTAATTGGCTAGTGAGCCCACCAGCAGTGAGCCTTACCTGTAGTGAGAATTTTGGTAGTGAGCCGTTTCTAAACTAGTGTCACCTTAACCGGTGTTTTATAATTGAGATTAGCATTCTCTATGGTTTTTCCCTTCTCGAGTTTCCATGTAAATTCTGGTGTTCATTTTGCTTGGTGTTGTTATGTGCTTTCATGTTCACATTTGTTTGATTATTATCTAATTGATATAATCCCGTTCCAAATTAATTAAAGTAAATAAATTGTTTTAAGATAATTGATTCACCCCCCTCTAAGTTATCCAAACTATTCAACATGGGTGATGAGACAACAAATGAGGATCCAGTAGGCTAGAGTGGGGAGAGCCATCTCCTACTCATGTGACTATATCATGATCAACAGCTACAACACGCACTAGCACCTATAGTCATGGAGAGGCTAGCATATCCTCCATGCCTCCTACACAAAATGAGGTTGTCTTTACACGACCAGTCGGAGAGATAGGTGATGATATTTTATTTAATTCTATGTGTTATGCTCATATATTTATCATGATGTGTATTGATTATGTTTATAATTTCTATCTAGTAGGAGTTGTGAGAGACCTTCATGATCTCTATCATTAGGTGGCTATTGAGATAGTTCCCCCATCAGTCTACGAAGAGGCTACTGATATAGACTATGTGCCCCCACACATCGTGGAGTGGGATCTAGAGTTGTTTGAGTCATATGTCTAACTACGAGAAGCATATGAGAATTTTAGGAGGTGTTCCCACTGAGCTGAGGCTACCCAGGATGCTCAGTCATCTCCAACCCCAACAAATCTTGAGAGAATTTAGTCAAAGGTAGCTAGACTATAGGCATAGAGAGATCATCTAGTCGAGGAGTGATGGGAGGCACTTGGATGAGTATAGGGTTTACAGTATGCTTTGGATGTACTTGGTAGCTCACAATCATGATCACATACAACTCTCTCTGGATGGACTACCTCTAAACTGATGCAAGTGCCAGATCCCAAGGGATCTAGTAGTCACATACCTCATTAACATTGTATATATTGATGACATGTACTCAAAAATTGTATATGTGTTTTTATCTATATATATGATCATTTGATGTTTGGTTACTTATGTTTATGTGTTTAATGTTAAATGGCAATGTGATTTATCAAATAATTTTTGTAATAATATTTAATAAATATCTCCATGATTTAACATGTTTTATGTGATCTAATTAAAACTTATTCTAGTTTCTCTTAGATACAACATTGTGATTAAGTATGTTATGCTAAATTAAATACACCTACATGTTAAAAGGTGTAGGACAACTAAGAGGGGGGGTGAATCAATTGTCACAAAATTCCAAACACTTATCAACTTCACAACCACACTATTCTGTTATTAAGTATGAACATGAAATGTAGATAACAAAAAGAAAAATCAAAATAATGAACACTAGATTTTACATGGAAAACCAAATGAGGGAAAGACCATTGTGAGGATTAACCCACAATACAAAGTGATAGAAAAATTGAATACAAGAGACTCGCTACCAAGGGATCACTACCCAAATACAAAGACTCATTGTCTATAGAAAGGAATCACTATCCAACAAGGAGGCTAACTACCTATAGATAAAAAAGATAACAGAAAGATCCACCACAACAATTTACATACATCCGCGACCTTGATTAGAAGATTTTAGAAACCATTAGCTCATTGCTTTCAATAATCTAACACAATAAAGTATTGTTGCCTCAACTCACTTTTGAACAACTCCACTCTTCACTTGTGGATTACTTTGTTACTTTGTATGATTTAATCTTTCGCAACTCAACTTTCATTTATACCCTCTTTGACCTTATAAACATTCTCCAAGGTCGGCCACATACACTTCATTTGATAAATTCAAATTAGGTTAGCAACTCAACATTCTTGCGGTGGAAAGGAATGAGAGTGGACCAATTAAATACTAAACCATGACCAAAAGAAACATCTCAGATCAACCACACATTTCCTTAATTAAATTTATAATTCTTCATATGAAGTGTAAACACCAGGTTGTCCAAACCTAATGAAAACAAAAATTAACATTGAATTACATGATTCCCAGAAAGGAAGATAACACACGGATGATGTAACACACTTCATCATGCACAAGAACACATCTAAAATACCTTTAGATACATCCACAATAGGTGTAACCACTTTTGAACATAGAACATCTTCCACCAGTCCATCTAGATTATGCAAACACATACAACTCTAAGACTCATCTTTTATAACACCAAACCACACACATCTCTACTAGAACCTAGAGAATATTATTACAGGGAATATTCTATATTTTTAAGACCTGAAATGAAACAATGAAGGACTGCAAAGAAAAAACATTTCTCCCAGTCCATAGACAAGTAATTCTACCAAACTAGTTAACACACCTTTCACACTCCATCAAAACCGAAGCTACAAATTAGGAGATGACACCAATAGATCCCCAACAACAACCCTTCAGATCTACACAAGGATAGGATCAACACAAAATAAATGTGAAGCACATACCAGAGC
This sequence comes from Sequoia sempervirens, assembly GCA_007258455.2. Lineage (NCBI taxonomy): Eukaryota > Viridiplantae > Streptophyta > Pinopsida > Cupressales > Cupressaceae > Sequoia > Sequoia sempervirens. The sequence continues at coordinate 267,796,909 of VDFB02193867.1, forward strand.
ACATTTTGAACACATATATAACTCTGACTTCACTCTTTATTAATTTTCTCAAAAGCACTTGGTAACTCATCATTTTAGCACATCTACATCATAAGGATAGCTCCATGTACTCACATCATCTCAACTATACATGCACAATCTGCAACATTCTGAACTATGTTGACATCAATGACAATATTAATGACAACACCACCAAACTTACTCATACTTGCAACACTATGATCTAATTATAAAACATTAAATGCATATAACAATCTAATCTAACACAACATACAAGAATATCTTGAATAGCATAAAATATAAAGTAACCATCTAAAAGTTAATTTAAATAACTACTATAGTATTCAAGACACAAATAATTATTTTTCAAGAATGAAGTAATGCAAGAGCACATAAAATGTCATCTTCTAACTCTAACACCACTGTTTTATCATCCATAGTATTCAAGAAGATTAGGAATAATATTGGTGTAGATGTGTAGCATTTATAGGCTCCTTAAGTGGTATACCATCCATTTCTATTAGTTTATATGCTTCAGACCCATAACTTTCATTAATTATATAAGGTCCTAACCAATTAGGACTGAATTTTCCTTTTACAGTCAGGTCGACATAATGTTATGTTGATTTTTGAATAAAAAACAAATCACCTTTGTTAAATACATGAGGGATGACATGATCACTATAACTACGTTGCAATTTTCTAGCATAAGCTTGGAGATGTTCAAAAGCATTAATGAGTTGTTCATCAAGCATCTCAAGCTGATGCAATCATTTTTCTTTATAAGTGTTGTCATCAATCAGTTCTTGAAGAGAAATCCTTAATGTAGGGATTCCTAACTCTAAGGGCATTATTTCCTCGGTACCATAGACAAGGTTATAAGGATTTGTCTCAGTGGATTTTTTTATTCTATTATAGTAATACCATAATGTATATGCCAACTATGTGTGCCAATCCTTATTGTGTTTATTTACTGTCTTCCTTAGGATTTGTTTGAGAGTCTTATTAGCTAATTCAACTTGACCATTAGATTGTAGGTAGTAAGGAGTTGAAAAGCGATGTTTAATGTTAAATGTTTCTAGGAACTTCTTCACATCATTATTCTTAAATGGTCATCCCATTGTTTGAAACCAATGCTGAAGGAAGTCCAAAGTGAGAAATAATGTGTTCCAATATGAAATGACATATCACATTAGGAGTCATGGAATGAAGGGGAATAACTTCTACCCATTTTGTGAAATAATTTATCATGGTGATTATAAAAGTATGTCCAGTGGAGCAAGGTGGTGATATTTTCCCAATTAGATCCAGTCCCCACACTGAGAATGGCCAAATAGGAATTTGGGCCTGGACTTTAGAAGTGCACTAGTATAAAAACAATAATATGTGACTAAAAAACTACTAAAAAATTCTTATAAATGATTGAACATGGTCATGTGACCAGTAGTATTTTATTTCCAATCATTTATAATGTGACCGAATTGATGAATAAACCATTTTTAGTCATTTCGTTGATTTATTTGGTTGTTAATTTAGTCACCGATTGATCGATTTGGTCGTTGGTTTAGTTATTTGAGTGATCGACTTTCTCATTAATTTAGTCACTTGATTGATCGATTTGGTCATTGATGTAGTCGTTAATTTGATTGATTTGGAAGTGTGTAATGTAGTCGTTAATTTAGTCATTGAATTTTTTAAACTGGTCACTTATTCAGTCAAATTTTTATTCACTGGTAGATTTTATTGTTAATTTAGTCATTGATTGATGTTAATTTTTCACTTATTTAGTAATTTTATTCATTGATTTCCATCCATTGGTAGTGTATTTAGTCATTAATTTTAATTATCATTTTGATCAATTTGGTAGTTTATTTAATTATTTTTGCTCACTGATTTCTATCAACTGCTAGGTATATTGATACATTGTTTATTGGTTGCATAATCATTATATTTAGTCATATTTATTAGCACTATTTTTTGTCAGTTGGTAGTATATTTAGTCAATTGGTAGTTTATTTAATTATTTTTGTTCACTGATTTCTATAGGTATAAGTGCTAGAAATGAGACAATGCTTTAATTGAGGTTTAAATATAGAAAAAAATAATCAATCATTCATTTGAACATAATGAAATGGCTATTAAGAAGGAAAAATACTAAAATTTTATTGAGAAAACATGTTCTTATAGTAGATACAAGACAAAAATGTGTCTTTGCCTTGAAAAATATATTGTTACAAAGTGTGTTTCTCTATGTTGTGACTGATAAAATTGAGATACAATGCCTTTTTTTGGTTATGTAAGATATTAAAATTTTGATGAAAATTCTATGTTGCAACTTATTTGCAACTGCACATAAATGTATGTTGCACTCTCTGCAACTTTTCCTCTTCTCTACACTCTTTATTTGCTCTATATTTACTTATTTTTCTGCACCATTATTCTCTGCACCTACTGCTTTCACAACAACATATGCCCTCTTCTATAATGCACCAATTTGAATGAGTAGAACCCAAACAAAAAGATAAAAAACATAATCAAGGGGTTTTACATTATAGGTGTAGTAAGATAAAAAATTCTCTGTTCTACTGACAGAATGTACACCCAAATTAGATTTTTTGGTTTTTTTTGTGTTCAACTTATTCAGGCTTAGTAGATTCTCTATCTGCAACTTCACTCTCCACACTCTATTGTTGCTAACCCTTCTTTTTCTCTTCTACACTTAAGGCTAACTCTATGATTTTTTTTTTCAAATATTTTAGTGGCCACCGTGTGAAGGTCCCTAGTTTATCTTTCATATGGACAACTCCATCTATTTTGTATGGATGAGGAAGGGGTATGTTACTTGATACCTATAAAATACATACATTTGCATCCCCTATTCCTTTCAATTTTACTCCATGTACAATAGATAGTGAGTTGATGGTACCCACCCCCTTGTAGGTGCCTAAAAGCCCACTTTAAAATGAGAAAATAGGTGGAAAAGGAAGGTTGTGTTGTTGTAAGCAACTTCACAAAACCTTTACATAGGTTTAAACATGATTTTTTAGGTAAAAAAATAGTTTTTGAAGCATAAAAATGACTATAGAGGAATAAACTAAGTTGTAGAAAAAAACATATTGTTGTTGCGAGTACTCGCAATGCTAGTTGTAGGTGACTATTTGGAATTTCAGCAATGTAAAGTGCTTTAAACTTGCATAGGAACAACTATACTTCCAGAACAATGATTTATAACAAAGATAATAATAAAAACACACACAAGGACAATAGAAATGAAGAGGAAAATATTATAATAATTTTAAAGATCAAATTTTTACACACTTATACATGCATTTACATTAATATCTGCAAAATAGAGCTCCCTTTGTCATTCCTCTTTGTCCTCTTACTTTTGGTTACAATCCTCTATGACCACTGACACAAAATTCTTCTACTGTCTTCCAATATTTTGTTTGTCCTTTCTGACTATTCCCTTTTCATCTCTTCTATTTTTTCCTCCATTTTTTTTTTTCTATTGTGAATCCCCCTTTCCTTTTTTTCTATCCTCTATTCTTTTTCGTTGTTCTATTATTTTTCTCCCCACTACTAAAATCTAGTAGCTTCTCCTCCGAAAATCTCCAAAATCCCACCTAAACACCTTCAATGTCCAAAATTTGCATTAATTCCTCCGACAACCAACTTTTAACTTCAAAAAATCCCACCTTGCTACCCTTTTTCATTTCTTCCCTATTGATACTCATTAAATGAGCATACAGTGGGTAATTGCTGCCCTTTTAACCAAAAATATTAAAATTTAAATTTTGTACCTCTAATCTACTTTATGTGGCAATAGCTAAAAAATTAAACATATATTTTAAAATCAAAATGATGCCCTTGTATCAAACTACTGGGCTAGAAAAAATTGTGAGCTCCTACTCACTGTGTAAAGCTCTATTTTTTTTAGGTTAACGGTCTTGTTATTGTAGGTCAACAACCCTATCATTTTGTGCTAATTAGAGTGTTTCCGGTTCTGTTGGGCTTAACCATGTTGCATCCTCCACTAGCCTACCCTTCCATTTCACCAAATATTCACTATAATCTTTTCCCCTTGTCTTCCTAATCACTCTTGAATCCAAAATATCTTCAATCTTCGCTTGTTCTTTCTTAGGTAGTTGCTCCTTCCATTTTTCTAGTATTTCTCTCTTTTCCTGCTGCTATGATGTCTCTCCCTGATGATAAGTATACAAATCAAAAACATTAAAAGTTGGAGATATTTCCAAACCTTTAGGTAGCTCCAATTCGTAGGCATTTGGTGAAAACTTTTTGATGATTTTACACAGTCCAATCTTCTTCCACTTGAGTTTGTTTTAGGTATGGCTAGGAAATATTTCCTTTCATAGGTGTGCCAATACCATATCTCCAACTTCAAAATTATTTTCTATCCTTTTCAAATCAGCTTTCTCTTTATATTGTTGGTTGCTCCAATAAGTTTTTCTCTCACTTGCTGATGTAAATCTTGCACATATTTGGAAAAATATTCTCCTTCAAAACTTGTCTTATATCCCTTAATATTTGCAAGCTCTCTTAATTCTAAAATACCCCCAGGACTATGCCCATAAACAATTTGAAATGGAATTTTACCTGTACTTTTTTTGATTGAGTCATTGTATGAAAACTTAGGTTGAGGCAATACTAAATCCCATTGCTTAGGTTTCTCACCAACTAAACATCTTAACAAATACCCTAAGCTCTGATTAACAACTTCAGTCTATCCATTTTTTTTAGGATGATATGTTGAACTAAACTTTAAATTAGTCCCTAATTTCCTCCAAAGTATCCTCCAAAAATGTCCTACAAACTTAGTATCACGATTTGAAACTATACTTCTTGGTAAACCATGTAATCTAACAACCTCCATAAAGAACAAATTTGTTCCATTATCTATCTTCTTGCATGCTATAAAGTGATCCATTTTAGAAAATTATCAACAACCACAAAAATAGAATCCTTACCTTGATGTGTTCTTGGTAATCCAAGCACAAAATCCATGCTCACATCTCCCCACAACTTCTTCAATATGGGTAATGGCTGATATAGGCTTGTATTTTGACTCCCTCCTTTGCATATTGATAAAATTGACATCCTTCCATGAATTTTCTGATTTCTACCTCATCTTTGACCAAAATATCTTTCACTAAATTGTGCCATTATTTTATTAGCTCCAAAATGTCCAACTAAACCACCACAATGTTTTTCTCTTATTAAATTCTCCCTCATTGATCTGTGTGGTATGCAAAGTTGTTGTCCTTTGAACAATAGTCCATCTTGTATAAAATAATCCATCCAAGGTGTTCTATCCACACTAGCAGGCTCCATACATGTTGTATATGCATCCTTAAAGTCCAAATCATCCTTATACAACTCTTTCATAGTATCAAATCCAACTACTTCAATTCTCATTTCAGCCAACAATGTTGCTCTTCTACTTAATGCATCTACCACTTTGTTTGAACTCCCACTTCTATGCTTGAGAACAAAAATATATCCTTGTAGGAATTCAACCCACTTCATATGTCTTTGGTTCAACTTGGTTTGACTATTAATGAATTGCAAAGCATGATGATCCATGTAGAGAATAAATTTCTTTGGAAGCAACTAACAATGCCACTTCTTTAAAGCTTGCACAATGGCATAAAATTCTTGATCATAAACATAATTTCTCTTCTTGGCATCATTAATCTTCTCACTAAATTATGCAATAGGTCTATCTTCTTAACTTAAAACTACTCCTATGGTTGTCCCACTTGCATCACAATCCACTTGAAACACTTTTAAAAATTGGGCAATGCTAATACTAGTTCTTCAGTGACTTTCTTATTCAAAACTTCAAAAAATTTATCTATTTCTACTATCCACTTAAACTCTTTCTTATCTCCCCTTATAGTTTCAGTTATGGGTGCAAATATCCCACTAAAATTTTGAATAAATCTGTGATAAAAACTTTCTAAACCATGAAAACTTCTAACATCATGTACACTCCTAGGTGTTGGTCATTCCATGATAGCACACACCTTTTCTGGATCCATTTTCAGCCCTTGTGGTGATATGACATATCCCAAATAAACCAATTTATCCTTCATAAAACTATAGTTTTTCAAGTTCACCAATAACCTTCTTCCTTGAACCTTTGTAAAACTTGTCTAATATGCAATAAATGCTCTTCTTTTTTACTGCTAAAAATTAGAATATCATCAAGATAAACAATCACAAACTTCCCTAAAAATGGTTTCAATAATTCATTCATTAACCTCATAACTGTGTTGGGTGCATTTGTTAAGCCAAAGGACATTATTAACCATTCATACAACCCCTCTTTGGTCTTAAAAGCAATCTTCCATTCATCACCCTCTCTTATCCTAATTTGGTGATAGTCACTTTTTAAATAAATCTTTGTAAAATACCTAGCCTTTCCCAAACAGTCCATGAGATCATCCATTATTGTTAAAGGAAAATGATACCTTATTGTTATTTTGTTGATGGATCTTGAGTCCGTGGACATTCTCCATTCACCATCCTTCTTTGGTGCTAACACAACTAGTACTGTGCATGGGATAAGGCTCTCTCTAATCAATCCTCTTTCCAATAATTGTTGCACTTGTTTGTTCACTTCTTCATTTTTGGTAGGTTCAACCTATAGAGTTCCTTGTTGGGTAAACTTTCCCCTAAAATCAAATCGATGTGATGGTTGATACTCCTCATAGGCGATAGTCCTTCCAGTAAATCCTTGGACATAATTTCATCAAACTCTTCAAGAAGCTCATTTACTTATAAAGGTATATCACTATTGTCCTTTGTTGCATCTACTTGTAGCTCCTTGGGAACTACTGTAAAACATATTTTCTCCCATTTAGCCTCTTTCAAGAATTGCTTCCCTATCACTAGCAACATTCTTGGACTGCTTTCCACCTCTTCTTCCTTGGTTGCCCATGGTGTAAGAGTATGTTTTCTTCTATTTTTCTCCAATGTGTAAGTGTTTTCTCTTCCATTATGGTTTTGCTTCCTATCAAATTGTCATGGCCTCCCTAAGCATAATGGAAATACATCCATGGGAATGATATCACACCACATCTCATCTTCATAAGTTCCTATTCAAAAATTCACAAGGAATTATTGTTCAACCATGAATTGGTGCCCTTTTTGCAACCATGACACATTGTAAGGGGTAGGGTGAGCTATCCTTTTTAACCCTGACTTATCCACTATTTCCACTAGAACTAAATTATTAGTCTTTCCACTATCTATTATAACCTTGCAACATTTTCCACCTGATTTACATATTGTTCTAAATAATTTTTTTCTTTATATAGGTTCATCTTCTTTCTTAACTAGTTTAAATAGTGTCCTCTTCATCATAAGTGATTCTCCTTTCTCAGGTTCATCTAGTTGACAAACAGACCATGTAGATTCACTATCACCCTTTGCTACATGCGCACTTGTTGCCCCTATCCTCTTTGATCCTTTTGGTTTGTTTTGTGGGAATTCATAAAACCTTTGGCCTAAATGTCCACAATTAAAACATGTGCCTTGTAAGCCTCTACCTTGGCCTCTTCCATATCCACCTCTACCTCTCATGGGGTATGGTCTTAACCTGGTTTCATCTTTCTCTTTTTAAATTTTTGATGGGTTGGCCAGCTTACCATGGCTGTAGTTTTTCTATTGCTACATTTTTCCTTTGCTGAATCAACCTATACCTTTGTTTTCTCCTTGCTTCCTTGTTAATTTATCTTCATCCTTTAGAGAATAATGATATGATTCTTCCATATTTCATAACCTTATCATGCTCAATTCATCTTGAATGTTCAACCTCAATCCATTAACATATCTTGCTACTTTTTCATGGTCTAACTCATTATGAACAAAAATTATGGAAATCCTATAAAATTCCTTTATATAGACCTTCACACTCAACTCCCTTTGTTTTAAATTCTATAATTTCTTGAGAAGTTCAAACTAATAATCACTAGGTAGAAACTTAGCCTTCATCTTGCTTACCATTCAATCTCATCTTGTGATCTTATCTGTGCCATTCCTCCTTCTCTCAGTCTACATCTCTTTCCACTAGAGTGATGTTTGACCTTTCAACCTTGTTTGAGCAACCTTCACTCTTTTTGGGTCCTCTACTTCATCATACTCAAATATTCCTCCATTTTTGTTATCCAATCAATTAGTTCATCTAGTTCTAAAATTCCTAAGAAGCTTGGCAACTCCACCTTTGTTCCTTTCCCAATATTGGAAATAGCTTTTATAAGTCTTCTTTCACCTACATCCATATCTCCATCCGCATTATCATCATCTTGTTCAGCCATCTCTACTCCTCCTTCATCATCTTCACTCTCACTTTCTTCATGTGGTCTGCCTCTTCTCATTCCACCTTCTAATGTATTCATTCTTTCCTACATTCCCCTTAGGGTTTCCAAACCTCATCTATTATTTCTATTGCTTTTGTAGATGCAACCTCTCCCATCCTTCTCCTTGGAGGCATCATGCTGCTCTAAATATCCTTCTTACTGCAGTCTTCCTTGTTGCAATATCCCTTGCTATAAGGACGCACCCACAATTTACACTCAAAACGGATTACTCTAACCCCAATCTCAGGCCACTATCCATCATCATAAAGTTGTATCTATGCTCAGATACCACGCTGATGGCACCCAACCCCTTGTAGGCACCTAAAAACCCACTTTAACATGAGAAAACATGTGGAAAAGGAAGGTTGTGTTGCTGTAAGCAACCTCACACGACCTTTATAAAGGTTTACACATGAGTTTTTAGGTCAAACAATTAATTTTTGAAGCATAAAAAACAAAGGCACAAACTAAGTTGTAGAAAAAAATAGACCGTTGCTATGGGTACCCATAATGCTAGTTATAGGTGACTATTTGGAATTTCAGCAATGTAAAATACTTTAAACTTGCACAAAAAAAACTATACTTTTAGAACAGTGACTTATAACAAAGATACTCATAAAAAAACACATGAGGGCAATACCAATGAAGAGTAAAATATTATAATAACTTTAAAGATCAATATTTTACACACTTATACATGCATTTACATTAATATCTGCATAATAGAGCTCCCTCTGTCATTCATCTTTGTCCTCTTGTTGTTGGTTACAATCCTCTATGACTATTGACACAACATTCTTCTACTATCTTCCAATATTCTTTTTGTCCTATCTGACTATTCCCCTTTCATCCCTTCTATTCTTTCCTCTATTTTTTTCTGTTTTGAATCTCCCTTTCCTTTTTTGTTATCCTCTATTATTTTTTGTTCTATTCTTTTTCTCCCCACTACTAAAATATGGAAGCTTCTCCTCCAAAAATCTCCATTTTTTTTCCTAAACACCTCCAACATCCAAATTTTTTATTAATTCCTCCAACAACTAACTTTTTGACTTCAAAAACTCCTACCGAGCTACCCTTTTTCATTTCTTCCCTATTGTTGCTCATTAAATGAGCATACCATGGGTAGTTGCTGCCCTTTTAACCAAAAAAATTTAAATTTAAATTTTTATACCTGTAATCTACTTCACATGGCAATAGTTGGAAAAGTAAATATATATTTTAAAATCAAAATGATGCCCCTGCATCATGAGTGAATATGCCCAATGCTTGCAGGAACACCATCATGCAGATCAAACACCTCAATTTTATCCCCTTCTTAGAGTTTATCAATAAATGTCTACAAAAAAAATAAAAAATACACATTGTATTATTTTTAACAACTGTATGTAATGTCTTATGTCTTGGAAAAAATCAGTTTTTGTCTATTCTTTTATAAAACACTCTATTACAACTAAGTTCTAAGCTTCCATATGTAAGTTATATGTTCTCCCTTAATTCCATAATCTATGTATACTAGCTAATTACACTTCACTACTATTCTAACATCCAACTTCAAGTTCAACATGACTACCACTATGAATATCATGTGCATGCTTTTTTGAGTTCATCATCATAACCATTATCAATGTCATTGCAGACATTAAGTTGTATAGCTTTGCAGAGAGTTCTATTGACAGGGCCTTTTTCTTTTTGTCCTTCTTTCATATAATTGCTTTGCATCATGTGGTTTAATTATCATGCAAAAAATAATATAAGTCAAGTAAAGAATGCAAAAGCTATATTTTTTTTTCCAAAAGAACATTTTAAGCATGAAGAATGAAAAAACATTGGGATAGATAACTGAAAACTATTATATTAATTACCTCAACTTCAGTACAACTAAGATGACCCTGCTGCACATTCTTGTCCACTTCATCACTATCAATATCAGTAGCTTTGTTCACACCAAGAAGGAATTTTTTTTTCCCTATTGCTTTGAAAATATTGCTCTGCATGTGCTTTAACCATCATGCAAAAAAATATACAAAGCATTCAATAGTCAAGTAAATAATGAAAGCTATAAATTTTTCCAAAAGAATATTTGTTGGATCACTCCAACAATAAAGAAACTAAGTTGGATTCTCCTACACTCAAATTTCAATAATCTATGTATTAAGAGGCATTTGGATATAGAACTGAAAAACAAGAAGAAACAAGATCAATAGAGCCTCTTACCTCATTTGAATCAATGGATTTATGATCATTCCATGTAGAAAATATAGGGTTAATAGTTTCAACCAACTACATAACTTGCTAACTGAGACCTAATATGCAACTCATTACCTTTTGTCACCCTAGTTCATATGAGTTGACATAATCTATAGATGCTCCTATTGGGCATTGAACAAATGGCTGTGAAATCTCTGTTGACGAAATAGATTTCAACTTCATCCTACTCTTAGATTTACTAGCATCTAGTGCTTCCATATAATTGACAATATCTTCTACACCTACTTCTCTATTACTATTTTCCACCTAAAATACAATGCCAATTTCAACCTATAGTTAGTTCAATAAAAAATCAAAATAAATAACACAATGTAAATTGAACCAAAAATTCATACACTTACTACAAATTTGTCTATTTTGGCGTGCAACTCGCCTTAGCCAAATGTATATCTAGCCCTCATATTACCTCTTGCTCTCTTGCCTCTGTTACTCTTTACCAAATATTCTTTAGAATGTGTACTTTCTCTCAATGTCTTCCAGTCTTTGGGAGATAGAATAGAGTTGAACCTCTCTTTTCCCAACATGATTATTTTTCTACAACTATATCTATAATTGTTCATCAAAACTCTCATCATTTGCTTGTAATATTTTCTAGATATTTGTCCACCAATAGTCTCAAAAGCATTTTCCATTTTTTGTATAACATTTTCTACAACTTGTGGATCTTACTCTGTAAAATTTTATTTGCAAATATCCAAATTGGCCCTACATCTTACACCCAACTTGGTGGCCCACTTTACAACATTTGGCCCAATGGCTCACCATCTCTCAATACCTTAAGCAAGAATGAATTCTTTCCTTCTAATTTTCTTTCTTTTGCATTCCTCTTAATAGATTTGTACAAATCTTGACTCAATATTTGTCTTTTGAAAAAAGCATCCACATCTTCTATTAAATTACCACTACCAGTATTTTTGGATGATCCACTAGTTCCATCAAAAGTTCTAGATGCAACAGATGCACTTTGAGGAACAACAGATGTAAGTGGTATCTCTTTATGACTTTCATTAACCGAAATGTCATGCTCTGTGGCCACATTGGGTGTGGCATGAGTAGGTAGATCAGTACAGGTCTCTGTGGATTCCACATCATTAAACATATCCTTTAATGTTGAAAAAATCATTTGTAGACCTATTGTTCCTTTTCCTTGATGTTTTTCAATAATCTCTCTTATAATTAGTTCTAAGAGATCATCACAACATTGCACATCACCATGTGCTATATTAGGTTGCACATCACCATGTGCTATATCAGGTTGCACATCACCATCTACTATATCAGGTTGCACATCACCATGTGCTATATCAGGTTGCAAATCTCCATGTGCTATATTAGGCTACACATCAACATGTGCTATATTAGGCTATAGATCACCATGTGCTATACCAGGATGCACATCATCACAACTATCATTTTCACAAACTACATTTGTTGAATCACAAAAGCGTTGGATTCTACGAGATTTTTTTTTTCCCTTTTGTTTTTTCTCAACATTTTCTTTGCACTATTTTTGTTTCCTATAAAACAAAAAGAAATATCATATTATGTCTTACATACATAAATCTTTTTCCTATAAAATTTGATTAAAAATTATTAAAAAAATAATATACTACTCAGTGGATTTACAACTTTCCTTTTCAAACCAAGACTCAAAATATATTCATTATTCTTGGCCACTTTTTCAGTACACATGCACTCATATTCTATCTCTAGAATTTGAGCATTATGATCACTATCATCTAACTTTCACCTTACAGTCCTTGTATTCATTTCCTCATGTCCAAATAAACAATAATGTATAAATAAACAACTTGAATTAGTAAAAATTTATTGATTTCATAAGTTGATAACTATTGGCTTTCCAATTTGCTAATAACTGCAAATGTAAACTTAAAATAGAATTTAGTTTACATATTAAAAAGAATTTTTAGTAAAAAACCAAGAAGATGTTTACAATTAGATGTATCAGAAAAATTTTCCTTAGGGATATATTCACAACAGAAGAACTCATAAAAACATAACACAAGCAGGATGAAGGAAAAACATATTCTAGTTCATCATGAGGTGTGTTAGAACCTTAAAAAATTTCCTAGTTCCATCATCACAATTAACCTTGAGCTCCATGACTCAAGCCTTGACCCTTATATTACTTTTTATTTTTTATTGAACATATAAAAATTTTAGGTCTGAATGACACTGAAAGACCTATACAAAGCCAAAAATTCATCATATATACTTAAGCAAAAACATGTCTAAGTAAAAACATCCCAAATCCCTCAACAGTAATCTGAACCCTTGGTGGGCTGGTGCTATGTAACAGACAACATGAAGATATTTACCACCATACCGTGGAAGTATTATGATGAGGATGCAGTTGGGTGCTATGAGAGAATTTAAATACATCATAAACAACCATACCACAAGAAGGAAAAATGAAGGGTGCGGTATAGTGGGGAATAACCCACCATCTTTAAATACATCATAAACTAGTGTATCGCGAGAAGGAAAAATGAAGGGTGCGGTATAGCGAGGAATAACCTGCCATCCCACGAGGAAGATCATAAAGGCATATGTTAGGGCGGTATGAACCACTATACCATGGAAGGATGTGACAAAGCATGTGGTATGGAGGTAAGCCAAATGTGACTATTAATGTAAACTATAGTACCATGGGTTAAACAAGTCAAGCTTGTAGTATAGAGGTAAGTATCCCACTACCCTGTAGTGAAATGCAAAGAAGCTTGCATTATAGTGGTTTATACCCCTCTATCCCGTGGTAGTTATAGAAAGTGGTGATGATAAAATGGTATTAAATGCATAAATCACATCAACTGTCAAATTTTGTAAAATCAATGGTGCATGTTCAAACTCAAACTACGAGCAAAAAATTTGGTGTAAGGTTGATATTAATGTTGACAGGATTGAGCTCAGAAGACATTAAACCAACAATTCAACATTCTCCTTGTACTCATTTGCAAATATTATCATGCGGGGAGCTGGGAGTTCAAGGAGGTTAAGCTCTGCAACAATCGTAACCTAGGTACGTGCATAAAACTCTTGTGAATTAAGTTTTATGAGTACAAGATTGTTTGGAATTCTACATTTTAGAAGTATAGGAGAAGTAAGATAGTTAAACTATGAATTAAGTTTTACAAGTACAAGATTGTTTAGAATTTTACATTTCAGATACACTTGGAGAAGTAAGATAGTTAAATATCATGCTGCCCAAGAAAAAAGAAATTGAAACTAAAAAGGACATCATGCCTCCCAAGAAGAAAGAACCTGAAACTAAAAAGGAAGAATCTAAGGTTAAAAAGAGGTCCTTACACTATTTTATCATTGATATACTCCTTGAATCAATTGAGAGAGGATTTAAGATTGTTTTTAATGATGTGGCTCATAGTTGTAGAGATGCCCTTATTCCTATCTCTAGGTGAACTATCTTGGTACTTTTATGACAAAAGGGAGGGCAAGATTCCAGTGTCAAATCCACGGGCATTAGATTTAGCCAAGTTAATTGTCCCAAATGTTTTTATATATGTAGAGTTCATCAGAGTATTGGCTAAGAGTTATCATCTTGCTACTAGGTCTATGATATTTTTAGATGGTTCACCATTAGCTTTGTTGACTAAAGCAGCTATCATTGAATTTTTTGACCTAAACAAACAAGCCCTGACTAAAATTGATTTGTAAAGAAGTAAAGAATAATATACTGGATTGAGGAAAACCCATAGAAGTGATGAAGTCCCTATTTACATGAAAAGGGGTGTGAAAAATAGGATGATTCCTATATCCCCTTCTGCTACTAAACCATTTGAAGTCTTAGATTTCCAATTCTATTTCAAGAAAACCTACTTTTCTCTCTGTCAAGTACTTGGGATAGATATAGAAGAGCGCATGCCAGTTAGTTTAATGATGAGGTATATGAGGATCCAAAACTATAAGATGAACATTGAATATGATTTTTCCTCATATCTTGAGAAAGCATTGCATGAAGCATTTCTGTAAGTGAAGGAAAATAGAGCCCCCATAACATTCACGCAATATTCTTTGTTGTGCCACTTGATATTATACCAAAATAAAGATAGATGGACCAAAAGGATGTGTTTGGGTTAGATTTAAAAGTAGGGGAATTTGCTACCAGTGCAACTATGGTGTTTTATATGGGACATCAGATGTAAGAATTCAAATTATGTGATATTCCATGATGACTTTGTGTACATAATTATGAGAGTTCTTGGCCACCAACCACTAAGACTACACACACTTGTGCTACAATTTTTAAGACCTTTGGCTTTGAAAACTGGGCAAGGCCATACTCATAACTTCAGTGATTGGTCTTTTCTACCAAATACCACAATAATCAGGATTTATGGATGCACATGGGCCCCACATATTTCCAAAGTTTTCCCCCCTTCGATTATCCTTTTTAGTATTCATGTGGAAAATTCTATGGATGGAAAAGGATGTCATGAGTAAAAAAAGGAAGGGTACATTTCTACCTAATTTGACAACATGTTGGGAACTATCAATGGGATTTGATACACTTGAAGAGTTATAGAATTATCTAAAATCAAGGTACTCTTTATAGTCTAGAAAGGAAAGAGCTTTTGACCCTAGGGTCACATGAATTTTGTAAGATGCACCATCCTTACCAAGGCTATGGTTACTCACCAAATTGACTATGAAGAAGATGTAATTAGAAATTATTCCACTCCTCAATAGGTATATGATAGGAGGAGAAAATGGGAAATTATGAAAACGTTTGAGGAAAAAAGAAAGATGAAGCACAATGATTTCTTGGGTTATTTCGTAGAGGAAGCAGATCCTGTCAAGAGGAGTGATATGATAATTGATAAGTTTCATGAATTAATTAAGACTATAGCAGCTATAGGGGAGCTTTCCAAATTATCTCCTGAAAGGCCAAGTGGTATTGTAATTATAGAACCAACTCTAGATACTATTTTAGTATGTCAATAATTCTCTAGGATCACCTCTTGAACAACCACCTTCTAAAAAATAAGACACAAGAGATAGAGCCACTTGCTTCCTATGAAATAAGTGAGGAGGATGGAGATACAAAAGAAGCAGTTAATGTGTTAAAACATTTCAAGGATGATGTTGAAGCGGACCAACCTATGCTTGAAACTAAAGCCCACTTGAAGCTAGAGCAGATATTGAGGTATAAGGAGAAAGAGAAATGCATGAGGATGATAGGGTAGTTGCAGCTCGCAAGTTCTTAGAAGATGATGCATTTATCAAAACCCATGAATTTAAAGACTTTTGAATTAAGATGAAAATGAGAGAGTTTGAAGTGAGGGTTGAAATAAATAAGATGGAGCTGAGGAATCCCATCATGACCAGATAGTAGCCCAAACTTTTAATGAACTAAGAATTGATAATATTGATGTTAGCCCACAAGAGGCTAAAGAGATGGTTTTGAAAAGTAATATACTTATTGTCCCTGGTATGGAATTAAAGAAAATGTTTTTAATTGATCAAGTGAGAACATAGGAGGACCTAGTATTCATTGTTGAGTTTGACTTAGATGAAGGGGTAAGTGGCATAGGGTATAACCCTAAGATTGAAACCTTGGAATTCTAGGCCAAAAAATAGAGTACATAGAAACCAAGGTTACTAGATGTAGTGTAGGAAATGAAAGGGACAACTATGGTGAAAATATTAAAGGATACATCTCCTCTTGAAGCTGCAACCATGACAATGCATTCAACTATGTTCATTCGAGTTTTAATTAAGGAGATGGAAGCTAGATTGGGAGAGTACGAAAAGGAACAATTTTTTTTAAATGATGAAGTCAATAAATTATTCAAGGAAAATGTGAAGTTGAAGGAACAAGTGAGAGTAGGCCCCTCACAAAACAAGGAAATAATGTTATACCAACATCCTCCTGCTCCACTAGTTCATATAGAAAGTGCTTCTACTGAGCAAGTGAGCATTCTTAGATAGGATATTGAAGAGTTAAAGAAATCCAACAATGAGGGTAAGGAAGGAGTGAATAAGAAAATATGCAATGTTTTAGAAAAGATCCTCGAGCATAGGATAAAGATAATTGTGGATAAGTTGGAAAGTGTGTATGATTGCTATAGATCACTGACAAATGAAATTGATCAGATGAAAACACATCTACCCATACTATATCCCCTTTTTAAGAACTGGAAGCCCATACACCACACATTGATAACCTTGTGCAAAATCTTACAAAGGAGTACCGAGGCTCCTGCAACATTAAAACCTATAGAGCAGATGGCTAAAATAGTTATAGATGAATTCCAATATATCCAAGGAGAGGACAAAAAGATCATAACAAGAATAGATTCATTTCATACTCTAAATCAGTGGTTTGTCCCAAAACTATTGAAAGATGATGACTGCTTGAAGGACCTCAATGAATGGAAGAGTGAATTTGGCTAGATTGTTCCATAGTGCATCACTTGCATACAAAAGGATGGTGAGTTGAGTCTTGAAAAGTTCAACTTAATCATGGATGGAGTAATAGCATTAGATGTTGGATATTCAAATCTTATCATCGATGACAGGGTGTTACTAGATAACCGATGTTAACCATTGATTTTTTGGTTCCTATGGACTTCTCTAGCTCTTGTAGGGTTTTTCACCTAAAAGGAGAGAGATAGGGCCCAAAAATGCTAAGGGTTCATTCAAATTAAGATGTGCATAATGTTACTAAGGCTAAATGAGATGATCTAAGTGCAACAAATTGATAAGATTGATTGATTGAATGTGCAAAACCTAAGAAATATGACTTGTTTCAAAACACATTGTGTATTGAAAAATCACCTACAAATGAATGGAAAAATGCAACAGAAATGAACCAGACTGAAAGTGTGCACCTGTAACCTTGACGAGGACTGGTAATTGATTTTTAAGTGCTGTTGATGATGTTTTTCAGGCCTGGAGGGACTCATTTTCCATTCTAGGCAAATTAGTCCCAATTCTGGTAAATTGTGTTGGAACCCATTTATGACAAATGGGTACTAAAAAATGCAAAAAACTCAAAATTGACCCTCTGGTGGGACTCATTTCCACCTATGGTGAATGAGTCTACTTTTGAATTTCTGGATTTTCAAAGGTGCATTTTGAAGCTTCCGATCTACACTTTAGCTTCCTACAGGTGTTTGCTTCTAAAAATCTAATTTATGGATCTAAAAATTAGATCTTGTTGATTATTTGACTTGTTGAATGAGAAGAAGACTTGAAAAACCTTGAAACTTGATCTTCAATGATTTCCAAGCTTCAAAGAGTTCTAAATCTACAAACACACAATGCAAGAGAGAAAGATGTTGAATGTTAGGGCATGGGGGTTTGCCTTGGTCAAACCCCTTTTAGGTAGTTAAACCAAAATGATGAAAGAATAGAATGAAACATGTAATAATGGAATGGATTACATTTCCATGGTGTTGACCTTGAATTTTTGCGATAATGGAGGAAGATTCAACCCTTGAATGTCCTTAGAAGCTTTCTTAATGACTTGCAATGAAAAAACCCTAAGTTGCTTGACTTGAGATGGAAGACTGATGGATGAATATGTGAATTAAGTTAATGGATGTAAAAATAAGTTAAGAGATGTTCTTTTATAGGTAATTCACCTTATTTTCCTCTTAATTGGATCCCTAAGGCTGACATGGAGAAAAATTAAACTTAAAACCTAATTTTTCCTGCTCAAAACCCCAAAAATGGCTCAAATGGGACTCATTTTCCACTAATAGCGAATGGGTCCCCCCTAGATGGAACTAATTTTCCACTAATGGTGAATGGGTCCCATAAGGGCCATTGTTGCTAGCTGGAATGCCGAGAAGTAATAAAATTAGGCATATATGATGACTATGTCCATTATTTGATCAAATTATGCCTTGGGATGCACAATATGGGTTAATAGGGGCCTATTAGTGATGATGTATATGTCAAACAGGGCTTGGGACACAAAATTCAATGTGAAAGTGTGATTAAATACATGTTACAACACTTAAATGAGGTCCACATAGCCTAGGAAGGCACAAGAACTAATGTGAATGTGCATGATACATTACAACACTAGTTTATCATTAATTTTTTCTTACAAGCCTTCTAAATTGATGTAATAATATTATAAAAACACATTTTATAATGTTGAATTAGGAAGAAATGGGTTCATTAAGTCTAGAAAAGCGTGAAATTCCTTTACAAGACTTTACAACACCTTTACAAGACATCATTAAAAGCATGTTATTCAATTTTCAAGGGTCCAAGACCTATTGTGGATGCATTAAATGCATCACAACACTAGATTAAGACCTCATTAAGTCCATTTTATCATGAGTTAATCCCATGTCAAGCAAAGGGTACTTTCTTCTATGACACACGATGGAAGATTCACCTTGAAAATATATTGAAAATTCAAGAATACAAATGGCCACATGATTATACAATGTATGAGTGGGAGCATAGGTATATGGGTCCTCCCCCTAAATAGTCAGCCTTGGGTCTGTCACAATGGAAGAACTGCACATAGATGCACTAATATGGAGAAAGGATCTTGAATAGATCTTTGGTGATCATGGGTGCCTTACGGAGATTAATAAACTATGGTGTCATGGGTGTTGTGGACTTCATTAGTTATCCACTTTCTCTATTTTATATTTTAAGAAAAACTAATGTTTAGTTTAGTTTATACAAAGAGGCATGAATTTTGAAAAGATGTCATATTTTGTAATGGTCTGAAGCTTTTTGCTTCTCTTATAAAAGAGAAACCAAGAACGAATTTTGATATCATCATCATAGGAATTTATGGAAACATATATGAGGAGACTTATGTTATATTGTAATATCTATTTGAAGCAATCAATGGACAAGAAGATTTAATCTGGTGCCTAAATTCTAGTCTAAATTATTTGTTGATAATACTATGTATGATTGGATTTTTTATGTATTTTAGGTTGGAATATAGGGGTATATTATGCATTGGTATTAATTATTTGTTCATAATCATCTACATTGATGATTACATTGCATTGCACATATTTCAAACTAAAAGCATTACTTCACATTGCATAACTAATAAGTAGGACCAATTGCCAATTGCATTTTCTTGTCATGGAATTCCATGAGACCAGATTTTCAGCGTGATGAACTAGAGTTGGATCAAAAAAAATTTATGGAGGCATTAGGAAATGGCATTTGGGTTGAATTCATAAATAAAATCCCTAATGCCAATTCTATAGTTTTCTATGTGCACTTTAAGGATATGGATTTATTCCATCAACTAGAAGGTGTTGTTTCACTTGAGTTACCATGGGATAAAGTCACAACACTATTTAATCTTGCTAGGTTGTTTGAACAACTACATGATATTGAAAAAGAAAATCTTTTGTATAGGCCAAAATTGTTCAAGTTTCCTGATTATGTGGATGCATATCTATGTCTTGCAACCATGGCTCAGGATTAGAATGAGATTCAACTAAGCCTAGAATTGATTGGGGATGCACTTAAGGTGGATAAAAACTCATCAAATGCTCTATGTATGCTTGGAAACATGGAACTAAAAATATATGGCTGGCTTAAAGAAAAAGAAACAATTAAAGTAGCACACCAACTTGTCTTGGCCGATGAAGCAAAATGAAAAGTTGATGAAGAATGAAGGATTCAGATGGAAAAGAGAAAGCAAGAGGAAGAACTTCAGTGAGTGATGAAACAAGAGGAGAAATTTTACTATGTGAAGGAAATATGGAAGAGTAAGTGTAAGGATAGGGATGATGATGAGGAGGAGGCTAGTCAGTCTAAGAAGAAATAGAAGAAGGAAAAGAAGAAAACGAAGAAGGATAAGGACCACAAGGCTTATGATTCTTATATGGAGAAACCTAATGTTTCCATGGAAGATGAGGAAAATTATATGAGTGACAAGGCACAAGATGATGTAGAATATTACCAAGATCTTCTTACAGCTGCAGTTCTAGAAGACTCTGATGATGGCGAGACAAATTCTCTAGTTTCAACAAAATCATGAAGGAGACATGCATACTTTGATTCTGAAGATGATGAACCATTGTAGAAATAGATTCTAGGAGAAGATGATCCATATGATGATGATGTTGATAGGATTCCTGAGCTCTAACCAGACCTAGCTTCTATTTTCCAAAACAAAAATCCCCAAGGACCATGGGAAATGAATGATGAGCAGTTGAGTTTCAACAGACTAAAATAGGTTGCCCATAAAAAATAATAAAGAAGAAAAATGAAAAGCTAACATACAGATGATTCATTTGAGGTTTTTGATAAGATCTCATTTAACTATATCAAATGGATTTGGAAGGGACAAAGCATATTTTATTGACTAAAATTTTGAGGTAGCCTATCCATCATCATTATATGCATCATCTTCTCTTGGAATATATTGAAACTAAAATTATCATCATTCATTTCCCATGGGTGTTGGGGATTTTTATCTTAGAAAATAGGAGCTAGGTTTGGTGAAAGCTCAAGAAGCCTATACATCATCATCATATGGATCATATTCTCTCAGACTAAATTTCTACAATGGTTCATCATCTTGAAAATTAGAGTATGCATGTCTCCTTCATGATTTTGTTGAAACTAGAGAATTTGTCTCACCATCATTAGAGTCTTCTAGAACTCTAGCTAGAAGAAGATCTTGGGAATTTTCTGCATCATTTTGTGCCTTATCACTCATATAATTTTCCTCATCTTCCATGGAATCATTAGGTTCCTCCATATAAGAATCATAAGCCTTGTGGTCTTTATCCTTCTTTTTCTTCTTTTCCTTCTTTTATTTCTTCTCAGGCTGGCCAGCCTCATCGTCATCATCCCTATCCTTATGCTTACTCTTTCATAATTCCTTCAGACATTCAAATTGATCCTATTGTTGTATCACCCACCAAAGTTCTTCCTCTTACTTTCTCCTTTCCATTTGAATCCTTCATTCTTCATCATCTTTTCATTTTGCCTCATCAGCTAAGATAAGTTGGCTGCTAATTTAATTATTTATTTTTCTTTAATCCAGTCATCTATTTTCAATTCCATGTTTCCAAGCATCCATAAAGCATTTGATGAGTTTTAATCCACCTTAAGTGCATCCCTAATCAATTCTAGGCTTGGTGCATTGTAGAAATACATTCCAAGAGAAGATGATGCATACAATGACAATGGATAAGCTACCTAAAAATTTTAGTCAATCAAATATGCTTTGCCCATTCCAAATCCATTTGACATACTTAAATGAGATCTTATCAGAAATGTCAAATGAATTATCTATATGTTATCTTTTAATTTTTCCTCTTTCTTGTTTTTTACGGGCAACCTATTTTAGTCTTTATTTCAGAACATTTTATGTGTCCTTCAAAGTATTATGCTTTATCTTTCTATCAGATTCTAGATTAAAAGAACCTATAATTGAAAATGGATTAATTCATGTATTTTTTATTTTATAGTCCCAAGTAGGTGGATTAAATTATTTTGTTGTTAAACAAATCTTGTACAATGTAATGTCCCCTTTTTGAAATGAAACCAAGTTGAAACTTAAATGTTCATTGTTCATTTCCCATCGGCCTTGGGGATTTTTCTCTTGGAAAATAGGAGTATAATAATAACTCAAGAGGATCTTAATTTCATAAAAGGGGACACTTAAGTGTTGGCACAAAGACCAGGAAATGTTTATGCTACAAATGAGGCAACCATTATGCTAGTTGAAAGGGGTCAATTTGATATTGAAAACAAAATTTTTACATAGGTACAAGAAGCTACTATAGGAAAAATCTTTGTTTAGATGCCTAATGTGTGGGTAAATCTAGTACATGTTTACTTTGCACAAGGATAGTTTTTTCTTGTAGTGAAAATGTTTATGTTGCAAATGGGGCAGCCATTGTAAAGTGTTGGTACATAGACCAATAAATGTTTATGCTGCAAATGGGGCAGCCATTGTGCTAGTTGAAAGGGGTGAATTTAATATTGCAAAGGAAATCTTTACATAGGTACAAGAATTTTTTTAGGAAACATCTTTGTTCAAATGTGTGATTTGTAGGTAAATCTAGGACATGTTTACTTTGCACGAGGACAGTTTGTGCTTGCATTGAAAATGTATCAATTTTCTTTTAGGAAATTCTATTTTGGCATTGACACCCAAATTTTATTATATTTAGCTCAAACACATTATGAAATAGAAAAATGGCAAGATTGTAAAAGAACATTATTAAGAGCAGTAGAACATTATTAAGAGTTGTAGATTGCAATGAGTTTTTTGAATTTGTGTTTAATGTAATGGGGGTTTTTAATTACCTCTAAGTTCATCACAAAGGGCACCATATCCGATTTCACTACAGAGGGCCTCAAAGAATTCAAATTCATTGCAACAAACTCCAAATTCCATGCCCTTTCGTGCCTTTTTCATAAGTCTCCAGATCCTCTTTGAATCCTTATCACACATGCAAGTAGCTGCTATAACTGACCAAAATTCCTTATTCCAGGCTAACAAATGAAATGAGGTCAAGCGAGATGAATGAATCCACAATGAATGTGAATAATCGCACCAATACATCATGCCAATAATTGTTTGATTTTTTTTTTTAAATTGTCTACTTTGGATTTGACGGCTAACTATTTAGTCATTTTTATTTTTGTGACTAAATAATTTTTTATTTAATGACCAAATTAGTCATTTATTTACTCATTTATAGCTGAGTTGAAAAAAATGAGTAGAATTTAGTCATTTTTAGTTGTTGTGACTAAAATTTTTAGCCACCTAGTCATTTATTTGCCAAATTCTACTAGGGTTGAGAGCATGAATCAAATTGCTATGTTCCTAACATTTGTGACATATCTTAGCATACTCAAAGAAATCATTTTCCATATGTCTCTAGTAGTATCCCATGTGAACAAGTTTTTGAACTAATGATCTTCCTCCAAAGTGACCTCCACAAGCACCCACATGAGCTTCTTCAAGTACTATTAAGATTTTAGATTCTCTAAGGAATCTAAGTAAAAGACCATGAAAGGATCTTCGATATAACACATCGATGAGAATTATAAACTTAGTTGTGAGTTCTTGAAGACAATCTCGTGTATTCTTAGTTGCTGGCTCAGAAAAGGTACCTTGTTTCAAATAATTAAATATTGTTGTATACCATTCACTAGAGCTTTTGATAGGTTTTTATAATACTTCTTTGGATTTAGGTTCGGCTGATGGTTTCATAATTGTATGGACAATAAATATGAAATCCTTTGAAGGATCTTGAGGGGATATAAGAGAATTTGCACTTGTCATTGCACCTGCATGTCAATTATCCTTTCGTGGGATGTTATCAATGGTAAATGATTCAAAATTCTCTAGAAAATTAATAATGAGATCCTTGTATTTCGATAATTTTTCATGATTTTCTTGATATGTCCCATTTATTTGTTTAATGACTAATTGTGAATCACCAAATATCTTAATATTTCAAACTCCCAAAGCTAAAATAACATGCAAGCCAACAATTAATGCTTCATATTCTGTCGTGTTGTTGGTGAATAGGAAGTTTAAGTGATAGAATAATGGAATAGGCTTCCCTACGAGTAGGACTATTATAAACCCAACATCAGAGCCTATTCTACACTTAGATCAGTCAAAGTATAATTCCCATGTGTCTTCATCTTTCTAAATATTCCACACATTCTCATCAGGGAATGTTTCTATATTAGGTAATGTGAGGGGAAAAGGAGCATCCACTAAGTGGTTGGTTAAGGTTTGTCCTTTAATTGCTTTTTTGTGAAACAAACTTAATGTCAAACTCTATTAACAACATAACCCATTTAGCTAAGCGTCCTGATAAATCTATCTTATTGAAAAGATGTTTTAGAGGATTGAATTTTTTCATCACATGTATTTCAGCATTCAATAAGTAATGTCTTAGTTTACTTGTAGTGAGGGTATGTGCAGGATCATGATGGGCCAAAAAGTGGCAATGGGAAAAAAATTATAATTTGCATCGACCCAAAAACGTGAAAATCTTGAGTTGACTTTTTTCTGGCTTGGGTGTCAGTACATTGCTCCAAAGAAATGCCCAAACCAAGACTTACATATCAGATATTTGATTTGGATTGGATATCCAATTCAAATAGGATATCCAATCCAAATCAGATATTCAATTTGAGCTGCCTATAAATACAAAACAACGGGCTTTTAAAATCATTTTAATTATTTTGAAGAGGCTGTGGGTGCATAATGAGAATGACTTATGGATATCAGATATTCAATTTCAATAGATATCCAATTTCAAAGGTAAGTTTTTGGATTTTTTTTGTTTTAATCAATTTTTCAATTAGATTTGTATAATTTTAAGTAGTTTTTTATGGATTTTGTTTTTTTAAAGTAGGGTTTTTTATTGTTTTTTATTAAAAACTAGAGTTTACAATGGATTTTTATTAAAAATTAATGTCTTTTATGGATTTTGATTAAAAACTAGTGTTGTTGATGTATTTTTATTAAAAACTAGAGTTTGTTATGGATTTTTTTGAAAAAGTAGGGTTTTTTTACAATAATTTCATTTATATTATGTAATTTCAATTAGATTAATTATTTTTTAACTTTAATAAGGTATTATGGCTAAGAACAAAAATGCACAAATGCCAAATGCTCCACCACCTCCACAACCATCAATTGAAGACTTATTTGGTGAAAAATTGGAGCAATTGAGGGGCATTTATGAAGTTTATAAGACAATCCCTCGATTATTCGAGATGACAAACACATTGAAGGAAATAATTAAAAATATAGAAACCCTCTCCACCCAACATAATGCCTTTCATTCATGGCAAGAAGACATGAGGGAATATTACACATGTGGATTCTCTTATGATGATGTGAAAGATCTCCAAATAACCAAAGCCCAAATAGCCTCTTTATTTGTTAACCCACGCACCGGTTTTCCAGTTAATGTTAATAAACCAAAACTTTCTATAAAATGGTGCATGAATAGGGAAATTGTAGATAAATTTTTGGATCATTGGTGTATGGTTTTTGATAAACCACCGAACAACAATTGTGATATACCATTTCACTTTATTAAAAAAATATGCATTGAGTTTGTGTTAGGGAATCATGTCAATTACTTTGACATTAAACCCTTCTAGGGCGTCAGTGGAGGTATGCCCCAAGATAGACTAGGGGTAGTTAGAGTAGTACCACACCCATATGTTCCCCTTCCTCCCCTTCCTCCACCAACTCCAGTATATCATCTAGATATTATCTAGGATGCAACCACACTGACTATCCAGGCTATTCACTCTTTGAGTGGTCTTTTGGTTTTACATGCTTCTACAGTAGCTCAGCCACATTCTGGTGATGTTGGCGATGGCTCGAGTGCTACTGCATCATCCTCCTTAGGTCCACATATTTTTGTGCCACCAGATATGTTTGGGTCTTCTTGTACATAGTATATGTCTAAGGAGGAGCTCACATAGGTGACTGATAGCACCCTTAGGGCCATTTCATTTGGCCTCGACATGCACATAGTATATATTTTTGCACTCACTCATTTACATTTTTTTATTATTTACTTGCTTGTCATTTGAATTATCATTAATGAAATTATATAATAACTTATATGTTTATCTTATTTTCCTCTTGTAGGAAATACCTAGTGCGAGCGAGGTGTAGCCTTGTCTAGACTATGGAGGTGAAATATTAGATAAGGGGAAGGTAATTGAACTCAAATTGATTGAATTAATATTTTTAAGATCTTATATTGATTATACATACATTGACATAGATTGGTAGTTTCATATGTACTTGTCATTTTTATGTACAAGTGGTTATGAGCTATACATCATTGTTGACAAGTGTCACAACACCTAAAGGAGTAGGTATTGGAACACCTCAAGGAGTAGGTTTTGAAACACCTCAAGGAGTAGGTGTCATAACACTTGAAGGAGATAAAGAAAAAGATCAGCCTAAAGAGGTATGTGTTTATTTTATTTTGTGTTTGGTAAATATGTTCCTATTATCGACAATCGTATGCTAACTTGGATCAATTTTATGTTTTTGTTTACATATATAGAATGATATTTCAAAATTTGGTTTGGTTGGTTCTTTGAGAGGGGCATATTCTAGGACTCCTGACCCTTTGAAGAGACGTATATTTCAGGTAATCAAGATTTCAATTTTGGAGTTTAATTAAAATTCAATGTATATTGATTTTGATGTTAATTATTTGATTTTAAATTATATAGTATAACTAATCTCAATTGTGGTTTGAATTTTTCTTGTACATCTACCTTTAGAGCCAAAGAGTGCTTCAAAGAGGCTCCATTTTGATGATCCACTAGTAGTTTAGGATGAGATAGACATTTTGGCATGTAAATTTTGAATAGATATTGAGATTGCATATGCCACATTTTGTAAAAATTTGTTTGATTTGGCATCATGCCATTTTTGTATATGGACATACACTTGATTATTGGATAATTTGATATATAGAAGTTGACAATCAAATTTTAATTTGTTCCTCATGTGCATGATTAACCTCTTTGAAAATTTAATCTTGAGCAATGGTTAAATATCAATGTACAATAGCATAAAAAAGAATGGTTATATTGTGTAGTTTATATTCATATCGCTGATTACATTGTATTTCACATCTTTCAAACTCAAAGCATTACTTCACATTGCATAACTAACAACTAGATGTTGATGGATGAAAAATTTTCAATTACAATATAGTTTTTACAAAGTCAACCTAAGTAGTTATGCAATTACTTCACATTACATAACTAATAACTATGAGCAGCTATCAATTGCATTCTCTTGTCATGGAATTATATGAGACCAAATTTCTTTGAGGCTTTTTTTCAAATAGTCCACTACCTTGTCTATGCTACCACATTTTTCATACATGTCTACCAAAGCTTTTTATCAAATAGTTCACTAGCTTGTTGGTACGGCTTATTGGAACTTGTATGCTCTGACCTCACTCAATCTTGAAACCACTTCATTCCCTCTTAATTTTGTTTGCTTAAACTTAAAACATCATTGTATTATGCTGCCCCATAATTTTTCTTACACTTTCTTTGTAAAATCACCAATTTTTCCTTGTTTTTGCCCCTTCCAACTAGGGTTTCACACTTTTAATCTTCTTGGGTTACTCTTAATCACTCAAACCTCTTAAACACCATTAAATACACATTTTCAAATAGTTTCCAACAAGTTCCAACCTATTTTCATTCAACTTCTCAAAAACATGCTCTCTAGCCTTACTCAAAAGGCACAAAAATATGTGTTTCTTAACAAGGAAACATTCTCAGACCACTCTAATCCCTTTATCACCCCTAGAAACTTGTTCCTATGCCAACCCCTATCTAATTCATTCCCATTCCTCTGAGGTACAACCTATACAGAAGGATGAATGGCCTTGTCAATTCATGAAATCTT
Organism: Sequoia sempervirens; assembly: GCA_007258455.2. Lineage (NCBI taxonomy): Eukaryota > Viridiplantae > Streptophyta > Pinopsida > Cupressales > Cupressaceae > Sequoia > Sequoia sempervirens. Next base: position 267,824,992 of record VDFB02193867.1, read on the forward strand.
ACATGTTTTAGGTGCTCCTACACCATACTCCTTAGGTACAAAATATTTATGCCCCATAAATTAATCCATAGATCTGCTCCTATCTTCTTCACAATCCCTTCAAACCCACTCCAATTCACTTGCATGGAAATCTTCCTTTGAGGGATTTTGTACCCTTCATGCTTTGTGTTGTCTTGGTCTTGCCATGCTTGATCCTTCTCAAATGGATCTTCTTGCTGCTTTTTGTCTTCATTGACACCTGAAAATGGTGTTTCCCAAGATTTGACACCTACACACAAAAATTTAGTATGCAAATCTAAACATCCATACATTAGTATCTTTGTTCCATGCTCTTCCATGAGCTTTTTCCAACTACACATGTATCTCTACCCTTCAACTCTTCTCTTCACAATCTTTCTCAAGTTCTTTATGGTTAGAACCATCCCCATAGTAGCATACATATGCCACACAACCAAATATGACAACCAAGGACAATCCCCTATCCTAACACCATATTCCTCAAACTCTTCTTCTCTAGCCTTCACTAGGCCACTCACCATCAACTCTTCCTCTCTATTTTCCCACCTAATCTACTATTTGCAAGATTACACATTTGAAGGTTAACAGGTTGAGAGATTAGGTGTGATATATTTATGCTAAATAAGGACAATCAAGACCATTTAAGGTGTATTAAGTTGAAGTTTTGAGTCTAGGGGTCCAATATTCCAAAAATGCATTCTTGCTTCAAAATTGTCGAAATTGCCATGTAGTATTTTGAAGGAAAATTATTAAAATTGTAAAGGGAAGTGTATGATAGGAGTCTAGAAGTTGTGGTAGGGTTGAAATAAAGGTTTTTGATTAGCTTTACTAGTCATAGGTGTCTTGGAGAGAAAAGTTGCATAAAAGTGCATTATTAACAAAAAGTTGTCAATTTTAGCAATTTTTAAGAAAAATGAAGGGTCTTGGTCATTGAAAAGGTGGTTGTGGACATTGGGGAGTCTATTTGAATTCAAAACATGTATATAAATCTCTTCAAGGTTAAAAAATAGGTTGGTTGAAGTCAATTTTATGAATTCCAATACAAAAGCAACATTGATTTCTATAAAATTACTAGTTTTTTGCAACAAGCTATGGTATCATGGCTTTTTTTGCACAAAAATCAGTGTTGGAGTTCAGTTGGAGGCTGAAAACAACTTGTAAGGGCATAAATAGATCTTGTTCTACAACTCATATGACCAAACTGACTATTCCATCATGTCTAGATGGGTAGGTTTAGGTTAGGTATGGTCCCCTTTTGCACCCAAACAAGCCGAAGTAGTCTGAGCTACATTCAATTGGCGAAATCCCTTAAGAGTCCAAAGTGTAGAAGGGAAACAATATTTGATGGACTGTTACTCAAAAACCATGATGCTTGCAGACTCTTCATCTGAGGCTATGGGATTGTGTTGGGACCATCTACAATAACCTCTCATTTTTTTCTATCTCAGATGCATTTTCCCATGGTGATGAGTTTTTAGTTGAGGGAAAAGTTGTCAGATGCAAGCAGTGTAAAGTTGCAAAGTGGTGCAACTTTCATTCTCCAATGTGTACGACCAAACGAACTATTCCAACACATTCAGATGAGTATGTTTACGCTTGGGATGGTCCTCTTTTGAACCCAAATATGTCGAATCACTACGAGCTACATTGGACCGACGATTTCCCTTAAGAGTTCAAAGTGCTAAAAAGAAGAAATATTTGAAGGGTTATTTCTCAGAAACCATGATTTATACAGAATTGTCATCTAAGGCTATGGGATCATGTTGGGACCATCTACAATAACCTCTCTTAGTTTGTGCTATCTCAGAGGCATTTTCCCATGGTGATGACTTTTTAGTTGAGGGAAAAGTTGCCAAATGCAAGCAATGTAAAGTTGCAAAGTGGTAAAACTTTCATTCTCCAACTTGTATGGCCAAATGAACTATTCCAACACTTTTGGATAGGTACATTTACACTAGGGATGGTCCTCTTTTGCACCCAAATATGTTGAATCACTCTGAGCTACATTGGACCAATGATTTCCCTTAAGAGTCAAAAATGCTAAAAGGAAACAATCTTTGACGTGTTATTTCTCAGAAATTGTGATGCTTATAGAATTTTCGTTTGAGGCTATGGGATTGTGTTGGGACCATCTACAATAACCTCTCTCATATTTTTCTATCTTAGAGGCGTTTTCCTGTGGTGATGAGTATTCAGTTGAGGGAAAAGTTGTCAGATGCAAGCAGTGTAAAGTTGCAAAGTGGTGAAACTTTCATTTTGTAACTCGTATGACCAAAAAAACTATTTCAACATGTCTGGATGGGTACTTTTACACTAGGTATGGTCCTCTTTTGCACCCAAATATGCTTTATCACTCTAAGCTACAGTGGACCAATGATTTCCCTTAAGAGTCCAAAGTGCTAAAAGGAAACAATCTTTGAAGGGATATTTCTCAAAAGCTGTGATACTTATAGACTCTCCGTCTGAGGCTGTGGTATCATGTTGGGACCATCTACAATAACCTCTCTTGGTTTTTTCTATCTCAAAGTAATTTTCTCGTGGTGATGAGTATTCAGTTGAGGGAAAATTTGTTAGATGCAAGCAGTGTAAAGTTGCAAAGTGGTGCAAATTTTATTTTGCAACTCATACGACCAAATGCACTATTCCAACATGTATGGATGGGTATGTTTACACTAGGTATGGTCCTCTTTTGCACCCAAATACGTCGAATCACTATGTTCTAGATTGGACTGACGATTTCCCTTAAGAGTCCAAAGTGTTAAAAGGCAACAATATTTAAAGGGATATTTCTCAGAAACTGTGATGCTTACAAACTCTTTGTCTAAGATTATGGGATCATGTTGGGACCATATACAATTACCTCTCTCATTTTTTTCTATCTCAGATGCGTTTTCTCCTGGTGTTGAGTTTTTAGTTGAGGGAAAAGTTGTCAGATGCAAGTAGTGTAAAGTTTGAAAGTGGTGCAACTTTCATTCTGCAACTTGTACAACCAAGTAGACTATTTCAACACATCTAGATGGGTACATTTATGCTATGGATGGTCCTCTTTTGCACCCAAATATGTTGAATCACTCCAAACTACATTGGACCAGTGATTTCCCTTAAGAGTCCAAAGTGCTAAAAGTCCATACCATCTATTGTACAGTCTATAGCTTGATGGTATGGCCATTGTAGATGTTATTAGGAATGTATAAGGTGAATATGTGGGTTTAAAGAGCTGGAAAGGTCTATAGTTGAGTTGGTGAGTTGCCATGCATGGAAAAAATGAGTGAAATTAGGTGAAAAATGGTGGTTACAACATGCTAATGTCAATGAAATGTGGGGGCAGTAAGATTTAAGGTTGGAGATCAAGCTTTTGCAAGTCCTAATAGACATGTTTGATGAGTTTATAGGGTGTGGCAAGGTTTGAGAAGTTTTTAAATATGAGTCTCTTTGTAAAATGGGCCTATTTTAGTGAAGTTGCAGCCAAGTTTGGGTTTGAGGATCAAATTGGAGTTTGAATCATCTTTAATTGTAATTGTGTTGTTTAAAGCCACCTAGCTCTTGCATCAAAAAACTCTTACCCAAATAACTTGAACATCATGCACACCCAAATACCTTGTTTCCACTTTGCCTGATCAAAGAATCAATTACATTGGAAATGACCTTCACATGACCTTTTTACATTTTTGTTTTTGGAAAAAGTGGCTAGCCACTATAATTTATTATATATAAAGAGGGGATATTACAAAACATGGTTCAAACGAGCATACCGATAGGAAAGAACTAGGAAGAAAACCTCTTATTGTAGCTTGATTAAGTACAAAAAACTCTTATACAATTGTCCGAATAATAGTAACAAAGCATACACCAATATGACTATTTCAACCTATGAGTTTCCAAAATACAGGCCCCTTTACATTTTAAACATACCCTTTATACAATTCCATACATTTGACCCATACTTCAAAAAACATCTCTAGATATAGATTATGCCCTTACACAATTATGACCTTTTTACATTGTTTCACATTTCAAAATTCAAATTTTACAAAATTTTCCTATTCAAGGCATTAAGGGCGTTGTCTTCCACATGAGTAGTATGTTGATGTTCTGGAGTGACAAGCACCTATAAAAACCATCAAGGTAGCAATTAAACTACATACAATAGAAAAAATTCTTAGAATAACCAATCTATATTATTGTAATCTGTCGTATACCTCTCTGAAAGGATCAGTGGTGCCTATTGTTGTAGTAGGTCCATGATCAATCATGCTAGGAATATTGCAAAAGTTGTTAAATGATAAATCTATATTTTCAAAATAGAAAAGATGCTTAGACTAACAAATCTATATTAATCTAAACAACTTGAATGATGATGAATTGGTAATGCAAACTATAAAAGATGCTTAGAATAACCAATCTATATTATTCTAAATGACCTAATTGATGATGATATGGTAATCCAAACAATAAAAGATGCTTTGAATAACCAATCTATATTATTGTAATCCATGGCATACCTCTCTGAAAGGATCAAAGTTGGCTATTGTTGCAACAGGTCCATGATCAGTCGTGCCAAAAATATCACAAAAGTTGTCAAATGATAAATCTATATTGTCACAATAGAAAATATGCTTAGAAGTAACAAATCTATATTAATCTAAACAACTTGAATGATGATGAATTGGTAATGCAAACTATAAAAGATGCTTAGAATAACCAATCCATATTATTCTAAATGACCTAATTGATGATGAGATGGTAGTGCAAACTATAAAAGATGCTTTTAATAACCAATCTATATTATTATAATCTATGGCATACCTCTCTGAAAGGATCAAAGCTAGCTATTGTTGCAATAGGTCCATGATCAATCATGCCAAAAATATCACAAAAGTTGTCAAATGAGAAATTTATATTATTACAATAGAAAAAATACTTAGACTAACAAATCTATATTAATCTAAACAACCTGAAGGATGATGAATTGGTAATGTAAACTATAAAAGATGCTTTGAATAACCAATCTATATTATTTTAATTTGTCACATGCCTCTCTGAAAGGATCAAATTTGGCTATTGTTGTAGTAGGTCCATGATCAATCGTGCGAGAATATCGCAAAAGTACATACAAAATATCACTATTAAAGACACTTGCATTGTAATAGTATACAAAATATCAGTATTAAATAAAGAACACTAATGAACTTAAGAATAATGAACCTAAGCATTGTACCTTCCATTCTTGAATATGCTATTCAAGTGTGCCTAAAGGGTCATCTCTTTGCTTAAGAGTATCCAATATTGCTTCATGATCAACATTACTAAGTGTCCATAGTTGTTTTGTCTTTGGTTTGGCATGATACTTGAACAACTTAACATTTGTTGCTATAACAAGGTGTGAATACATGAGAATGTTTTTGTGTTTCTCGTAGTCTTCAAATGCAGGTATGCCATTCTTTCTAATCATGTATGTTCAAGTTCCTGCAACCACAACTGAACCTATAGGATACATGAACCCATCATCATCTTCCATCGGTTGTGTTAGCTTGTGCTTTACCTGCACACATCGAGCCAACCAATAGTTTGATCTCTTTTCATTCCCCTGCAATGCAACAACTACAAAAACATGTCCCAGTTGTAGTATATTTAAAAGTCGGTCATAATCAAGTGAACTTTCCATTGTGTCATTTGTCATGGATATAGTTTGAGATAATGGAGTTAGATACTATGGAACCCATGTATCCACCCACTCACACTAAATACAAATCTGACAAAAACAAGCCAACTATCATGTCCAAATGGTCCATGTTCTTGCATCTGAGCTTCAAAATGAATGCATCTTTGAAGAATCTTTGATTGTATGAAAATCCAATCTTCCTCCCACTGTGCCCTCCTCAACCAACCAAAAGAATCTATGCATTGTTGAATAAAGTGTCCCTCCCTGTGACAATGTTGAACTACACCAATCAACAATAGAACGTGCATCACTAAATTTTGCTCCTGAAATATTCAATTTCTCCTTAACTAGAGCTCTCTTGACTTGACATGTGCAGTTATCTAACCAAATGAGATGTCCACCTAATGCTATATCATGCTCCTACAAGAAATCGAAAAAATGTAGAAAAAATGTTGGACATACTCGGACGAGTGAGATTTATCATCACTCATATAAAAATGATACTCTTTGATTATCTTTCAATCCTCCTTTGTACTATCAGGTGCATGTCTAAATGTTATGTGGACAAAAATAGCAATATGAATGGAATTGTAATATTGAGATTGTACCTCATTTTGTGGTTGCAATGTGTAGTTTTCTGCAAAATCAACAACTGATATAATAGTGCCAATTGGAAAAGAGTCCTTACACATCCTTAATTGTTGATCCAACCACTAAGACCTATGACTATGCCTTGCATACTTGTAGAAAATATTGTCCTTAAAATCTAAAATAAAATCAGCAACACTACATTCTTTTGTAACCAACTCGCATCTAGAACCTTCACCTCCACTCTACAAAGTATATTTGACTATCTCATATCTCTTTTTCTCAACAAGCTTCTTTCCAAATTCATGCTCGGAACCCTCATGAAAACATTGAACAAACTTTAACAAGCCACCGCATTGTGAGCACTTTGCATTTAAAAAATCACTTCTATAGAAAAAGGAACCATCATCTCTAGAACATAAAAATAGATCTAGCAAGTCCCTTGATGATTTCAGAAGATGCATTGCACCACACTCCTGCAACATTTCATTAGTATCCAAAGTAGAATGGATATAGCATAATAGTTCATGGTACATTGAAAACTCCACATGGTATTTGCAAAAACAAGTATTACGAATCTTAAGAGGCACACAATAAAATGGCTTCAAACATTCAAAAGTCTTTTTTTGAGATTTCCATATTTGGATGTGTTTCAATAAATTTTTTGAACAACATTGTTTGGCTTGATTCCAAGAAATGTTTAGGATGTGGTGTATAGTCTCGATTTCCAATTCTTAACTTTAAAACATCCTTTGCATTGGGTGATAATCTAGAGTTATCATGCCAAAATTGTTGAATTCCTGCTTTACATTATCGGTTAGCTTCTTATCAACACGTGGAAGCCTCCCAGAAAAATCCCATGTATCATTTTGAAGAGGATCATCTATTCTTTCTCTTCTTGCAAGTGCTCTATCCAAATTTTTACGATTTATGTCAAAATCAATACAATTTTGTCTCATAAAGAGAGCCTTTTTCAATTGATGGCTTACTAGGACGGTTGTAATGACTCTCCGAGCAACTCTCTTATCTTTTTCCTTATTATTTTTTTCCAATAGACTTGAGAGAATTAAAAATATTTTTGACAATAATAGAATTTTTTTTGGTCTTCTTGTTCACACAAATCTTCAATTTGGCTAGCAAAGGTCTCATCTTTTGCATCTTTAGCAATTGTACAAAAATTTGGCATTGCTCAATAATGTCTTATAACTAAAATATTGGTTGAAAAGTCTTGTATCCCACAACCAAATAGTTCATGTTGAACTCTTGCCTTCAAAATTGTTTATAATGTTCTCATCAATTTCAAGTAACCATTTAGGGGTTCTTGAAGGTCTTGAATTTGGAATATGTCTTTCTTACACACAAGGTTCTTCATTTCTCATGTAATTTGGTGAAACATAATTTACACTTGCTTCAATTTTATGTTCAACATCTTCATTTCTAACATTGTCACCTTAAACATTTTCAATATAAATTTGAATAATTTCATTCCCAATTTCAATATCACGTTCAACATCTTCAATTCCAACATTTACACCTTGAACATTTTCATTATCAATTTCAATATTTTCATTCCTAATTTGAATATCATGTTCAACATCTTCACTTCCAATATTTTCACCTTGAACATTTTTGATATCAATTTGAACATTTTCACCTTGAACATATTCATTTTCCTCTTCACTTGAAAGACCATAGGGCTCAGGTTCACCAATATTTAACATACCTTGTCTTATCTTCCTATGACCTTCTCTATCTATTTGTCTATATGCTTCAATTTGTTCTTTTGTAAGATTTCTCTTACGTTTTTGCTTCTAACGAGTGCTGCTCCCCATTATAACTCATAAAAGATGCTAAAAAATCATTTCTTATGACAAATTTGAGTAGAAGATGCTCCAAAAAGTTGATCTTTGTCTCTTCCTATCTAAAATTGTGTGTTTGTCACTTGCAAAGCTTTCAAATACAATGTAGGGTCTATTAGAATGCACAAAATGGCCCATATGGGGTTTCTCTATGGCCCACAAATCTGATATCCGATATAATCTGATATCTGATTTGAAAAAAAAAATAAAATGTTTTGTAACGGTATGATTTTAGTTCCACAAATTGGATATCTGATTCAAATCGGATATTCGATTTGTGCACACATAGACCTAAGGGTTAATGGTAGAGGGTAGAGGGTTTAAGGTTTAAGGGTTTAGGGTTAACGGTTAAGGGTTTGGGTTATAGGGTAGATGGTTTAAGGGTTAAGGGTTTAGGGTATAGATTTTAAGGTAGATGGTTTAAGGTTTAAGGGTATAGGGGAGAGAGATAGATGGAGTGAGTGAGTGAGAGAGAGACCTAAGAGAATGAGAGGGCATATGAGGTTGATACTTGAGAGAGAGAGAGAGATTGGACTTGAGATAGACGAGAGAGCGATAGAGAGAGAGGGTGGGAGAGAGTTGGAGAGAGTCAGAGAGGGTGGGAGAAAGTGGGAGAGAGAGAGAGTGTGAGAGAGTGGGAGAGAGTGGAGAGGTGGGAGAGAGTGGAGAGTGGGAGAGAGTGGAGAGAGAGGGAGAGAGTGGGAGAGAGTGGGAGGGTGGGAGGGTGTGAGAGAGGGAGGAGAGAGGTGAGAGAGGTGGAGAGAGTGGAGGGGTGGAGAGGGAGGAGAGAGTGGGAGAGAGTGGGAGAGTGGGAGAGAGTGGGAGAGTGGGGCAGGAGAGGTGGAGAGGTGGAGAGAGTATGAGAGAGAGGGAGGAGAGTGAGAGAAAGTGGGAGAGAGGGTGGAGAGTGGGAGAGTGGGAGAGGTGGGAGAGGGTGGGAGAGAGGAGGGAGAGAGTGGGAGGTGTGGGAGAGGAGTGGAAGAGTGGAGAGAGTGGGAGAGAGGAGGAGAGAGTGGGAGGGAGTGGGAGGTGGGAGATGGGAGAGAGTGTGGGAGAGAGTGGAGGAGTGGGAGGTGGAGAAGAGTGGGAAAGAGGGAGGGAGAGAGTGGGAGAGAGTAGGAGAGGGTGGGAGAGAGTGGTAGAGAGAGGAGGGAGAGAGTGGGAGAGTGGGAGGGAAGGATGGGAGAGTGTGGGAGATGGTGGGAGGGAAGTGGGAGAGAGTTGGAGAGAGTGGGAGAGAGGGATGCAGAGAGTGGGAGAGAGTGGGAGAGTGGGAGAGGTGGGATAGAGGGAGGCATAGGATAGAGTGTGAGAGGGTGGGAGGGAGTGGGAGAGAGTTGGAGAGTGGGAGAGAGGTGGGAGAGTAGGAGAGGGTGGGAGAGAGGGTGGAAGAGTGGGTGGGAGAGTGTGGGAGAGAGTGGGAAGGAGAGAGTGGGAGAGAGTGGGAGAGAGGGTGGGAGATAGTTGGAGAGAGTGGGAGAGAGTAGCAGAGGGTGGGAGAGAGTGGGAGAGAGTGTGGGAGGGAGTGGGAGAGAGTGGGAGGGGAATGCGAGAGTGGGAGATAGTGGGAGAGAGGGTGGGAGAGAGTGGGAAAGATATAGAGTGAGTGAGAGAGAGAGAGACTTGAGAGAGGGAGAGGGCTAGTAGGAGGGAGAGAGAGAGAGAGAGAGAGAGAGAGAGAGAGAGAGAGAGAGAGAGAGAGAGAGAGAGAGAGAGAGAGAGGGTTAAGGGTAGAGGGTAGAGGGTTTAATGGTTAAGAGTATCTAGGGGAAAGAGATAAAGGGAGTGACTCTGAGAGAGAGACTTAATAGAGGGAGAGGGGGTAGGAGGGAGAGAATTGAGAGAGAGGGAGTGGGAGAGAGAAAGAGGGTATATATGGTTAATGGTAGAGGGTAGAGGGTTTAAGGGTTTAGCGTTTAAAGGTTTAGAGTTTATGGTTTAGGGTTAAGGGTAGAGGGAGAGATATAGAGGGAGTGAGAGAGAGAGAGAGATACATGAGAGAGGGAGAGGGTGTTAGGAGAGAGATACTTGAGAGAGATAGAGAGTAGAGGGTAGAGGGTTTAAGGGTTAAGGGTTTAGGGTAGAGGGGAGAGAGATAGAGGAAGTCAATGAAAGAGAGGGAGGGAGTGGGAGAGAGATAGGAGTGATTGAGTGAGAGACTTGGGAGAGAGAGAGATGGAGAGAGAGAGGGAAAGAGATAATATTTAAATATTATACATAATAATATAATATATTTTATATTAAATACATAATTTTGTAATAGATTATCATAAATTGTATATTATATATTGCATTATAAACTATATTGTATATTATATATTAAATTATAAACATTATTGCATTTTTTAAATCATATATTATAAACTGTATAACATTTTGTAAACTCATATCTAAAACATATCGGATATTTGATATGTTTGACACAAAATTTAATGCCTAGGGATTAGCCTCATGCTTGCTTTGGAATTTGGTTCGGACCTACCAATCCTAAGAAGTCAACACAAAAAATGTGTTTAACAACTTACCTTGCTTTTCTAGACTTCACCCATGTGGCTAATGATTTTTTTTTTACCCAAAAATTATGAAACGAAAAGGGTTTGTAAAGGAGCTTCTCAGCTTTCCACCAATATAAATTATACTTTACTTTGAATCTAATAAATAATAATTATTCATTTTCTATTAGAATTACGACTAAAGTCCTAATTGATAGCCTGAATGAAAAACATCTATAGCTTTCAAATGGTATCACATTTTTTTAATCCAAAACACGTGTCACATTCTATGCTTTGCATACTATAGGATTAAAAAAAAATTGAATTTCGTGAAGTTTTGACCAAGTTAAGGTGGTCAGACATACAAGTTTTTATATTTTTAAAAAGTTGTAATAAAAAATTCATAGTTAATTATTTACTTGGAAAAAAATTACAAAAAAATATGCATCACATCTAGACACGAGTCCTCTACTTCTATCTAAAATCTTATAAAAAAATATTATCATTTTATTATAGTTAGGGTCGTCAGATAGACACCTACTTATTTTTTCCCTGAAATTTAAGTACTACTGCATTGAAATTTCAAATTTTCACCAAATAGATTTTTTTTTAGAAAAATAAATCTAGTAGTTTAGAAACTACATTCAATTTTCCACGGATTCTATTCTTACATATTTTTGAAATAATATAGATAATTTATTCAAATTTTTACGTCAAGTTGCCTAACTCTGATTTTTCTGAATTTTCATTGCCACTTAAGGGCCTATTTTTTCCATGATGATCCTGCACATACCTATGAATACAAGAGCTAAACATTATTTTTCTATCATTATGTATAGTTTCTCATAATCAATCAAAGTTCAACTAATGTAATAAATAGGATGCTCTTTACCATTTTTGTCTTGTTGAGCCAACAATGTTGTAAGAGCATGGGCTAATGCTGCTGTGTAAAGGATGAACAATTTGTATTGTATAGTAGGTTGTAAAATAGGTGGAGTAATGAAATAATACTTCAAGCTCTCAAAATCTTGTTTACAATCCTTGTTTCAATCAAAGTGCACATCTTTCTTAAGGAGATGTGTAAATGGCAATGTTGATGCTACAAAATGATGGATAGCTTGAATTCTTCCTTGTAATGTACACAATTGAGAGATGTTTCTAGGAGGTGGCATGTTAACTATAGCATCAATTTTATTTGTGTCCACCTCGACGCCTCTGTGAGATACAATAAAACCTATAAAATCTCCACTATCTACACCAAAGACACTTTTTTGGATCCAATCTCATGTATTTTTGTATTCACTCAAAGATCTTCTGGAGGATATTCACATTGTCTTTTCTAGTTAAATTTTTGGCTAGAATATCATCAACATAGTCTTCCAAAATCTTATGTATGTAATCATGAAATATTAATTTCATAGTTTGTTGATATGTTGCTCCTGCATTCTTCAATCCATAAGGCATCAAGACCCAACAAAATGTTCCCCAAACTATTGTAAATGTTGTTTTTTATTGATCTTGAGGGTTGATGAAAATTTGATTGTGTCTAGAAAATCCATCCATGAATGATAAAAAATCATGTCTTGTAGTCGAATCTACTAACATGTCAATATTAGGAAGGGAAAAGCCATCTTTTAAAGATACTTTATTCAAATCACAAAAAAATGTTCACATCCTAATATGATTGTCAAATTTTGCAACTGCGACAATGTTTGAGATCCAAGGAGAATAATCTATAGGTCTTATGAGACCAGCCTCAAGGAGTTTTTCAATTTCTCCCTTAACTAGAAAGGCTATCTTATGATTCATCTTTTGTATCTTTTGTCTAACTAGTATAGCGTTTTCAACAAGGACTATGTTGTGTGTCACTATCTTAGCATCAATTCCTAGCATATTTGAATAATTCCAAGCGAAAAATCAGGAAAGTCATGGAGTAAAATTGTGTGATCTTCTTGTTCTTCATCATCAAGGAAACTTCATATATTAATTACTTTCTCCTTATCATTGATGTCCATTGGTATGTCAATTGTATCTCCTAGAGGAAGTGCACTTGGTTTTGGAAATTCAAAGTTGTATTATTCTTTACTCATGTCCATCTCACTACTTTACTTTTCTCCATCATTTTGTTTAGTGCTAATCATAGCACATGTAACCCATTTCTTTTGAAGAGGAGTAGATGGTTTATCATAAACTCCTAGCATTTGTTTAAAGGCTTCATCATCTTTGAAGTATTCCCATGATGGTTCACAATTTATGTCAAGAAATTTAGGATGTTTCAAGGTGAGATTGATTTTAGGCTTACACATAATAGTGTTGATGTTTAATGAAGGTCTTTTGTTTACTTGTCTTATCTTAGAAGGAAAATATCCCAAACCACTTTTTGTTTCTTACATGTTAGGCTCTACAGGAACACAAATGTCTTGCTCTTTCTTTCCACATCATTTTCCACTATAACCTAGTTACTTCATAAGTTCATAACCTCTCCCATAAAGTCTTTCCATTTCTTTCAGGTTCGTTGCTTGTTGATAATCTATCTCATCAAATTTTGTTGTGTAGCTAGTGTCTTCTTCAAGGGTAGATGAGGTAAACACTTGTCAGTTTTCTTCCAAGTTTTGTGTTAGCATAACCATTGGTTTCTTTTGTTTTTCATCTTCTTTTATTGTGATTATGTATTCTCCCATAAATGAAGGTGTGCACTCCAATGAACCCCAATAATCATCTAATAACTTTGACACTGTTTCTATTTCTTGTTTGTCTTTTCCATAGGTTCTATGTTTGATGTTGGAATCAATGTGTTTAGAGGAATTGTCATTCCTTTTTCAACTTGCTGAAAAAATTCAAGCTCAGGGTCCATTTCAATTTGATATACCCTATTGTTGTATACATACTTCATTATATGATGAAGGGTTGAAGGAACTACATACATTTCATGAATCCAAGGTCGCCCTAAAAGAAGGTTATATGAAAGATTATTGGGCATTAAATGAATAAGGGTTTGCAAAGTAGCCTTTCCAATTGTAATAGGTAAAGTAATCACACTCAATAGTTTTTTTCCCTATGTTATCAAATCCACGAATTGACAAGGAATCAGGTTGAATTTTTGACTTATCCACACCAAGTTTATCCAAAAGTGTGACACTACACACATTAAGAGTAGAACCATTGTCAACAAGGGTTCTTTTTATTCCTAATTTGTTGTAGATTTCTATTATCATGAAGGAACCATTTTCTTAATTCCAAATGAGGTAGCTCATGTTGATGAAAGGTAATTTCTACATTAACTGCATTCATTACTTATATTAGAGCTACCACACCGTTTGCATTTGTACCACAGGGAACCACTACTTATTGTAAAGTTGTTTGAAGTATAGTGTGATAATTAGGTAAATTCTAAATTAGGTCCCATAAGAATATCTTTGCAAGATTATTTTTAAGTTGTTCAACAAAATCATACTCCTTCCCACTATGTGAAGTTAAATGAAGAGCACTAGGAAAAATGGGATTAGGAAAAGGTAAGGTTGTCAGAGTTGGTTTTTTTGGTTGTGGATTGTTTCGAGTGTTGTATGTATGAGCAATGGTATTATTACTTGATTGCTGCAAAAAATGTTCTTAGGTGGATAAAGAGTAAATTTGGGCTTATTTTTAGGTTGAGGTTGTGTGATGGTGGGTAAAGGATAAGTTGATGTTGAATCACATTAACTTATCTTGGTTTTTTGTTTATCATAACAAGCCTTAATGGATGAACCTTGTGAGATGAATTCCTCAAGGGATTCATTTAACATGTCAAAGTCATCACTACTAAAAGGCTTGAGGGTTAGGTTAACTTGGAAAAAGAGATTTGGCATAGTCAAATAAATATACTTTGTCTAAGTGGTTCATTGGTTTAGAGGTGCTTTTGTTTTTCTTTTCTAATGAATGCGAGATGTAATCTAATCTAATTGAAGTATGAACTATTGCTGAAATTGAAAAGTACAAGAATCTAATTCTATACACAATTGCAATGAATGTAAATTATGCTAATTCTAATGATTTGAATGTAACAAAAGTTATGCAAACTAAAACAAAAATATTTTAATAGTAAACAAGAGCACAAAAATAGAGTTTTAAATTCTAGAAATTGTTGTTCAAACTCAGAACTAGGAAATATTTTCCCAGAGAGGCGTATGAGTCCTAGTGAGGATTTATTTCAAAAAATTTAGAAAATTTCAAGTGATTTTTATGCTTTTTATGTTGTATGATTTGTAACCTAAATACAAATGCATATTTTGTATGATTTTCGATGATTTAAGATGCAAAAATTCAAGCTATATGCAAACCTTAGAATGTCAATTAACTAGTGCAAACCCTAATGCAATGTTAATGCAAGGAAGATGTAGGATGATGATGCACTCCAAATCAAAATTATGATGTTCTAAATGCAGGTTCACCAAAATGAAGGGTAGAATTTTGTTATTGAAATCTAGGGCTTGGGACCTAGAATAACAAAACTCCACACTCTCATTCAAGAATGACCCTAGAGATATCAATGAAAAAGAGAAAGAGATCTTGCAATAGGGTTGTCCTTGGGGCTGATTATAACCTACTGAGGGGTTTACCACCAAGCTAGGGCTTGGAAAGAAAAATGAAATGCAAGATGCAATGCTTAACCGTAATATGATGCAATCTTTCACTAAATGACCCAGAAAGTTGTAAGATGAAATGTTTGCACTTGGAAACCTAAAGGAGGTTGATTGAAGCTCTGAAATGTTGGAAATCCTAAAATTTTAGCTTATTGGGACTCATACACTAGTCTGGGCATATCAGTCCTAGATCTGGGTTTTTGTGTAGAAATAAAAATCTGGAAAATGGGTATGTGGAACTACACAAATATAGAAAAAATTCTTATAATGGGACTCATACACCACTCTTGGTGTATCAGTCCTATTTTTCTTTTTTAGGAATTCAAAGTTTAGATCTGCGCTTCAACACTTGTTCTTCTCTTCCAAATTGATTTACAGATTTGAATCTGTGAAAAGACCTATAAGATAGGATATAGACTTGATTTTCTTACAGGGGTTTGCCTCAATCAAATCCCTAGTTTGGTAATTAAACCTTGATAGAAACAATGAAACTTGCATGTAAATAGGAATGTAAACCCTAACCTTAAGTGTGTCTAAGATTAGGAAACCTAAAATGAAATGCAACCCTATTCTAATGTGCAAGAATGAGATGCATGAATGAAGATTGAATGATGAATAACTCACTTTAAGAGACCTATAATCACCCAAATGAACACTAATAATGATTGTACCTTCCTTAGGCTGAATGTAGAGTGACAATGGAGGATAGAATCACTTAGGAAACAAGTCATTAGGCTTGGCTTGATGGATAGTTGCATCTCCCCAACCTAAATCCATCATGATTCACCATAGACAACCATGATCAACCCTTGAAAATGCTAGATCTTGAATGAAAGTGACCTTGAAGACCTGGAAAAAATACTTTATTGCTGCTCCAAGACTTCAACTTTGCTAGCTTTTGAAACTTGAATGCTCTTGTGAACTTGAATGCTTGAAGATTATTGAATGCTTCAATCTTGGAATTGATTTAAAAATGTTTTCTTAGATGAACTAATGAATTAGAAGCTTCCTTATATAGGCATTAACACCTAATTTACCATTATTCAGATCTCAAAAGCTAACATCAACAAAAAATTTAAACTAAAAAGGTAATTTTCCCACTCAAACCCTAAAAAGTCCCCAAATGGGACTCATACACCACCTTTGGCATATGGGTCCCACCTATGGGGACTCATATGCCCAAGGTGGCTTATGAGTCCCACCCTAGATTTTTGTTATGGGTTGCTAAAATTTTGAGTTTCTTTGATGATTTTATTAGGTTTTTAGCTGAAATAAGCCTTGAGATCTAAAATAATGGGTTAAGGGGCCTATTAATGATGAATTAAGGGATATTTAATGCAAGGTTGCTCAAATAGGTCCAAATTGAGTGTGAAATTGTACTACTTTCAAGAGCGTACAATTTTCTACACTATAGCTAGGATGGAAGCCATCAAAATGTTTTTGGCATTTGTAGCACAAATATTTTAAGGTCTATCAAATAGATGTGAAGTTTTCTTTTCTAAATGGAGAATTGGAAGAAGAGGTTTACATGGAACAACCGAAAGGATTTCAGTTATCAGATCAACCAGACATGGTATGTAAGTTGAAGAAGGCACTCTATGGTTTGAAGCAAGCTCTCAAATTTTGGTATGCAAGATTAGACATGTACTTGATACAACAAAGATTCAATAAGGGCTCCACAAATAGTAATATTTACTTTAAATTTGAGGAAGGAAAAATCTTGATAGTAGTTGTATATGTGGATGATATTCTTTGGTGGAAATGAGGCTATGTGTAAGAAATTTTCTGAAGAAATGTAGAAAGAATTTGAGATGTCAATTTTTGGGGAGATGAATTTATTTCTTGGGCTACAGATCAGTCAAACAGATAAAGGTGTTTTCATTTCATAGTCTAAGTATGTCAAAGAGATGTTGAATAAGTTTGGAATGGATGACTCCAAACTGGTATGTACTCCTAGGGTGTTTGGTTGTAAATTGAGCAAAGATGATGATTCACCTAAGGCTGATTAGAGAAAGTATAGATCTATGATTGGTGGACTGCTATATTTGACTGCTACTATATCAGATATCATGCATGCAGTTTGTCTTATTACTAGTTTTCAAGAAGATCCTAAAGAAACACATGTTGAAGCAATGAAGAAAATATTTAGATATTTAATAGGCATATTGGATTATGGTTTGTGGTATGCTAAGGATTTTGATTTCATGTTAGATGCTTATATAGATGCAGATTGGGATGGTTATGTTGATGATAGGAAGAATACAAGGGTGATCCCACAAAGCTGGTTTACAATTTCTGGGAGGAACAATTTTTTGCTGAAATCACATATTTTTAGAAAATATAATGTTTTAAGCCTTAAAAAGTTTTATTTAAAGAATTCCAATTGAAGAGGGTTTGATCAAACTACCTTAAATCAAACCCCCTTGGATAGAACCCTGCTAGTTTTAAACCATACCTATACTGGAGTCTTCTTTACACCTATCAAAATGCTGATAAAAACCCACTTTTGATTTACCTTTTGGGGGATCAAATGAATTCATTTAAAATTTATTTTTTGTAATTATGTAGTACTTATTTTAAGCTTCCCAAAAATTATAATTTTAAATAAATTTTATTTTATTATTATCTTTATTTTTTATTTCTCGTGAATGTAGGATTTTCAACAAAAATCAAGCTCTCTATTCTTCACATGTGGAAAAATAGCAGATTATCAAAACAAAATTCTAAAAAATATGAGTGCACCAGATATTGAAGTCCTTGATCCAACAAAGAGAAAAAAATTGAATTTTGATACATAAAAAAAAAAGTTACGCATTATACGGCCGCACTATGTTTGAATTATAATTGGTTTGACTTTGAAACTTGATTAAAGAAAAAATATTCATTAAAAAAACTATCTAACCAAGGAAGCACTAGATATCAGAGTTATGAATCTAAATTCAAAATAATTAGAATTTTATCCTTCATGGAAAAAAAGTTATGTGTTATACGGTGAGCATCACTTTTTAAAAATGTTGTTTTCTGAAAAAAAATTAGTTTTCAAGGGAGAAGGAAAAAGAAGTTCAATCTAATAACAAAATTTTTGAAAAAATAATATTTAGAATCTATAGAAAAAAATTCATAAAACTCTAGTTTGCATCATCTTCAAATTCCTCACAGTTTAGTCGCTATAGGTGTCCGAAAGTGAAGATTTAGTTACAAAAAAATATTTCAGTGTCTAGTTTGGCCAAAAATTGTAAACCACTATTGTGGGATCACCCACAAGTGGTGGTGCATTCTTTCTTGGATGTAGATTGGTGTCATGGTTAAGAAATAAAGAGGATTTGGTTTCTTTGTCCACTAGAGAGGTTGAGTATATTGCAAAAACATCATGTTGTTTACAAGTATTATGGATGAAGCATATATTGAAGGATATCAGAGTTGTATTTGATGAACCTACATCTATCTTCTGTGATAATACAAGTGAAATAAATATTTCAAAGAATCCAATGATGCATTCAAGGACAAAGCATATAACTACCAGGTATCACTTTTGGAGAGAGAAGCTTATGGAGAATGAGGTGAAGCTTGAGTATGTTCCTACAAATGATCAAATTGTTGACATTTTTACTAAGGCTCTTCCTAAGGATACTTTTGAGTATCTTCAATAGAAGTTGAGGGTTATTTCCCCTCCTTTCTTGAACTATATGCATATAGAGGTGCATCAATCTAGTGGATCTATGTATCTATCTCCTTTCTAGATTGATGTTGGTGGATACCCTTCAGGGAGAGTAAGTAGTATCATGTGTTTTCATTGAGTTGATAATTGAGTTGAGTGTACTCCTAAGGGGGAGTATTTAGAGCAGAAAATTTTTGGTTCAATGTTAAGGAGGGAGAATAGTGCAAAATTTTATCCTTTGCCATTGATTTCAAAGGGGGAGAGAGAATCATGTGAAAAATAACTTATCTACTTAGGGAGAGAAAATTAGGAATGTTGTGTAGGCTATCTAATCTGAAAAATGGGAGAAAGTGTTCAAAGCTATTGTGTGGTCTTTGGTAGCTTTTCACATCTTGTGTTACCATCAATGAAAAATGGGGATATTGTTGTAAGAATGATGGTGTTGTCATTGATGTCAATGGGAAGTCTACTGACCAGTGTTGTCATTGATGTCAACTATGGGATGAAGATGTTGAGGATATTGAGAAAATTGTGAAAAATAGAAAAACAGGTCAAGCATGTGTAGTTGAGACCTTGAGGAAGTGTTGTGGGTACATGGATCTATTGTTTTGTTGTAGAGTCTGAAGATGAGTTGGAATGAAGTAATGAGTTGAGTTGATGTTTCTAGTACTTGGTTTCCAAGTGGTTTTGATGAAATTTAATAAAAAAAAGTAAACTATGTTGTGCAAATGTTTATAATGTTCTTTGATATTACGCTTTGTGTTCTTTTAGTGTTGATGATATGCCTATGCAGATCTTATATAGGTTATTCAAGAGTTTTAGAGGTTACTGTATTCAGGATTTAGGTTTATGGATCATTGTATAGTGTGAGACATTTTCACCAATGTGTGAACCAATTGTTTAGTGATGTTTTTTGGGGTCTATGAGAAATATATTTGCTTTGCATTTCTCCACTATTTGGATTCAAGTTGTGTAGATTTGGGTCATTTCTTATAATTATTTTATCTTTCTATATTCAAGTTTCTACTTGATTTGGTGCAGTACAATGAGAGTTTCATTTATCAGTTTTCAATTAAGGATTATTAGTTATTCTAAGTTAAAGTATTTGTTGATGTGAGTTTGGATGAAGTTTTTGATGAATAATATATAGTTTGTGGATTGTTCTGGATTGATTTCAAGTGAATTATGTTGTTTGGAACTTTCAACTTGATCTAAGGAAGTGTGTACTTAGTGTCTATGGTGTTTTGCATGAGTGTTGGTTGACCTTGTGTTTTACACTACATACAAAGCTTATGGAAGTGTGTTGAAGTGTGTTGGGATCTATTTGGGTCCTAATTAAAGATTTTTGTAGGCCGCCTTTTTTTCCTATCTACTACGGGAATGTTTAGGTGTTGACCTATTTTTAATTTGAATGTATAATGGCTAGTGGTTGATATTAGAGAATTTTTTTGAGTTTAAACTTGATATAAATATGTATGGTGTTGATGTAAGAGAAAGCGAAAATATAGTAAGAAGCAAGATAGATATGAGATTGTTGCAAGTGATGTGTGTGATGTGAAATTGAGCAGAGTAGTGTGAAAATCATGTTAGGGTTCCTGAAGGTAGTGAGCTAAAGGCATCTGATATCTTTCATGTGAGACTATGAAAGTGTGTGAGAAATTGTGGTGGACTCCTTATTGTATTGAGAATTGTTTTCTTTGTGCAACTTTCTTCTTCTATCTTCTTTTTTTCTTTTGTGGCAATCAACCCTAGTTGTGAGCCTTTTTGAATAGTATGTCCTATTATAGCAGTGAGCCCTTTATACTAGTTTCACTATTACTTATATTGTGAGCTAATCCTCACCATGGTTTTTCCCTCATTGGGTTTTCCATATAAATCTAGTGTTCTCATGTGTATAGTATTGTGATTTTAGTTTTTGTTATCTACATTACATGTTCAATCTTTCTAACAAAATAAGGGTTTGATGAATGATTATGGATCTATTTATTGTTGAGGGTTTTGAAGGTTTAATTTCCTACAACTAATTCACCTCCCTCTTAGTTTTCTTGTTCATTTCAATACCTATAGTGTTCCTTTCAATTCCTCCTCTAAAGGAAGAAAAGATCTACCAAAGTTGTGAAAGACCTCAATTACTACTTTGCAAGATGAAAATCATGTGAGAAGAATATAATTATAAAAGAGCATAAATAAAGATGTCATTATATGGCTTGTCAATTGGACAAAGAACATAAAACCTTACCTAATGACCATCCATCCATCCAACCCAATTCTAATGAATTATCTCTCACCCATCCATCCTCATCACTGCTTGAATCTACCCTATCACCTTCACCAAACCATGAAGCTGAACCTTACCTATCCCAACCTAGGAAAAGAATAAAATACACTCATAAATATGATAACACTTGCAATCATGCTGATAATATGCAACCTATTGTGATATTTTCAAATAATGAAGAAGAAGATAAAATAGAAGAACAAAATGAAGACCATAATGAATTAGCTTTTATGTTTTCCAAACTAATGAATTTAAATGGGGGAAGCCATGATGATCCTTCTGATGAGAGTGACTGACCATGGGATTTTCCTTGTATTTCACTTGTTCTAGTTCCTTTGGCGTATTGTGTGCCTTCCATTCTTGATGAGAAAGATTGGGATGCATACATTTTGATTTAGATCAGCTTACATGTGTAGTACTTCTCATGTGTCTTTGTGTGTTTTCTTGCATGTAATGTGATACCTCATGATGTGCTACTTGGAATGCCTTTATTTTTGTTAGCTTTCTTTGGATGACCCTTATTTTTCTTGTTGGAACAGGATACAAATAAAACCAATATGTAGTGACACTCATCTATTTGTATCTCCATTCATCTTTATATTGTGAAAATTGTTGTCTTGTGTTTAATTTTGGGAATGATGCAAGGCATTGAGACATTTAGGTATCTTCCATGTTCACCAAAAAGCTTTGTTATGATGTTTTCATGTGTCATTCATCCATTGTGTTCGTAGTTCCATAAGTATTCAAGGAATGATGTTGATTTCAAGCATAATCATATTATATATTATCTATGGTCTATTCTAATGCCAAATCTATGGATCCCTTATGTGCTATTTTTGTCTTGTTATGTTTCTTTTTTCTAGGGGAAAACCCTTTGTCATGAGTTGTCTTTTTTGGGGATATATCATTGGCAGAGGGTTTCTTAATAAGCTCTCATGACCTTTTTCATATATTGTTTTATTCTACCGTAAAGGCAATTGCTCATAGTTGGTGTTCACAATTACTTTAAGGTGGGGGAATGGACTCCATTATGTGCTTCACTTTGTTCACATGTGTTGAACTTGGTGATACATTTTTGACATATTGATTATTTTTGTAGTGCCTTATCAAAATTACTAGGATTAAATAAGTGCAGAAAGATGAGGGACGAAAAAGTTGCCATTCCATCTTTTGGTCCCAAAAAAGAGAAAATGTAAGCATGTTATAATGAAATTATATTCCATTATAGTTTAATAATAACGCGAGTGCATTATAGCATGCTAACATTATGTGATTTCTCATAAAGAAAGCATGTTATAATGCACTCATGTTATATTTTTCTTTGAAAATGTTTCTTTCTATTTCTGTTCCAATGAAACTATACATATTTTCATGTATATATTCTCAAGATGTTTGAGAATGATTCAGATTTATATGAGTTATAATGCAAATTCTAAATTTTGGAAGATATTATAATTTTTCAAAACTTAGTCAAACTTTAGTAATCAACATGTGTCAAATAATGTCATTAATTAGGAGTTCAAATTTTAGTAACCAATAAGTTGCACCATCTTTCTCTCTCTATCTCATTGATTTTTATCCCTTACACTCTACACCTCTCTCTCTCACTATTTCCATCCCCTTATCAAACTCTCTCTCCCTTGAGCTCAAGAAATACCTCTCTAGCTATCCATACATCTCTTTATCTCTCTCTTCCTTCCTCCCACCCACGTTCCCTTTATACTTCTCTCTATCTAACCTATCCCTTTCTCCCTCCCTCATTCCTCTCTATCTCTCTCTTCCTTCCTCCCACCCACATTCCCTTTATACTTCTCTCTATCTCACCTATCCCTTTCTCCCTCCCTCATTCCTCTCTCTCTCTTCCTTCCTCCTCCCACCCACATTCCCTTTATACTTCTCTCTATCTCACCTATCCCTTTCTCTCTCATCTCACCTATCTCCTCTCCTCCTCATCTCTCTCTCTCTCTCCTCCACTCACCTTCCCTTTATACTTCCCTAGGACTTCTCACCCCCTCCTTTCTCTTTGCTATTTATCTATCTCCTTTCCTCTCTACATTTATCTCACCACTCTCTCTCTGTCCCTCCCTCCCTCCTCTCTCTCTCTCTCTCTCTCTCTCTCTCTCTCTCTCTCTCTCTCTCTCTCTCTCTCTCTCTCTCTCTCTCTCTCTCTCTCTCTCTCTCTCTCTCTCTCTCTCTCTCTCTATCTTCACTCACTCTTTCTGTCTCCTACTCTCTCTCTCTCTCTCTCTCTCTCTCTCTCTCTCTCTCTCTCTCTCTCTCTCTCTCTCTCTCTCCTTTCATCTCTACTTCTCTCTATCTCACCTATCTCTCTCTCCCCTCCATCCTCTCTCTACTTCTCTACATTACTCATCTCCCCCTCTCTCTACCTACCTCTCTCCCTCCTTCCCTATCTACTCTCTCCCCTCTCCCTCTCTACCTTCCTCTTCCTCCTTCCATACCTCTCCTTGTCTCTTTTTCTCACTACCAATATCTCTCTCTACTTACCTCTTTCTACCTAAAGAGAGAGATGGATGGAGGGATGAATAGTGGAGATAGAGAAAAGTAGACAATGAGAGGGGATATATACAAAGAATTATAGAGGGAAGGAGGGAGGGAGAGAGAGGTATGGAAGGAGAGAGATAAAGAGAGATGAAGAGATAGAAAGAGAGAAGTAGAGAGGGAGGGAGGGAGGGAGGGAGGGAGGGAGAGATATATAGAGAGAGATAGTAGTGAGATCTAGAGAGAAGTAGAGAGGGAAGGTGAGAGGGAGAGATACAGAGAGAGAACAAGATAGAGGGATAGGTGAGATAGAGAGAAGTAGAGATAATGAGAGAGAGGGGGAAGGAGGGAGGGTGGGAGAGAGAGGGGAAGGAGGGAGATGTAAAGAGGGATAGGTGAGATAGAGAGAAGTAGAGAGAGATAAGGAGAGATAGATAGAAGGAGAAGGGAGAGAGAATGATGAGATGAAGAGAAGTAGAGAGGGAAGGAGAGAGTGAGGGAGAAAGAGGGGGAGAGAGAGGTAGAGGGAGGGAGGGGAGAGATAGATAAGTAGAGAGGGAAGGAGGGAGGTAGGGAGAGGTAGGGAGGGAGACAAAGGTGGGATAGAGAGGTATTGATGAGAGTGGTAGGGAGTGATGGATTGAGAGGTAGGTAGAGAGGGGGAGAGGGTAGATAGAGATAAGTAGAGAGGGAAGGAGTGAGGGAAGGAGAGGTAGGTCGAGATAGGGAGATGAGAGATAGGAAGATGGGGAGGGAGGGTGTAGAGAGAGAGTGGGGAGGGAGAGTGGGAGGGAGAGGGGGAGGGAGAGGGAGAGGGGAGATGGATAGTAGAGAGGGAATGAGGGAATGATGGAAAGCTAGCGATGGGAAGAGATGTGAGTTATAGAGGTTTAGATAGAGATAGAGATAGTGATAGAGACAAAGATAAAGACAAAAATAGGTAGGTATAGAGAGGGAGAGGGGAAATAAAGAGAAGTAGAGAGGGAAGGAGAGATGGAAGGAGAGGTAGGGTGGGAGAGAGAGGTGAGATAGAGAACAACAGAGAGAGTGTTATAGGGAGTGATGGAGGGAGAGGTGGGTAGAGTGAGTGAGAGGGGAAATATAGAGAAGTAGAGAGGGAAGGAGAGAGGAAGGGAGAGGTAGGGAGGAAGAGGTAGGGAGGGAGGGAGAGAAAGGTGAGAGAGAGAGGTGATATACAGAGAAGTAGAGAGGGAAGGAGAGAACATGAGAGAGAGAGAGGGGGGAGGGGGAGGGAGATGTAGAAAGGGATAGGTGAGATAGAGATAGTAGAGAGAGGGAATGAGGGAGGGTGGGAGAGGGAGAGGGGAGGGAGGGAGAGGTAAAGAGAGATAGGTGAGATAGAGAAAAGTAGAGAGAGAGGGGGAGGGGTAGTAGATGGAGGGAGAGGAGAGATAGAGATAAGTATAGAGGGAAGGAGGGAGGGAGGAAGAGATAGGGAGGGAGACAAAGGTGATATAGAGAGGTATAGAGATAGACAAGGAAGTGACAAAGAGAGAGGGAAAGAGAATAGTGAGATAGAGAGAAGTGGAGAGGGAAGGGGAGAGAGAGAGAGAGAGAGAGAGAGAGAGAGAGAGAGAGAGAGAGAGAGAGAGAGAGAGAGAGAGAGGGAAGAGACATATGGAGGGAGATAGAGGTGAGCTATAGACAATGCCAAGTCAAAAACACTACAATAATGTTAAGCTCTCTCTTAGATATCTAACCATGTAATTGTTTTCACATTTTGAGTATGTTAAGGTTTTCATCTTTAATTTCTTTTGTTAGTATACCCATTTTTTTGTCAAAAACCACTGTGTGGTATCTTTAACTTCATTTTTTAATAATTTATCAAAATTTCAAATACATTACATTTTTAGAAACTAGACTCCATTTTAGACATATTCAAAAAAATGATTTTCAATTAGTTTCCAAAAAAATTAGGGGGGAGCATGCTCAATTTTTTTGTTTTTCAAGATGTGTCCACTTTGAAAACTAGTAAAACAAATATATTCATTAAAAAAATAGTAGACAAATCAAGTTCTAAACTACATGGTGTTAGCTAATTTCTCACTAAAGTGATTTTTAAAATAATACTATGTTTTTTCTAACATTTGAGGCAGGCCACACCATATGCTATGTTATGTTTTATAAAAATATAGTAGTTTATAAAGTAGATTCAAAGCACTATGACTCTTGTTTTTGTTGCATCTTAAAATTTTGATTGCAACTATCTTCAATTTCTCATCGAAGATTAATCTTTCTTAATTTAAAAAAAAGTGGCCACTTAAGACCCCTTTTTGTTCCCCCATCTTTTTGCACTTACCAGATTATAATTCTTGGCATGGTTGACATGATAACATACCTGGTGAATATTGGACTTAACTATCCCTCAAGTGTATTTCTCATTTTCTACTATTGCAGAAACTTGCCTAGTGAATATCAAACTTCACCATGTGTTGTTTCTTAAATCTCTTTTGAAGTGAATTGGAGGATTGAAGGCCTAATTTCTCATTCAAGTATTCAAGTCCTACAATTCAAAAAATTAGGGAAAGTGGATTTTATTGACAATAGAAAAATTCTTGAGATTGAGTTAAGAGGAGAAGAACCTACAAAATAAGAGCAATAGGAGACTAAAATATAATTTTGAGTATATGTTTCCTAGTTTGGGGTGCCTGGTGCCCTTGTCTTGCTATTTCAAACCAAAATTCATATGTTAGGTTCCTTTGTATCTGCTCTTTATTGTTCTTAACTCTTTTTTTTGTTCATCAGTTTCGTATTTTCCAGAAATCATTTTCATTATTAACCTACAAACATATTTACATCATCTAATTACATTAATTATTCAACATCAAATCACACACAACCACCCTAAAAATAAGGACTAAAACCCTGATCCACAATTATATCTCTACCATTGAGGTTAGTAGCCAAGTAGGTGTTTGAGACCACTTTTAGTCCCCCTCCTTGTGATGTTTGAAAGAGTGTGGTTAAGGCCCTAGATCTCGTTTTGGACATCACAGTTGCTTTATGAAATACAAGAGGTATAGGCCTAGGTGAATTTAATAATATTTGAATCAACTATAATATAATGCATGTGTCTAATAATCATAGTAATCACACAAGAGATAGGTCACTATCATGGACCACAATAGATGTATCATCATCATATAACATAGTTGTCTAAGAATTGTACTTGGCTTGGAGAAAGGAAAATGCATCCATTGTAAGTGTATAGCAATATGAACGATAAAAAATGGATTCAAACTTCACCCAAACAAATATGATATTAAATAAATAAAAAAGGAATGAATAAATGGTGAGGAAAAATCATAAGGGTGTGAGATAAAATAGGACATAGTTAGGAAAAAGGAAACATCCATTGTAAAGGATCTAGCAATACAAGCCACACAAAAATGGATCTATACTATAACCAATCAAATATAAAATGAAACCCCAAAAGATAGAAGGGATAAATGGTAAGAAAAAATCTTGAGGGTGTGAGATCAATTATGTTCATCAATTTCAATGAACCAATTAATAGAAAGGAAAGGAAAATATAAATAACAATTACACAAATTATGGATCTAAAATAAAGATGTGGAAATTAAGAAAATATTAAAAATTAGGAATTTAGAAAGTAGGTCAAATCCATAAAGGGATTCAAGAGCTAAATTCACCGATTAATGTTAGGAAATAAATATGTCCTATAAAAAATTATAGGTTGAATAAATACAAATGAGTAATAGTAATAAATAAACATAGATATAAGAGTTGAGTGAGATACTTTACACAAGCATCTTAATAAATAAGTGCTAAGATAAGCAAAATATGACTGGGGGACTTAATTGTAGGAGTTAATGAAGAATATTATGTTGTAGATGATGTCATATGATTTTTGTTTTTTTCTAAATAAAAAATCTACATTAGGGGAGTCAAATAGACTATAAAATTGATTTCTTTTATTCATGATTCCCACATACCTACAATATGAAATCTATAAACATGTGTTTACCTCTTATATCTAAACATGATGGCTCATAGAGATAACATGAGAGCTTAGTGTGCTAGGCATGGGATGCAATTTTCTCCCATCATTTTTCCTTAATTAAACCTTAATATTGATTTTACACAAATTAGAAGACATGCTAAGAAGAATATATATTTCTAGTCTATATTTATCAATGTATATTATGATTCTACATGTTTTTAATAATATAATGTTAAATGTATTTGCATTATCTATAAAATGAACTAATAGTTATCCTCTTATACAACACCCTAGCATGTAGTTTTAAATATTTTTCACTCATTTTGATAAATATAATTATTTGACACTAAGTCAACTTAGGCCCATGTTCACTATTGATTTTAAAAATTAAGGGGTCAAAACCACAAGTGTGATTCTAGTTTCAAATGGGCATTTTCCCACTTGTTATGGATAATCCCTATCCCATACATTTGATCCCCATATCTAGAGGTAGATACACATAGTGTGTGGTAAGATCTGGGACAAGAAAGGGGAATTTGAAGATAGAATCTAGATCCTTGAGCTATATGAAGTTAGTTTCATTTAAAATGGATAAATTTTACCAAAATTCTATGTAAAAATATATTAATTATATAGAGGATCATTACAATAAGACCAACTAGTCAAAGTGGGTCCAAAGCTAATAATTAAAAGCATTAAAAATAGACTTTTTCACCCTTACACATTTAAAGAGATTGACAATTTGAAATATGCTTAAAAATTATAAAAGAATAAAATCTAAAATAGAAAAATACTTTGAAAATCTTACACGGGTGGATGAATGGCCTTGGCTTTAGGATGCAATCAAGAAACATGGTTCCTTAAAAAAAACACCTCATGGCCATGGAAACATGAAACAATGATAAGTTGTGTTTACAATTGTAGATTTGAACAAAATAAACATAATCAAATATCTCACTTTCAATTTATGTGAATGTAATGAGATTTACCAAATTATGGGAACTAACAGTATAAGCAAAGGTATAATATCGGGAATCTACTGAATGCAAGAAGCCCCGTGGAGGAAGCTTCATACGTGTTCTCTAGAAGGGAAGGGGTCTTTCAATGGCTAGTGATATGTTTTAGTGGCTCTAGGAAAATTCACCATCAGCAATTCACTGATGGAAAATTATTGTCAATAATTCACCATGGGAAAATTCACCACCATGAAAAATTAACTGCCAAAAATTCATGCAATTAATTTTTTATGCAGTGAATTTTCCCACAGTGCATTGTTAGCTGTGAATTTTCCCCTAGTGAATTGTTGATGATGAATTTGCCATATACCATATTTTAGTAGCTCAGTTTTGCTCTTCGCTTCTATTGATTTCTCCTTACACGGAAATTTCATGGTTATATATCTCCCATCATTTATTCACCAATGCTTGATCTTCTCCCTCAATCCATCAATATGCTAGTTTTTTTTTTTTTTTTTTTCCATAATTTTATTGACTGGTAGTAGTTTTGATGGACTCTTTTTAAACATTTTTATTGTGAATGAAGTGTAATAGAAGATTCAATGCACGTATAAATACGTCATCTTTTTATCCTTTTTTTTTCCACTTCCTTTCTTACTCGTCGAATCCATGGAAATCAATCACAATCTTATTGGCCGGCAGGTTAACAAGTTTCTTTAAATACCTTAAATATAATGCAATCAACGTCACTATCATGCAGGTTTGTAAGTCAAATGTGTATTAATGAATGAGTACAAATTGGTAACAGTAAATATATTCAATCATGTGTTTGGTACGCAGTTTAACTATAAATTTACATAATATAATGATCACATGAATTTCTAGGTCAAATATAATCTAACAACACAGTACATATAGAAAATCTTATGACTAATTGACAATCACAACTGGATCGCAGGATTTATATATGCACGCTTCTGAATTTCTCTATTCCCTACTGAGCTACGAGGAAAGTCAGATTGAAAGCGCTTGATTCAAAGCTTCCCCGCCTCGGAATTCTGGAAACGTGTTTTTAATTATTTCAACCAACAAATCTGGAAATCAATTAGTGGATGCGGATCACATCAGGGTCGGTACAGGAGAGTTGAAAGCATTGCTTAAGACGGTCATGAAATTGACAGTTCAAAGCTCCAACAGTGGTCATGGTATTGCTAAGTGTTAATTGTTTGGAATTAGAGAGTTAGTATAGCAGTGTCGACCGTTTCTCCGTTTTTTTCGGTTTCAAGAGAAATGTTTCAATATTTTGGTCAACCTGTTTTGGCCTCCCATAGATAAAAATCCATAAATACCCAGTCTAGAGTTTATAGTCAAAATAAGAGGTTAAAAGCAATTAAAGATGATATCATACTTAAATCAAATTTGTCAAAGAGATTTATAAGATGGATTTTTCTATTGGTATATATCTATCATTGTTTATTTATTAGGTTCGGAGACTTTATGCTTTTTTTTCAATCATTCTCTAAAAGCTTTCTTAGCTAGAGTAACTAAATTTATTTCTCATTACTTTATTGACTATAGTTAAACATGCAAGATTTTCTTATATATGATGTCAAACACTTTTGCTCTTGATATTTAAGGAAGGTTTCTAAAGATTGTAACAAATCAGTAAAGAGAGACCAAAATCTTTTATATAAGTCATAAAGATGTGCATATGTAAATAAAATGATCCGTAGTCTCTACCTCCTAAAAGCTAAGTTGACATTTTCATTTCCCTTTTGGAAAGTGGTGATCTCAATCCTCAACTAATAGGATCTGACATGCATTTGGCTAAAGGGAAGTCTAAGTCCATGAGACCAACAATGCCAAAGGTATTATGCAAGGATAACCTCTCCATCACCTATTTTGGAAAATGTGGGTGCATAATATACTATTTTTGACCTAGTGGCCTAGGTGGAGAAATTCAAGTATATTGGATGTAGGTCATATAAGTATCCTCCTGAACATGATTATTAATATATTTCTTTCCCACTCCAATGTTTATGGCCCTCCAAGAAGATACTAAGAGTTTGTAGAATTTAGCTTATACTAGTTATCCAACATTTTTTCTTTATTTGAAGAGATCCAAAGATGAAAAGTTCACACATAATAAGAATATCTCAAATTACACTTTAGACTATCCGCAAAATATCATAGCCTATACAAATAACAAACAATTATAAAAATAATGTTCAATTTTAGTTATTAGGGATCAAATTCAACTTGGACAATATAATAAGGAGACATGTCCTTACGTCAAATAATTTCATGTAATTATTCTAAGCAATCTCCTTAATTTGATTTAGTGAATGTCCTTAAACCTTTTATCTGTAAAGAGTATTTGTCCAAATATGTGTCAAAAATATATAAGTTAATAGATGTATCTTGGAATTGAAATTGAAAGTAATATCTTTTAATTGATTCATAATAGCACCACCTGTAAGTGTATTTAATGCTTGCCTACACATATCTTGACCTAAGCCTACTTAGACATGGCATTTATTATGTTCATGATATTTTCCTAATATTTTCATTAGCTAGTTTGTACACTGTAACACCTCATGATTGGATATTTCTCCTTTATAAGGAGACCCCTGGCTGTCTAATAAATTAGGTTGATTGCATTATATTCATGTGTTTTGATAGCTAATTCATGATCTTGAATTTCTTCATGGTATCAGAGCACATTGGATTAGTTTCGAACAGCCTTTTGCTTGTTGTGCAACTCGCCCCCATCCGGCTGGAATCAAGCTTCAAATCTGTGAGGCATTATTTCTTTGATTGCTCGGGTTGTTTTGATTTAACTGTGCTTTTGTTTGCTTGCTACGAAGACGAATCTTGGAGTTCGTAGGAGGCTAGGGCCCTATTCGGCACCGTGATCTACACAAAGGCCATCCCATGTCCCTTTGCTGACTCCTATCGAAACACGGCGGACCTCATTTCGCAGAGCGTGGACTTTGCATTGGATGCGTTCGCAGGCGCCTCTTAGCGCCCAATCTCTGAGACCCCCCAATCTCCTCACACCTGAGGCAACCCTCCCACCATCGTGACTTTGCAAAGAGGGGATTTTGCAGATAAATGGAGGTTTGGATGCAGCAGCATGGAAGAACGGGCTCTGTGAGGCCGCGAGAGCACTGTTTTAGGCCTCAGTTCTTTTTCCCTGAATCTGTACGGCTTTGCTTCATAGCCGCTTTGACGTCGTCCCCTCTTCCCAATCATCCAGACAGTCAAAGTTTATATTTGCTCTTGTGCTAACTTTTTGATTGATAGCATCTGGAGGCCTAATTTTTTATTGTGGGCCAATTGTCTGTGTCAAGGGCTATTTTCCTCTATTGTGGGGCATTTTTTTTTCTTTGTTGTGACACCTTTTTTTTTCAGATATACGATTTCTGTTGATATTACAGATATATCAAGGTGTTTTTGCATGCACAGAAAAGTCCCTTTCTATTTGCTGCGTTCAACAGTAGGATTTGTTGCACCAAGAGGACCTCATTACGGTGTCAACAAGCTCCGCTCTCACGGCACAGGCAGATGGAGGATATGAGTTCTGAAGCACGCTGAGGGCAAACGAACTCCAAATCTTGATGTCTCATAAGCCATACTTGTGTAACGTGAGGTGAAGGCTGTTCATGGCGGAAACAAGAAAGTCGTGATGTTCTTCTGGTTAATGAAGGTGTTGTTGAAGTTCATGATGAAGATGTTGACTCAAGCGTCTTGACTCAGTCAACAACTCTGCACATTTCCTCCATGCCCTCCGCAAAGACCTGGTCAAAGCTAAACGCTACTTCTACAATGGTGAGCCATGCATTTCATACGTGGAGTCTTGCAGTTTTTAATCAAGCTTCTTCATCTGCCACGACTATGTGGGAAGTTAAAGCTTGAGTAATTGGTCACAGTCTCCTCAAATCATGAAAATCTTTCCTTGTAATTAGGTAATGGTTATTATAAAATATTAGTTTTAAATCTAACCATTTGTGGTTACATTTAACTCTTTGGTAACCATTCAAAGTTTATATTTTTACAAAGGGGAAGTATTTTCTTAGACACTAGCCCACCTTTTCTTTTTTCTTTTGTCAAGAAAACAAACTTTTGTACTAACCATTGTCGTAGTGGTTTTGATCAATCACAACTATTTGTAAAAGGGGGAATTTTGTGTTTTAAGAAGGTTTTTACAATTTGGGTGATATCATATTGAAGAAATACTAGTTTTTAATAAACCCTTGTATCTTCTCATTGTAAAACACACTAACTTATAAAGTGCCCAATTGGGGAAAAACAAAATAATCAAGGGGGATCTTGTGTGGTTCATTTTCACACTTCCTTGAGAAGTGCTTGTGTATATTGTGTTTTAATTTCACTTTTGCTCGCATTTCTAAGTTCTTCTTTTCCACAAAACAACCATCTTAGTCAAAGCAGTATGAAATCTAATGTTGTTATAGTGCCCTTAACACCTTTCAATTATCATGATTGGAAGGTGAAAGTAATTCTTGTGCTTAAGAACAAAGGCTTATATAGGGTAACTATGAGAACATAGAAAGAACCTAATGCAGCTAAAGACAAAGAAAAGTTTTTAATAAGTGTGATCAAGCATTTGGCTTTCTATGCTTAAATATATCTCCTGATTTGTTGTTCCACGTTGAGAACTTGAAAACGCCCAACCAAGTTTAGGAAGGTCTTGACAAAATATTTGGGAAAATAGATGAACTTAGAAGCCATGAGTTGGAAAATCAACTCTTAGGTCTTAGTCCTAAGAATTTCTCAACTTTACAAGACTTTTTTACTAAGTTTAAATCCTTAAAATTGCACTTAAAATATTCTAGAATTGACAAGAAAGAGGATCAATTAATCCTTTATGTACTTTCCAAGCTAGGTCCATAATTTTTTGTGTTTGTAACAACTTTCTACTCTACTAAAAGGGTTCTTCAAGCCTCATGGTAAATTCCTTCACTTGATAACTTCATTGTTGACCTCACAAGGGAGCAAGAAAAGTTAATTTAAATGGGTACTTTGAAGTCTACGAAACCTCAAGCCCTCCTTGCAGGGAATGAAACACCACAAACTTCAAAAGGGGAGAAGAAGAATACTAAAAAGGACAAACAAGTTAAGAAAGAAAACAAAATTGACAACTCCACAAAGGACTCTCAAGGAAAAAGAGAGTTGCATGCACCTTTTCTAAAAATCTTGGACATGATGAACAACACTGTATGAAGAAAAAAATTGAAGTTCTACAACAATTTCTCAAAAAGAATAAAATAGGGCTACCTAATTCTATCAAGGCATCTTTATCAAATCAAGATAATACTAAGGACAAAGAGAAATCAAAGGGAAAGTCGTTAGTTGCTAAAGAATCTTTATCTCCATCATGGATTCTAGACTCCGGTGCTTAACACCATATGGGTTCTTCATAGGTTATCTTTTCATCCTTAGAACCATCAAGTATGTCCACAATCACCTTAGGTGATGATACTCCAGCATTGGTAAAAGGGAGAGGGTCTATTGAAGTTGGAGGAACATTTTCCAATGTTCTAAGTGTACCTTCACTCTCAACTAATCTCCTTTCAATGTATCAAATAACTCATTTAGGGAAGGGAATGAGAGTACAATTCTCTCTAGAATCATTTGAGATAAGAGAATTATGAAGCAACAATTTGGTAGCAATAGGAGAGGCAAATCACCAATCCAGATTATATGCCTTCTCCAATTTTTCCATAGATATTTCTCCAAAAGCACTACTAACTGATTCAAATGAAGTTAGCAAACTATAGCATGAGCGGTTTGGCCATCTTAACTACCGCTATCTTGAACATCTATGTCAACAAAATATGGTTAAGGGATTAACTAAGGTTAAATTTTCTAAAGGACTTTGTAAGAGATGTGCACTTGGCAAGCATCCAAAAGAAAAATTTGGCAAAGGTAAATCAAGGAGGGCAACACAAGTTTTAGAACTTGTGGGCATGTGCAGGATCATGGTATGCCAAATAGGCCCTTAAGTGGCAAAAAATTCAGAAAAATCAGTGTTAGGCAACTTGACGTAAATATTTGAATAAGTTATCTATATTATTTCTTAAGAATATAATTTGTAGAAAATTGAATGTAGTTTCTAAAATACTAGGTTTATTTAAAAATAAATAAAATCTATTTGGTGAAAATTTGAAATTTCAATGCAGTAGTACTTAAATTTCAGGGAAAAAATAAGTAAGTATGTCTGACCACCCTAACCATAATAAAATGATAATATTTTTTGTAATATTTTATATATAAGTAGAGGACTCATGTCGGATGTGATGCATATTTTTTTGTAATTTTTTCCAAGTAAATAATTAATTATGAATTTTTATTACAACTTTTAGAAAATATAAAAACTCGTATATGACCACCTTAACTTGGTCAAAAATTCATGAAATTTAATTTTTCTTTTTAATCCTATAGTATGTAAAGCATAGAATGTGATGTTTGGATTCAAAAAATATGATACTGTTTGAAAGTTATAGATATTTTTCAATCGCCTATCGTCGGGACTTTAGTCGTAATTCTAATAGAAAATTAATAATAATTATTTATTAAATTCAAATTAAATCATAATTTATATTTTTGGAAAGCTGAGAATCTCCTCTAAAAACCCTTTTCGTTTCATTAATTTTGGGTGAAAAAAAAGTCATCAGCCACATACCCTACAAATATTGCCACTTTTTGGCATACCATGATCCTGCACATACCCTTGTTCATAATGATGTTTCAGGGGCTTTTCCTCATCCATATTTACAAAGGCTAGATATGTTCTCACTTTCATTGATGATTTCTAGTGCATTTTGCATGTGTCTACTTTCTTAGGAAAAAATCAAAAGTGTTTGAGTCTTTTCAAGATTTCAAAGGTCTTGCCAAAAAACAATCAGGGAAAGTCATCAAGGTTCTTCGAACAAATAATGGGAGAGAATATGTCAGCAATAGTTTTGAGCAGTTTTGTGTATCAGAGGGGATAGATCTACAGTGAACAGTTCCTTATACCCCACAACAAAATGGTGTTGTAGAATGTAAAAATAGATCTTTAAAAGAGATGGAAAATTGTATGATTCACTCTAAGGGCCACACTCCATCATATTGGGCAGAAGCAATCAACTGTGCCTGTTACATAAAAAATAGAGTTCGATAGAAAGCCTTAAAGGGTATCACTCCCTTTGAAGCTTGGAAAGGATGGAAACTAGTAGTTGATCATTGAACAAAGTTTTTGTCTCACATGCCACGACACACATTCCAAAAGAGCAACGCAAGGCTATAGATCCTTAATCCAAACCTTGCATCTTTGTGGGATATCTAGATGGTGTAAAAGGATATCACCTACTCCACCCTACCTCACATGAGTTGTTTATTGAGAGAAGTGCTAAGTTTCAAGAAACATCTCTTGAAACTATACTTAACACTTCTCAACATACTGTGGACTCTTCAGATCCTGATTACAGTACTGATTATTCATATCATTCTCAGCATATTCGTAGTGTAGTATCTTCTTTATCCAATTCCAACAGTGATGAGGGTTCATCTTCATCTAGTTGAGGGATTGCATTAGAATTTGATATATGTACACCAGACTCACCCACATCTTACACTATACATAGGAAAGATACATGGGTATAGGATTCAATAGATGATAGACTAATTCAAGTAGATTTTCAAGGGGGGCCACATGTCTTCTTTGCTTCAATTTTTGATCCATAGACATTCAAAGAGGCATCAGGCATACCAGAGTGGGATATTGCTATGGATGAGGAATATGATTCCTTCATTAGAAATCACACTTGGGATTTGACTCCACTTCCTAAGGGAAGGAAGATAGTTTGATGTAGGTGGATATATCGAACTAAATTTAGAGAAAATGGGTCAATTGATAAGTACAAAGCATGATTGGTAGCCAAAGGTTTTTCACAAGTTGTAGGCATTGACTATACAAAAACCTTTGCACTAGTTTCTAAAATGACTTCCATCAGACTCACACTCGCTATATCCGCATCACATGGATGGAATGTACATCAGATGGATGTGAAGAGTGGCTTTCTTCATGGAGACCTTAAGGAGAAAATCTACATGGAACAACCAACAAGTTTTGTTTAGGATTCATCCTTAGTTTGTAGACTTAAGAAATGTCTCTATGGCCTTAAACAAGCTCCTAAAGCTTGGTATGCCAAGATGGTCTCTTATCTCCTATCTTTAGGTTTTACTAGATGTCATTCTGATCCTAATGTGTATCTACTATGGCAGGATGATTCACTTTTGATACTAGTTCTATATGTTGATGATCTTTTGATTACTGGGAGTACTTCATCTGTCATTTTAGCAATGAAGACATCACTTTAGGATAGATTTGACATGACAGACTTGTGTTTATTGCACTACTTCCTTGGAATCGAGATTTCATAGTTAGCTTCAGGGGTTACTCTTGCACAACCCAAGTATACTCTTGATCTCCTTGCATGATTTCATATGACTACTTGCAAACCATCTCAGACTCCCTTTCTTTCTGGAGTCAAACTCAATACTTCCTGTACTACACCATTGGTTGATGCTACATTGTATCAAAAACTTGTTGGTAGTCTTATATACTTGACTCATACCAGACCAGACATTGCCTATGCAGTAGGCATGGTTTTGAGATTCATGTAGAAACGTCATGAGCTGCATTGGAAAGTAGCAAAGATGATCCTTCACTATCTTCATGGTACTCTTAGGTTTGGGATTCACTACAGAGTTGGTTCATCACTTTACTTGGTTGGTTATATAGATTTATAATGGGATGGTGATACTAAGCATCATAATTCCACTTCAAGTTATAGCTTTTCAGTTGGTTTAGGCCCTATCAGTTGGTCTAGCAAGAAGAAAAATGCTATTGCTATATCATCCACAAAGGCAGAGTTTAGGGGGGATATTAACTCAACTACTGAGGCTATATGGCTTCAAGGAATTATTTCTAAGTTTAGTACTCCTTTCAGGAAGCCTATTGTCATCTATTGTGACAACCAATGCACTATTCAAATATGCAGGAATCTGGTTCAACATCAATGAACTAAACACATAGAGATTCATATGCATTACATTTGAGAGTTGATTCATGGTTAGATCATTGACTTAGTATTTTTCCGGTCTTCAAAGTAGGTGTCTGACATCTTCACCAAACCCTTCACTGAGAACAAGTTCATTCATCTACGAGTTATTCTTGGTGTGCGGTCTATATCAACACATCATCATCATTGGGGGGCTTTCTAGTCTTCTCTACTTCTCTCTTTTTTGGAGGATAGTTTTTTCCCACTGGGTTTTCTATCTTCAATTTATAGAGAGATTGCATTGTACATGGGTACCTCACCAGGTTAGTAGCCAGGACCCATTTTTTCCATGCCCACCTAAGTTATGCTTAAGGGGGGTGTCAGTGTATTTAATGCTTTCTTGTACACATATCTTGACCTAAGCCTACTTAGACATGGCATTTATTGTGTTCCTGATATTTTCCTGATATTTTCATTAGCTAGTTTGTAGACTATTGAGGTGTTGAAACACCTCAACACCTCATGGTTGGATATTTCTCCTTTATAAGGAGAACCCTAGCTTTCTAATAAATTAGATTGATTGCATTACATTCATGTGTTTGATAGCTAATTCATGATCTTGGATTTCTTCTAAGAATTGGTCAACAATGGAGAAATATGCCTTAAATTTTTTAGATCTGAAGATCAATTAGCAGACATTTTTACTAAGGCATTACCAAAGGAAAATTTTGAGTATCTATGACAAAGATTAGGTGTTATTGATGTTGAAGCAATCAATGGTTTAAATTAAGGGGGGGTGTTGGAAAAATGAGTAATTTCACCCACCATCATTAAAGACTAAATATGATCTCCTCCTTGCTCCAACAACTTCTTTCAACAACACTTGCTCCAGTGATGGATCTTCACAAACTATTTAACCACAGACTCTCTCACAATCGTCTGCTCTCCAGGGTCTTCTACCATAGGCCCTGATACCAGTTCTAGGCTAAACACAGGACAATACACAAAAAAACAACAAACTCAAGAGACAGAGTAAAATGAGATAGAAACATATGCTACAACATACACTAGATCTTTATTGATATTTTTATATTATATATGCCTCAGCTATTTATAGAGGTCTTTAGGAAGCGTAGAAGATAAGATGAACAACATGGAGGGAGAAGTAGATGGATAACCCTGACAGATTATTAACTGTGAAAATATTAGGAAAAACATATCTTATCAATGTAGTAAAGACTGGGGCAATGAAGTCAAGCAGACTTAATGCTAGTCAGTGGAGGAGATCAGATTTAGTCTTTAATGATGGTGGCTGAAATTATCCCTTTTTCCAACACTCCGCCTTAATTTCAATCGTTGATTGCTTCAACAAATCAATAACACCTAATCTTTGTCGTAGATACTCAAAAATTTTCTTTGGTAATGCCTTAGTAAAAATATCTGCTAATTGATCTTCAAATCTACAAAATTCAAGGTAGATTTCTCCTTTGGTAATTTTACTTTTAATTGATTCATAATAGCACAACCTTTAGAGAAATTTACCTTAGCAATAAGATTAAAATAAATTCTAAGTACTTAATCTTAGGATATATGTAAGAAGAGCTCCATATAGATAACTAAATCCAATTGTAAGGTAGGAAAAGTCATTTTTAGACCTATAAATTTAATTTAATTTTGAATAAATAAGTTTCCTTAGGTTCTTTATGGTTAAAAACAACATGAATTATAATTTGAGTTTGGAATGGCATATAGAGTTAACTTTCTTCTTCCTAGGAAATGTATTCATCTAATAGGAATCTTAATTGATGTTCAGATTAAATGATTTTATTATAATCCATAAAGAAAATATAATAATGTAATTTAGAATAATAATCAAATAAAATATTCTTGTTATAAAATCTTAAACACTTACACAGATAAATTTCTATAATATATCATAATTTCATTATTTATTATATTTTTCAAATTCTCTAAATAAAAAATAATATAGGTAAGTAGGCTTCAGTTTCATTATCACGTCATCGTGACATTATAACCATTGTTATTGTAAGTTCATTCTTAATCTCCATCTTGCCTCTCTTATTTATGATATAATTTTTTTAAGCCTCTATTTGCTAGTGCTTCATTATTGTTTTGTCATTCTTGCTAGACCAGCCACCATGGGTGGTGACCTTGTCTATATGGAGCCCAATAATTGTGAAAGTATGAAAAATGATCAATGATTTTGGTCTATTCTCTAGAAGGGTAATCTGGCCTCTTACATTAAGGTAATGAAAGGTCATGATCCTACCATTTTGGTCAAGTTCGCTAATTCTTGGGAGGATGGGTTAGTTGATGTTAGGGGCCTCTCCTTTTTTGTTACTATTGAGATTATATTGGCTACTACTAGCCTTCCCCTTGAAAGTGCCTTAAAAAACCCAAGAGGAATTACCAAAAAGACATGGAAAAAATGTTGAAGAGGGGCGAAAAGATTAATCATCTACAAAATGGGTTTAATAGAGAGGACCTCCTGAGGGTCTGGAAGAAAATCACTGAAGTCCTTATGAGGTATGTCACTCTATAAGGTCATTAAAAAAGGTCTCATTCTCAAATTTTTCCTATGCTTAATCTTTTTAGGCTTAATGTGAAGATGAATTTTACCTTCTAGATTCATTCATCCTTGGAGTAGTCTATGGAAGCTATCCTTAATAATGGAAAGTCTTTTCCTCTCCCCCAAGGTTTAATTTATCACCTCTACTAGTTCAACCTATCCCTCAACCCAACCTTGTCATTTCTCCCACACATAACTAATCCCTCTCTCATCCATGTGAGTATGAACTTGGACTACATTATTAAAAATCCTATCACTCCTTCCTCTATTGCTAACACCCTCCTTTTGAGCAAGGAAACACGACCCAACCATCTTATGCTCCTCAAAAGGAAAAGCTCTAGCTACTAATTCCCTTTCTTCCTCAAGTAAGAAAAGTCTCCTTTATGGCCCCCCTTAAATTTCTATCTCAAATGATGCCTCTAGGTCTACTTGGTCCCCCTCCCTCGATTTCTCCCTTGTCAGCTCACCTCCTCCCCACAACTCCTTTATTAGCCCCCTCCCTCTCCTCAAAAAGAGAAGTTTCCTTCTTGGGACATGACTAAAGATCCCTTAGCCTCTTAAAACCTCCCCTCTTACAAGAATCATATTCCTCTATATCAAAAAGTTAATAGCCTATGCAAGGCTACTAATATCTAAAACAATATTCTCAAATAACACCTTTCCTAGCTATTAACGACCAAGAAATGGATTCAAAATCTAGAGCCTACCATTCTATCTAAGACTTCTAATTGGCTTGGAGAGGTGGTGGATGAGGAGTACTAAGAAATTATGATAGGAATAATTGTAACCTTGGACAATTGGGTTGAGCTCTAGGGGAAAAAGTCATGAGCATCAAAGAGGTGATCGAGTCAACTAAGGTCATAAGAAT
Organism: Sequoia sempervirens; assembly: GCA_007258455.2. Taxonomy (NCBI): domain Eukaryota; kingdom Viridiplantae; phylum Streptophyta; class Pinopsida; order Cupressales; family Cupressaceae; genus Sequoia; species Sequoia sempervirens. The sequence goes on from VDFB02193867.1 coordinate 267,866,132, forward strand.
TTAGAAAAAGTGATCACCATCCTTCAAGCCAACTAAGATAAAACCTTGATCAATATGTAGAAGATCATTCATTACAACAAGGTGACTACCAAGAACATGATCGTGGCTATTCAGGTTTTTCAACAAGAGTTAAAGAACACTAGAGCTAAGTTCATAAGGGATGAAGCTTTTATCGCTTCCACTTTAAGCTCCAACAAGAAAATAAAACCCAAAGAGAAATCCCAACCTACCATCCTAGAGAAAACTGTTAAAAGTGGTCCCAATGATCTATCCTTTGAGGATAAGTTGGATTTCTTAAAGTTAAGGAGTGATAGGCATCAAAGGCCTTCACCTCTTAGGAAACCAATAATTGGTCTTGTTACCAGATTTTAACTCATAGGTTCAATCAGGTGGAGTTTGTTGATTTTAAACTAAGAAAATGAGGTACATTTTATTAACTTTCCTACATTGCATTCAAATGTATAAATGAAACAATCCAGAAAAAGAAAAGATTACAATTACAAAATACTGCATTTATACACATGCATGTAACAAAAGAAAGATTATGATATTTTAAGAAAAGAGTAATATTTATTGAATGTATAAGTGTACAATATCTCACACAAGCTGTGAGATTGACTTGCTTATTCAATACAAATTATGAAAAATATATACATGAATAAGTAAGGAAAGGAAATGAATGTGCATAGAAGGAAGGTAACTAGCCATTGCCTATGAATGACTGGTTCTGATGTGTCTGTTTGTCCTATTGTTGCCTTGATCTTTATCTGTCCCTTCTAGCTTATACTGCTTCTAGTCCTCCATGTGACAATAACAATGGTGTTAGAGCATGCTCTAAGCAATGATTGATTGCAAACATTATATACACATTCACCCTATGCATGTATAAATTGATCATTATGTGCATTAAATAAGATATGTGTACATTTTAGGTGTCCTAGAAAACCATTGGAGTCATCAAACACACCTAAAATACACATGTTTTCCTAATGTTCAAGTTTCATATGCAGATATAGGAAAAGTTGATTTTTGTTTTAATTCATTTTTTCCAGCATGTGGGTTAAAATGTGGCTCCCACAAGGGTTGATCTCGACATGCTACTTTGTTGTGATTTTAAGAGGCATTGAAAAGCACTCATTAGATAATTCATCTCTTTATATTTTTCTCAAACAAGTGTACATCATTTATGATAATGAGTTTTATTCACTATCCCAGATGATATATACTTGCTTAGGGAAATCATGAAGAATGCAGATTGCATAAATGCATTGATGTGCTAATCCATTAGAGCACTAATCTATGAAGGGATATGAAAGAGATATTCATCATAAACCAATGGAGGATCCAAGTTCTCATAATATATGCTGAGAGCATAGTGATATAAGGGATTGAAGGCATGTGTATCTAAGCTGCAAGGTGGTTTTAAGAACATCATTATGTTTGAACATATGGGGCAGTCACCTTGCAATTTTAAAAGTAAAGTACATGAGGTCTCAGTTTTTCCATATTCCTCAATGCTTCATAGCCAAAGGTGAGTAAACAGATAAGGTAAATTCAACGAAACTTATAGACGCATAATGTATAGACCATGATAAAAGGATGCTAATGTATAAACAAAGTGTATGGTAGTCCACATGACAGTAGAGATAAAGTGTTCAAAGTATCTCATCATGTAAGATAGTCTAATGCTATTAAGAGAGGTTACTCATTAGGGTTAGTCATACAAAAGGATTTTTGAAAGGAAAGCTATGAAAAGGTTGAATATCACAGATGTTGGCAATAATGGTTTCAATCCAGGCACAAATCCAAATGTAAATTCCTATGATCAATTAACAAATATAATCCTTATACAAGGGATTTCAAGAAGTAAGTGAAGTGGCTTTTAGTTATGGAATGACTGCAATGATTAAGAGGTAATATGATCATGGTTTTTGTGTTAAGAATTGATAGGATAGTCCTCCTTATGTGATAGTCATCCAACAAGGTCAGAAAGTAGTGAATGAAAAGGGTGGTAGTCAAATGTGAAGGATCAGATATGTATACTAGTGTGGAATTATAAACAAGGAACATGAATTGTTTGACTAAATACCTAAAAGAGATGTGATCGCATGGAATGCCATGATTGTAGGATATGCACAAAATGGATTTTTCTATGGATGCTCTCAAAACCTTTGAATTAATGAAGCACTTCGGAATGTATCCTAACATTGTAAAGTTTTTCTTGTATTCTATTTTGTATATAACAATGGAGTTTTATTAAATGAGGGTTGTGCATACTTCAATCACATGATGACCCTTATTGCATCACACTTATGGTTGGCCATTATGATCTTTTTCATAGATTCAAATTACATTATATCACTGTTGGGTGCAAATACATGGCATCTAAAGTAGAAAGCGAAATTACCCATGTAACAAATCAATAAGAAATCATGAGGCCGTGGCCTAAAGGAGGTGGAGAAATTTTATTTTCTTTCTAATTGAGTCTAGAAGCACAAAATGGCAGGTGGAATAACAAGAAAATCTAGGAAAAGCCAATGAATAGTGGTGTGGGCTCTGTAAATCAAAAAATTCAAACAATACAGAGAGGAAATGTATTGGTTGTGACCAGAAATTCCCTTCATAAATGATAGAGGAGGTAGGAAAATATAACATCTTCATTATTTTTTATAAAAGAATGGAAAATGGCCTTTTATTTCTCATAAATATTGAAAACTCACTGAGCTCAGTTCGTATAAGCACTAGATCTACAAAATGTTCCAGAAGCTCCACAAGCCCTCCATGGTAGCACAATGAAGAGCTCTTCTAGAAGGCTCGATGAAATGAAATGCAAATGTTTACTTTTCCATTACTTATGATATTAGGGTTTCTTACTAAAATGTTGATGGGGAAAAGGTTTTCTTTGCCTTTTATTTTAAAAAATATAATGTGGGTATGTGCAAGATCATCATGGAAAAAACAGGCCCTTAAGTGGCAAAAAATTTAGAAAAATTAGAGTTAGGCAACTTGACGTAAAAATTTGAATATGTTATCTATATTATTTCAAAAATATGTAAGAATAGAATCTATATAAAATTGAATGTAGTTTCTAAACTACTAGGCTTATTTAAAAAAATCTATTTGGTCAAAATTTGAAATTTCAATGCGTAGTACTTAAATTTGGGAAAAAATAAGAAGTAGGTGTTTGTCTAACCACCCTAACCACAATAAAATGATAATATTTTTTATAAGATTTTAGAAAGAAGTAGAGGACTCATGTATAGATGTGATGCATATTTTTTTGTAATTTTTTTCAAGCAAATAATTAATTATGATTTTTTTATTACAACTTTTAAAAAATATAAAAACTCATATGTCTGACCACCTTAACTTGGTCAAAACTTCATGAAATTCATTTTTAATTTTTTTAATCCTATAGTATGCAAAGCATAAAATGTGATGCATGTTCTGGATTCCAAGAATGTGATATCGTTTGAAAGCTATAGATGTTTTTCAATTAGCCTATCAAGCAGGACTTTAGTCGTAATTCAAATAGAAAATGAATAATAATTATTTATTAAATTCAAATTAAGGCATAATTTACATTGGTGGAAATTTGAGAATCTCCTTTAAAAACCCTTTTCATTTCATCAATTTTTGGTAAAAACAAAGTCGTTAGCCACATACCCTACAAATACCCATCATATCGCCACTTTTTGGCCCATCATGATCTTGCATATACGCATGTAAGTTATTGAATAATTGGTAAAGTTATGTATTTCATTCCTTTGAAAGCCTTCAAATTATTTGAGGGGGGGTCAATATTATCTTAAGTGTTTTCTTTTTCATTTTTCTTGTTGTTAAATGTAAAGTATTTAAATTAAAGTGATAATTTATAAATCACTTAACTTAAATACTATTTTCAATGCAAAATAAAACATTTAAGAAATTGTCAACGTATACCAAAGAGAGAAGTGAAAGATTTGTTTCACTTTATAATTTTGCAAACATATGGAGAGCATCTAGGAATGTTGATAGAAGTTAGAAAACATATGGAGGAGAAACAGGAGCCTTTATTTTCCCTTTTGGAGCAAATGAGAGCTTTTAGGGGGTGGTTTGATGTGTCATCATATTTGACATGGTCAAGTTTGACCTTTTCATCCATTTGGAACCTTTTTGATGAAGAATTGCATGCTAGATTTTAGGCTTTGGAGAGGCATCTTACCCAAGTTGGTTTCCAGAAATTTTTTTTTGTGGAACCACTTAGAGCTTTGTACTTATTCACATTTGTAACTCTTTTGAGAGGGAGTTCTATTCATGCATTTTTTGGAGACAGTGACTTTTTCAATCCATTTCACAAATTTTTGCAGTTTTGTAACTCAGTTTTGGAGATGAAATTTAGTAAAGACCTTGGATATTATTGAATTGAAAGATTTTCCTACTTATTATTTGCATTTATGTTTTTAGTTAGCTGATTGATCAAGTTATTAGTGAGGTAATATTTATTTCCTAGTAGCTTTGTCTCAGGTTTTAGAACCTTTATGCATATAGTATGATTATATGTAGGTTACAAACTATGTCAAAAGATGTAAATGACTTTTGGATGTGAAAATAACTTTCCTCCTAGGAGTCTGAGCACTAAGACATGTTTGTGGAGCACTTTTACAAGAATATACAAAAATGAGTTGTGCAAATTTATCTTCAGTCATTACAAGCAAGGGTATGAAATCTGGTTTCAAATCCAAGTAACATTTAGGTGCATCACCATTGGGTTTAGTTTTCATTTTCCTGCACTCTTTCTCCATTTTCCTTTACAAAAATTAGTACTTTAGGTGAGTACCAAAAGGAAGTCATCCTTCTCTGGAGGTTGACCTCTATGTACAAGTAACCCACAACTTTAGAGGTATTCGCAAGTTGCACTGAAATATTGAATTTTATTATTCAATAGGGTGCAATTTCAGTAGTTAATAGGTTAAATTCTTGGTTAGCTAGTCTTAGGCTTGTCCCCTTTATGTGTTTATTTGCTAGTGGTATTTTTCGCTAAATGATTTTATTTATTTTTCCTAATGTCACACTCCTTGTAAGACTCATCTCTTTTACCTCAATGGTTGGTTTTTAATAGGTTGATCCCTTCCTACTTTATCTAATAAAAAATTTACAATCAACAATTTAATCACTTGTGCACATATTATTTTTAGAATTATATGATTTTTCAAATTATTAAAAGAGACATAAAATAACCCCTATACATTTTAAGTACCATAAGTGCCCACACATCAATTATATGTTAGTCATTTATACACATTGTAAGAAAATATTGGATCGTAAAATATTTATTTTGATTGCCAATATAATTAGTATATGATTCTACATTTCCATGAAGATAAAGGGGAGAGAATATCATGTGGATTCTTTTTCTTTGATCATAGAGTTGTACATAGGCTCCCTTATATGCCAACCCAAAAGGAAGGACCCTACCCTTCTTGAACATTTTCTTAGAAGAGTGCCACATATAAGAAAGAGGTATCAAGTGTGGGAATCTAACAAGTTAAAATTCACTAATAACTATACCTTATACAAGGTTTGAGATGTTTGAACCAATACAATTGTGACCACTTCTCCATAACATAAGAGTTCCATAGTACAATATTGACCACTCTTAAAGTGCGTAGACATAGTTTAATTGTAGTTCCCATAAACCTCTTCTAGGTTTGGATTAAATGGTATCAAAATATTTAAATTCATTATTCATGGTCAAATTAACCAATTCCTTACATGATAAAAATAAAACTATACTCTATATCATTATGATTCATTAAAATATAATCATAAGATGTTCATAGATTATATCTCAACTGAATATAACAATAAGTCAATCCATGTGATCATGTGAATGAGCTATGTGTTTGGACATATGAAATATATTGCATTGTCCACAAGATCATGGCAATATTGAGTAAAATATATTTAATTTTAAATGACCAAGAATTCCTCATACATAAATTTCTAATCTCCTATAATAATAAAATCTATGTATCATATTCTATTTCCCATCAATTATGTTATTTTATTAATATAAATTTCTTTACAAAGTTTTTCACCAAGTATTAATTTTCTAGTATATCAATATTAACCTTGCAATAGTCCTCAAGAATTATTATTTAATAATTATGGTAATATGTACATATGTTTTAGAGTACCCAAAGTTAACCAAACAAGACAAACACGTCTTATATTGAATTCATGGGTCAAAAGCCTTTTATTTTGTACTATATCTACCATAAACTAGACTATATTGATAGAGATACCCATTTCAAAGTGATAATATCAAAATAATCTTCATCAAGATCTCTATTCAATGTAATTATCTAACACTTGAGTAAGTAATGACAAGACATGTAATGACTATAAAAAATAGCCTATAGAGAATATGGTTCATAGACAAGTAATATTTTTGCTATATATTGATTTATTTACTACATAAAACCATTAATTTAACCATATGATTCCGAATTCATGGACTTGTTTAACTAGGCCTTTATATACTAGAAGTAATAAACCAAGTATATGATAACACTTAAAACATATAGCTTATTCCATTGAGCATGACTATTAAGTTTTATGTTTGCTTCCTATGTCAAATTTCAAGAGTTAATGATAATTGGTAGCACTTATACGTATGACTAGTTCATACCATGATCCCCTCAAATTAAATGAAATCTAACACACCCATCAAACATAACACAAGCCAAAATAATAACCTAATAAATAAATGTGATTGGTTGGAAGCTCATTTTGTACATACCTCCTAAATTATATATAATTGAAACTAAAAAAATTCCACTCATCAATATCAACTTCCATAAAGTATATGATCCTTTATAACATGAAAGGAAAAAAATTCAAACATTGACTATTATTTAGTTGGATTGTCCCACTCATTTTTGCCTAAGTACTATAATGGGTGATGAGGGCCATACTGCCCAAAACCCACATAAATAACAACATATACCAACACAGAAGATGCGAGACAAAAAAATGACTCACTTTCAATTATTTTCAGAAAATGAAATTACAAATTCAAAGTTTACATGCTATAGCCTCATGGGCTTGATTCATTACAACAAAATTAACTTTGAAAATAAAATCTACAATTCGGAGCCACAATATGCACTATCAAGGCCACCTCCTGGGTGATCCCACAATAGTGGCTTACAATTTTTGGCCAAACTGGACACTGAAATTATTATTTTTAACTTAATCTTCACATTCAGGAACTTATAGCGGATAAAGCATGAGGAATTTGAAGATGGTGCAAACTAGAGTCTCTCCACATTTTTTCTTTAGATTCTAAAAATATTTTTTTCAAAAATTTTGGAATCAAATTGTACTTCCTTTTCCATCTCCCACGAAAACTAGTTTTTTTTTAGAAAACAACATTTTTAAAAAGTGATGCACACCGTATAATGCATAATTTTTTTCCTTGAAGGATAAAATTCTAATTCTTTTGAATTTAGATTTGTAACTTCAATATCTAGTGCTTCCACTTGGTTAGATAGTTTTTTATTGAATATTTTTTCTTTAATCAAGTTTCAAAGTCAAACCAATTACAATTCAGACATAGTGCGACCGTACGTGTAACTTTTATTATATGTATAAATTTATTTATTTTTTTGTTGGATGAAGGACTCCAATATCTGCTGCACTCATATTTTTCAAAAAAAAAATTGATAATTTTCTATTTTTCCACATGTGTAGAACAAAGAGCTTTATTTTTAGTGAAAAACCTATATTTAATAAAACTTAAAAAATAAATAGATAATAAAACCAAAACATATTAAAATTATATTCATTGGATAGCTCGTTCTGAGGGCTACCTAATACCAGTTGGTTTTGTGAATTCTCCTCCATTTTCATTATCAAATCGAGCTTTGAAGTGCAAAATTCTGGACAATTTTGGTGCCTGGGAGGATGAAGGTGAAAAAAGGGTGGTTCGGTCGAATCACTATTCAGTCAAACCAAAAAAAAATGTTCAGTCAAACATTGGTTCAACTAAACACAGGTTTGACTGAACCACTTTGAAATATAATAAAAAAATGTAATTTAGGGGGGTTTGGTCAAACCTGGAAAATGGGTGTGGTCAAACCCTCTGACATGAATCCATTTTACTTTTTGTTTTTTTTTGTTTTCCCATTTTTTCCCCTTTTTTTGTTTTCCAATTTGGTTTTTCTTTGTTTTCTCATTTCTTAATAGTTGTATTTTATAATATATAATATTAATATAAATCTAAATTATATTATTTTTATATTATAATATATAATATACTTATTATTACAATATATTATAATAATAATATATAATTATTATTATTATAATATATAATGGTTATTATTATAATATTAAAATTATATAATTAAAAAGTATATATATTAGAAATGGCTAAAAAGAATTTTGGGATGAGTTTCAGATTGGGTAGTTTAGTTTAGGGTAGGAATGATTCAAACAAAAGGTTTTTCTTTGAGATCTCATCTAACAATATTGGAATGGCACAACCTTGTTTCGTTGCCCCTCAGCCAAGGTCTAATATGAACATGAACATCTACAACTTTGCACCCAAGCTCTTCTTGACTTTTTTAGACATACAAGTAGCTTGGAAGGAAAAGGAGACATGTTTGGTAGCAACGGTGGAGAGTCTTAGCTTGGGATCCATGAAGAGATGAAGAGTATGCGAGTAGGTCTGACAGTGACAACATGGAAGGTAATGGATTTGGTGATGAGTAGGAAGATAACCATCCCAAAAAGAAGTGATATCAAATGCATACTCCTCACCAAATTCAAAAATCCAATATGCACCAACTGCAGAGGACCTACTATTATTGCAAAAGTCAGTCTTCAAGAGTAGCAACTGTGTATTAAGAATATTTGATTGAAAGATGAGGTTCGTTTGCACAACCTAGCTAATTTATGATTCATATTCCATATTTTTGTATTCTCAAATGCAAACTATGGTTAAAATGATAATGTGTCACTCCTTTTTTAGTTGTACCTATTCTAATTCTAATGTATTTACAACCCTACAAACCTCCTAGATTTTATTCTCTCTAGAAATATTTTTACTGCAGTGATTTTCCCATCCTGATGAAATTGCTTTGTATCATATACTGTATAAGATTTAGAGACCCAAAAGGTTATTTTTTTCTCATACTTTAAAAAACCTGAGCAGTGAAGTTGAAGATTCATTAGCTTTTTGCTTATGGGTTTTCTTTAACTATTTTTTTTTTTAATGCCTACATGGACTTTTTTAGCTAGAGAGAATGGCAACTATGGATAGAGAATTTTATGGAAGGCCCATATCATTGACTTGAGAGAGAGATATGGAGGGAGTGGGAGAGAGATAGAGAGGAGAGGGTTTAAGGGTTTAGGGTTTAAGGCTAGAGGGGAGCTCAATATAGGAGAGAGAGAGAGAGAGAGAGAGAGAGAGAGAGTTTAAGGGTGTAAGGATAGAGGGGATCTCGAGATAGAAGGAGTGAGTGAGTGAGTTAGAGAGAGAGGGTTTAATGGTTTAAGGCTAGAGGGGAGCTCGAGACAAAAGGAGTGAGTGAGAGAGAGAGAGGGTTTAAGGGTTTAACCTAATTACTTGGGTAGAGGGTAGAGGGGATCTAGAGATAGGAGTGAGTGAGAGAGAGAGACTTGAGAGAGGCAAAGTGGGTAGAAGGGAGAGACTTGAGATAGAGGGTAGAGGGTACAAGGGTTTAGGGTTTAAGGGTTAAGGGTAGAGGGGAGAGAGGGAGAGATTTGAGAGAGAGAGGGGGTAGTGGGAGAGAGATAAAGGGTAGGGAGTACAAGGGTTAAGGGTTAAGGGAGAGACTATAGAGAGAGGGGGGATTGGGAGAGAGATAAAGGGTAGAGGGTAGAAGGGTTTAGGGCTTAAGGGTCAAGGGTTAAGGGTATAGGGGAGCTCGAGATAGAATTAGTGAGTGAGAGAGAGAGAGAGAGGGTTTAAGGCTTAAAGGTAGAGGGTAGAGGGGATCTTGAGATAGGAGTGAGAGAGAGAGAGAGATGAAGAGTGGGTCTAGGAGGGAGAGACTAGAGAGATGGGGGATGGAGGGAGTAGAGGGAGATGGTTTAAGGGTTAGAGGGTAGAGGTGAGAGAGGGAGAGTGGGAAGGAGGGAGAGACTTGAGAGAGAGAGAGGGAGTGGGAGACAGATAGAGGGTACAGGGTTTAGGGTTTAACCTAGTTAAGGGTAGAGGGGAGAGAGGGAGAGGGGGTAGGAGGGAGAGACTTGAGAGAGAGAGGGGGGAGTGGGAGAGAGTTAAAGCATAGGGGGTACAAGGGCTTAGGGTTTAAGGGTTACTTGCATAGAGGGGATAGAGGGCGCTCGAGATAGAATTAGTGAGTGAATGAGAGAGAGAGGGTTTAAGGGTTTAAGGCTAGAGCGGAGCTCGATATAGGAGTGAGTGAGTGAGAGAGAGATGGTTTAAGGCTATAGGGGAGCTCGAGACAGAAGGAGTGAGTGAGAGAGAGAGAGGGTTTAAGGGATTAACTTGTTTACTTGGGCAGAGGGTAGAGTGGATCTAGAGATAGGAGTGAGTGAGAGAGAGAGACTTGAGAGAGGTAGAGTGAGTAGGAGGGAGAGACTTGAGAGATATTTATTTTGGGAACTTGGGAGAGAGATATAGGGTAGAGGGTACAAGGGTTTAGCGATTAAGGGCTAAGGGTAGAGGGGAGAGAGGGAGAGGGGGTAGGAGGGAGAGACTTGAGAGAGAGAGGAGTGGGAGAGAGATAAAGGGTAGGGGGTAAAAAGATTTAGGGATTAAGGGTTAAGGGTAGAGAGGAGAGAGGGAGAGGGGGTAGGAGGGAGAGACTTGAGAGAGAGAGGTGGGAGTGGGAGAGAGATAGATAGTATAAGTTGAATGGTTTAGGGCTTAAGGTTCAAAGGTTAAGGGGAGAGGGGAGCTCGAGATAGAATTAGTGAGTGAGTGAGAGAGAGAAGGTTTAAGGATTTAAGGCTTAAAGGTAGAGGGTAGAGGGGATCTAGAGATAGGAGAGAGAGAGAGAGAGAGAGAGAGAGAGAGAATGAAAAGTGGGTCTAGGAGGGAGAGACTAGAGAGAGGGGGGGAGTGGGAGAGAGATAAAGGGTAGAGGGTAGAGGGGAGAAAGGGAGACTGGGAAGGAGGGAGAGACTTGAGAGAGAGAGAGGAAGGGAGTGGGAGAGAGATAGAGGGTACATAGTTTAGGGTTTAACTTGGTTAAGGGTAGAGGGGAGAGAGGGAGAGGGGATAGGAGGGAGAGACTTGAGAGAGAGGGGGGAGTGGGAGAGAGATAAAGGGTACAGGGTACATCAGTTTAAGGGTCAAGTATTAAGGGTAGAGGGGAGCTCGAGATAGAAGGAACTTGAGTGAGTGAGAGAGAGAGACCTAAGAGGGAGAGGGTAGGAGGGAGAGATTTGAGAGAAAGAGAGAGAGTGAGGGAGTGAGTGAGGATTTAAAGTTTTAAGGCTAGATAGGAGAGAATGAGTGAGAGAGATAGAGGGTAGAGGGTACAAGGGTTTAGGGTCTAACTTGGTTAAGGGTAGAGGGGAGAGGGGGAGAGGGGGTAGGAGGGAGAGATTTGAGAGAGAGAGGGGGGAGTGGGAGAGAGATAAAGAGTAGGGGGTACAATGGTTTAGGGTTTAAGGGTTAAGGGTAGAGGGGAGAGAGGGATCTTGAGATAGAATTAGTGAGAGAGAGAGAGAGGGTTTAAGGGTTTAAGGCTATAGGGGAACTCGAGATAGAAGGAGTGAGTGAGTGAGAGAGAGAGGGTTTAAGGCTTTAAGGCTTAAGGGTAGAGGGTAGAGGGTTAAGGGTAGAGGGGAACATTCTATTTCCATTTGTGGTATTTTTTGTGAATTAAATGGATGGCAAATTTATTTTATTATTTGCATTGATTTATGTTTTAAATATGTGTGCAATAATTTTATAATTAGATAATACTTAATTTTAAAATTTACATAATTTCCCATGGAACAATTCGATGGAACAAATATAATTTGTATATAATTGTATATAAGATTCTTGAACTTAAGAATCCCATGAAACAAATATAAGTTGTATATAATTGTAATTTAGGAAAAATGATTTTAAAAAACTTCAGTAGGTTTCAAATAAGTATTGAAAGAATATATATGGGCTTACATGCAAGAAAAAAAAGTGAGAGATGATGCTATCAAAGATTCTTGATCTTAAGAATTCCATGGAACAAATATGTACATATAATTTTAATTTATGCAAAATGATTTACAACTATGTACAAGTTACTATAAGTTCTCAATTCAACATGTATAGGGTTACAAGTGAACTTGAAAATCATGGATATAATCTAAGTCAAAGATTTTGGTTCAGCCCACTCTTCAATAACATGTAGAATTTTTTGATGATCTTCACTATCTAGTCTCCATTTTCTTCGGTCACGTGCATGTGGAACTGCATGAAGATGTAGGGTGGTAGCAATTATCAAGTGACTATATTGATATACCTTGTTATTAGGTTGATAGTCAAAAAAATGAATCCTGTGTTGAACAACTTTGACTTTTTTTAGATGTCCCTTGCACTACAACAAGACCTGCATGGTAAACATGAACCTACTTGGTAAGACATATGAACGTGTACAACATTTTCATGCTCAAGGTTTGTACAATATATATTTAATGTTTATAATGTAATGTGCACATGTGAAAAAAATGTATATATAATTTTAAATTCAAAATCACATGTGGGAAATGACATTCCATCACTTGTTTCAGGTTGTTTAGCTTATTCCTCTCTTCTGTGCAACACAATAAATAATAGCTAACACCTTCAATCTTTCTAGGCTCTACTATGACTGCAAAAACATCTCTTGTACACCAAATTTATACACAAAATTTCTAAAAAAAATAGAAATGTCTCTAGACTTTAAAGATCATTAACTATATATATAATATATAAATTATTGAAAACTTACACATGTACATTTTCTAACCAATCCTGATATATGGTCATAATCAATTGACATCAAAGGAATTTCTTCAAATATTTCTTCCTCATTTTCATCATATGTTTCTGAAACAACTAGTGGCACCATATCCCATTTACCAACATATCCAAGTTATTGGTTGTTGCATGCATGATCAAAGTTTCCTGCAATGCACTCAGTGCAAAAACAAGAGTAATCCCTTGTGTGTAATTTCCATCCATGGTGACTATCTGAACTCCTAACACAATGCAAAGATCTTATTTTTTCTACCCTCTTGCATGCATGCATTGATCTTTTGTCCACACCTAGATACATGTACAACAAAAAAAATATGTGAAAAAATATGTATATATATATAAATTCATTTTAAATAAATTCAAATTTTTGAAAATGTAATTTATACATACCCAATATCTCCCAAAATAGTCTATGTGGAATGTGTCGGTTTCTTCTCAAAGATGTGTTGACCACATTTGATGCGAAGTATTTCTTGCACCATTCAACAACATCATGAGCATTGTCTATACAATCTTCTGGATAACTCATTTTATGTTTGCTTAAAGCTTGTTTGATGCAAGCTCATGCTCCATCATGCTCACCCTTTCCATTCCCACTCTAAAAAAAACTCCAAACATGTGGTATTTTGTAGATTTTATGATATCTACAAAGTGCATAGAATGGCCATGAAGATTTGAATTGTGTCGCACATCCATCTGACCATACAAAATGCTTTTCAAATTTTACACCCCTACTCAAATTCTCAAAAAAAATTGTAAAGCAATGTTGGACAAAAAGCATGTCATGCTCTTTATCATCACTAATATAAAAGTGATATTCTTTCTTTATGGCTCATTCTTCATCTATACTCTCAACACCATCCAATTTTGATTGTGCATGTCGATAACACACATGAACCATAATAGTGATCTGCTTTGAAAAGTAATACTCTTATTGAATCTCCTTTTGATATATGAAGGAGTAATTTTCTATAAAGTCGACTACTGATAGAACTGTTCCAAGTGGGAAAGTATCTCTCAATGTATGGAATTGTTGTGCTTGAAACTTATAAAAAAAACAATGTTGTATGTATGGTTGTATCAATTTTCAAAAATATTCCATAAATTTTCCAATAGGAATCTCCTCTTCTACATAGTTCAACCTTGTGGATTCTTTCCCAAAAAATTTTTGCAACTTTATATACTTGTACCTGTGTGAGTAAAATATGTGAATAAGTAATAAACCACACAATGAATGAAACATTACATTAGAGAATTCAAATAGAAATATAATCAAATTGAAACAAATAAACTCTCTAGAAATAGTACTTACCTCTTGCAATTTACTGTCTTTGATAGGACATAACCTCATTTCTTGAAGGAAATTTAGCCAAATTTCCACATGTCTCACAAATTCCTTTTATGTAGTTTATTTGAGGTTCATTTTCATGATCACATGAAATAGTCTTTATGAACAAACTTTCCTGTTTAGGAGGTGCATTTTGAAACCCACAACTTTCTTCTCTCATCTTTCAAAACACCTGATAGTGGAGATCAAATTCAATATGATAATGGCAACAAGAAGTTTCAAAAAACTTGTTTATCTTCACATAATATGGCTTTAACCTTTCAAATATTGTTTTCCCAATCTTTATACGAGGATATGTATTACAAAATTTCATATACATCTCAAATTGTGTTATTTCTAGCCAATGTTTGATATGATTTTCATAAATACCAGGCCCAATCCTATGTCTCATAACATCTCTAGTATTTGATGATGGACGAGTCTAATCATGCAAAAAAATTGAGATCAAATTCCTAACAACATCTTCAATCTTGTCAGAACAGGGAGCTCTACACATAATTTCCCTATTTCCTTTTGAACTTTCATCCAAAAACTTTCTTTTTTCTCATATTTTATTAATGTGGTTCTACTATAACCAATTTCAGATGAAAGTGTAGACATTTTTCTTTTTCTTACTATATCTTGATGTACAATAGATGTCAACATCACCCTTCTTTTAGTGGCCTTATCCACTAATCAAGATCCTTTCCTAATGGAATGTAAACCCTTTTTAACATTTTAAGCAATATCCCTTTGTAATCCCATGTGTTTCTTCTTGTTTGATGTCGAATGTACATCCAACAATTGTAATGACTCTTTCAGCTCACTATGAAGAAGTAAACATGATAACAATTGAGTTTTTTCAAGTGTATCAAGATGATTGATTATTCCACTTACAGATTTAATAATTTACCTCTTTCTCTTTTTATAAGGTTGGTTGGCATAACATTTCATGTTCTCCATATCAATTTCAAGTAAATGATCTAAATTTCTATAAGAAATTTGTTTCATCACCTTTTTAGCTAGTTTTATATGCTCATGCATAGAAGTAGAAGGAAGTGATCCTAACCCCTCTCCAACATGCATTGTTTGAACTTGGGCCTCCTCCCTATCTTTAAGGTCCATGTGTTCTTCAATGAATTCATTTGATCCAATATCTAGATTTGGCTTGACTTTAGCATGAGAACTTCTTGCTTGTTGAGCCCTTTCTACATATCACAAAATATTTTGCAAAGAAAATTGGGATGATTCTATATAAGTGAAGTTTATGTATGCAAGCAAACAAAGTGATAAGACATGATGTTATAAGTGACATAAGTTTTGAACAACTAGTTTTATATTCTCATCCATACCAGTAGAAGGAAGTGATCCCGACCCCTCTCCAACAAGCATTGTTTGAACTTGGGTCTCCTCCCTAACTTCGAGGTCCATGTGTTCTTCAACGGATTTGTTTGATCCAATATCTAGATTTGGCTCGACTTTAGCTTGAAAATTTCCTACTTGTTTGAATTTACATGCAAGCAAAGAAAGTGAGAGACTATGAGTTATTTAAGTGGAATTGAAGCAAATAAAATCAAATATTCTTAAAATTAAGAATTCCATGGAACAAAAGCAATTGGAAATAGATGATAAGAAATTTAGGTAATGTCTATGCAAGATGACTATTTTTTAGTATTAAAGTTTCCAAGTTAAATCTAACATGGTTTTCATAAAAGGCATGCACATTTACAAGAAAAATAAATTGAGGTGTTAATTAAAGTCCTAAACATACACTTGAGAGAGAGAGAGAAGAAACAAGCATGTACCTTGTTTCTTTCTATGATAATTTCCAAGTTTTTTTCACGCCTCTTTAGTTCTTCTTTTGACAATTTTCGTTGAGTTGCATTTTTTCTTTTTATTTCTTGTCCCATTTTCTTCTTCAAGTTAAGGATGTCTCAAAAAAAATCCTCTAGCAGCTTAGTTAAATTCTCCTCCAAATTTTTCCTTGATTAATAAAAATGAAAAGTTGTCTTCTCCAATATTTTTGTCCTTGATAAATGTGCAAAAACCTTTTCTCCAAAATTTGCGAGCTCCAAGTGATATAAATGTGAATTAATCTTGCAATTTGATATGGAATAATGAAAAATAAGCTTGTATTTATAAACATATGGGAAAAATATTATTCTAGTGTATGGAATAACTAGATCCTAGATCATTAAATGAATCAAGTGGTAATCAAACAAGTTATTTCATTGTGGAGTTTGTTGTTTTTTAATGTATAGATATGCAACATATATCTTAGAGTAATTTTAGAATTTTGTTACTTGTCAAAAACACAATAGAGGTATAATTTTAATTGAATTTTCTTAATGTTTCAAAGAATATAATTTTCGTATAATTTAACAATAGTGTAGATTAAGAGATTATTTATGAAATAATTTAACATTAAATTTTTATAACTTAGAGGGAAAGTGTTTGAAGGATAGTATATAATTATAAAAGTAATTCTCCTACCTCTTCTTTATAATTATATTTTATAACGCGTTTATAAAATATCATTAGTTTACTTGATCTTGAGTCATTTATTTTATAATTTTTAACTTCTAACTATAAAATTCAATGGGTTTGCATGCAAATTATTTATTGTGGTCAACATGAATGAACTTAATTATAAAGTGGCATGTTCATTTCCTAAAATTCTACTAGAGATCAAATGTATATCATATAAGGAAATGTAAGTTCTAAGAGATCATCAAATAAGAAAATGTATGTATATTGAATATAAGCTTGAATGTATACATATATCATATAAAAATGTAAACATAAGAAAAAACATACATACATGTGAATAGATTCAATGTATAAACATGTAACATGTTATAAGCAAAGAGACAAATGTATGTATACAAGCAAATAGCCAAATGTATGTAAATAAGCAAAGATCATCATATAAGCAAAGAGCCAAATGTATGTATATAAGCAAAGATCATCAAATGTTGAATACTAAAGATCATCATATAAGCAAATACATATAGTAAAGATCATAAATCTAGTGCAGGGCCTAATATGAATGTCAACTCCTAGTTGAATGGCCATCTGAATGAGAACGGTCCTACTCTGATGGATGTGTTGAGCCCTACAAATAAAAATGTGTACAAAATGTGTAAAATACATATAATTTATATTAAATAAATTTTATGAAAGTTTTTTTTAAGAATGTACTTGTATATTTTTAAATATCTATCTAGATCTATGTGCATACATCTGCATGTACATATACACGCATATATATAAAAATTTAAAACTCACATGTCCATTGGTAGCAAATTCATCCATAGAGTCATGTCGATGTACATGATCTAGAGGAGCAAGGCTAGGAGTGACATGAGGTATTTCCACCTACAATATATATGTACATACATATCAGTACATGAACATCTAGTTAAAACTAAAATTTAAAAATAATTAAAAAGGAATTGAAACATGCACATGCACACATACATGCACATCATCTGATATCGGATGACCTAAGTCCTCTGAAATGACCACCTCCACCATATCAACTATAAGGTCAAATGACGAACCAACATTTGCATCCATCTGATCTATCCCATGTCATGCCATAAATTATGAGTGAAGAGGACTATGTAGGTGAGATGGCATCGGCAATGATGAACCATAACCAATCAACATCTCCATAAAACCCATAGTTCATGCAGCTATCAAATGATCTGTCGGTGGATCCTGGCATGCACTAGTTTTGGGATGAGAGTGATGGGATCCTGGAAGTGAACGACCTCTACATCCCAAACAATCTCTAACATTCTCTATATCAATCCCATAGTCTGATGTAATGAAGGAATATGCCTCCAATAGGTCCTCAACTAAATAATGCAAAGTCTTGTGTGCCATATCTCATGTAAGTGCCTCAAGTTGTGTGGGAGTAGGTATGTTTGCCACTATATAAGGATCCATGGTGGTCCACTGTGCTAAAAATGGCATGGACTGGGAACCACTAGACATCAAATACTAGCCTACATGATTAGTAGATCTCCTAGTGGTGGCAGCTGCAATGTCACCTATAGTGTCAATTGCTTCCTTTTGGGAAACAAAAACAACCTCATATGCTATGGGGGCTAGAGTTGGGGTGAGATCAGGAGACCTCTCGCTAACCAATACCCTAAACACTGGGGCTAGTCTATCTTGATGATAAGTGGGCCTATCAGCAATCCTACCATGCCTCTGACCAACATATGGTGGAATGTCCAGGTAGTTGACTTTGAGGCCCAAATGGACCTCACCATACAACAGTTGAAAAAAATACAATGGAATCTAGTCATTGTTTGGGTATTGACCATGTGCTGCAAGAAATTGTGGGTAGATCAATGAGGCCATAAAATGATCAACACATCTAGTGACTTGGTAGCCCCTAACCTTACACACATTTTGATAGAATGGAAAACAAGTGTTTTTTATCATTTCTTTGGTCACACTATCCTATATTTTTTTAAGGGGAATGTCACCATGTACTTCTTCCTACATGCGAGAAAGAATAGCAGCTACTCTATCTAGGGAAAATGCACTAGTCCTCTCAAGTTCATCTCTTAATTTTTCTAGATTATGTAATATTGACATGCATGGTTCAAAATATATCCCTGGGTTTTCACCCTATGCTAATGAGTCTCTCAATTCTTAATCTCATTAGTGTTATAATTAATATCATGAGTTTTGTCATAATTCTATACAAATTATCCATATTCCCTCTTCTACTAAGCCTATTGAAAAAGTTACCCAAATTGGGTGTATTATATACTAACATTATGGAGATTACATTTCTTCCATCTAAACTTCACTTCAATGTGGTTTAATAGAAGATTATTTATCTTCTAATCATTTTTGGTACTAAACCTATATGAGCATTAAGTATACATTGATTGAAAATGGTTTTTTAATCTTAATATTTGTAGTCATTAATTCCTAAAATATATTTTTGTTTATACTTCTAATCTTACTCTTCCTAAATTTTCTATTAAAGCTTTTGTTATTATTCGATAAGATCCTTTGGGAAATATTATTTTCTTATCTAGAATCAATCCCTATTTCGCTTCACTTGTTATTCCATGTTATGATAGGGAATAAATTTCTTATTATAAACTCCTTCACGGAAAACCTTTGATTCATGCATTAGGGATTTTTACATCTAATTCCACCAATATGTAAATTTTTTATATGGAAGTAAAACTTTCATGATTACATTAGATAATGATCTATTGCATTGTTGTAAAATTAGTGATGAACTACTTTTATTTTTGTATTCCCCTCTAGTTACCTTAAAAATAACTACATATATTTCTTTTATACAATTATTTAAGGGGGCATATACTCTCACAACCCTTGTAATTTTGAATTTTTTCCTTTTATATGTATAATGTTTATGTTGGATTATATATGATTTGTTGGCATACTTTGTATTATTGGTTGTAATATTCTAACATATATATATTGTAGATTTTTGTGTTTTTTGACATGCTTGTTTTGCATATCTTAGTTCAAGGGAATCAACTCCTTGATCAAACACATTGTATATCATTCTATGTATCCAAAATGTTTGATTATTTTCATGTTTTTCTTTTAGCATTTATTTTTTATACTTTAATTATGTTTTATCATATAGCTTGACATTAGCCCATTAAAGTGAAGGAAAATATGATGTCAAGAATTACATACACTACAATATTAATTTATATTTCATGCTCATGTTTTAGCATCTATATCCATAGCATAATTTTAGGGCACATTTAACCCTCTTTCCTAACCATCTCCTATATCTAAGTGGCAATCTCATATTTTCTTACTTAATTATGTTAAATTTCATATTTTTATGTATTTGTTGTCTTCTAACATTTTATTATTTATGTATTGTTTCAAACATTAAATATACAATTATATAAACATCTTCATGACTCTAAAAATATCCTAACAATTTTATTTTTTTTAATTATTCTTCTTACTGGAATAAAAAAATTCTAACTAAGACATTTTAAATTATTTTTAATTAAATTTTCCTTTAATTAATTAAAGATTTTATCAAAACTCAAATACAATTATCCTCTTATCATTTTATTTTTTATTTAAACTATTTTTTAATACAAATTATTGAATTTTCAAAATGCACATGTGTTCTCTCACTACCATTTTAAAATGATAAATCTTCCTATTTTATATAAAATACTTGCAATAGTCTATTCTTGACATCTTTACAAGGAGAAAAATAAAGAATCTTCATTCTAATCATACAACTATATTTTTAAAATGCATGTTCCTATTGCTACTATTTTATAAAATACTTACAATAGTCCATTCTTGATACCATTACAAGAAACAAAAGAAAGAATTTTCATTCTAATCATACAATGTCTTATAATAGCTTTCTCTATTTTCATAATATGTTGGATTTTATTCTTAACATCTCAAAAATGTCCTTTCTTATAACTAATTTTTAGGACTGAAAAAATATCTACAAAATTCTATTTTTTCTCATTATTTGTCCAATTTTTCTAACACATTTTTTCCAAAACTTTATCTCATGCCATTACATTCCATTCTACCCTATTTTAACACCAATCTCTATTTTTTATTCAAATTTGAAAGGAATTATGTACTTTTATATGCAAAAGTGTAATATATCCCTCATACGCTCCATTTAATCCTTAAAATTCTACAAATGCAGTATAATAGTATTTTTTTGACACTTGTACTCTATATATTCTTTACATTGGAACATTCTTCATTCTACTCTTGCATGCAACAAAATTACTATTTATTTTTATTTTCCTACACTACAACGCTTGGTTTCTCTTTGTTGCATGTTACATTTATTCTACACTATTATTCTTGGCCACTACAACATTATATGCTCTAGTTATATCTAACATTCTATTTCTAACTTATGTTATAATATTTCATTATATATCCTACAACAATTCTTCATGCATTTTTTATATTTCTATTGACTACAATAAAATTTTCTATTTGGAAAAATTCTTCTAATTTACTTTATTCTTAATTTATATTCATTCTTCAAGCACATTATGATTTCTTTACTTGATGTTATTTATCATATTAATATAACTTTTCAATGTTTTTCTACATATTATTTGTTTTCTTCTTTAATGTTGTAAGTTATGTTACTTTTATTGGTCTTTTCTCTTTGAAAAGAATACAAACCTATTTTCTTTTTCATTTCTTCCTCTTACAAATATTATTCACTCATTGAATAATATTTTCTCAATTTAGTAGAATTTTTTACTATGCCTAGTTTTACTTAAATGTATGCAAAATAGGCATGCATATAAACACCACACAAATTATTTGGGAAAATGCCACAAAAAATGTGATATCATTTATATAAAACTATGGTTTGTTGCACTCCATTACAAAAATTCATCCAATTAAGAGGTGATGTAATTTATTGATTCACTAAACAAAAATATATTTTAATTCTTAAAATTATTCTCTAGTTAGACTCATGGAGTGACCAATTTGAAAATCAATTTCAACATTTCAATCACTTAGCTAAAAATTTATCCAAAGAATAATTAAGATAGTGTTATGCAACCAATAATATAGAAGCAATAAATCTAGCCTATTAATTTTTCTAAGGTTCCATTCAAGTATAATTTTGAATTCAAGTTTACAAGAAAAATAAGTTTATAATAATATTCACAAATAATATCTCCATGTTGATAATTTAAGCAATGCCTTCAGCACAATATATTAATGGATATAGAGAGAACTAAAAAATAGATATACTTGTAGGTTGGAAATATCCTCAAGATGGAACAAAATTAAATTTTGATTATACATTTTGGGGGAATCTTCGGGCTATAGATGTTGACTATTTTCTTCATAATTCTAATAGTTTTAAATTCTAATTAGAGGTTTCAGTAAACTTGGTTTAAAGATGAATAGTAGGAAAATCTCATTATTAGGTTAATGCTAGTATATAAGAAAGGATATAATGAATTAGTAATATAAGGTAGTGTTTTTACAAAGGTTGAGGCCCCAATTGGGGTATGTGTTCTTATGAAAAAGAAGCATTGAAGTGGTCCCAATTTTTTTATAAGATCATGCATATATGCATTGCTATTGGGGAAAAATATTAGAAGATTTCAAGAAAATGCAATTGGTAGTTGTAAATCCAAATGAATCGTATTAAAAACTTTCAAGCAAATGCAATTGGTAGCTGAAAGGCCAATTTTACAAAATGATTTTGTTTAAAAGGCTTTAGAAACTTTCAAGCAAATGCAATTGGCAACTATAAATCCAAATTTGGTTGAAAACTAGGTTTGTTTAAAAGGCTTTAGAAGCTTTCAAGAAAATGCATTTGGTTGTTATAAATCCAATTTTTAAATAATGGGTATTGTTTTTAAAAGGTTTTAGAAACTTTCAAGAAAATGCAATTCACAACTGTGAGCCAAAATGGGAGCTTGAAACATATTATATTCATTATAGACAATAAATTTTGTTCTCATAATGTGCCTTCAAGTTTTAAATGAAAATTTTGTTTGGAATTTTTGTTTCATTCAATTTTTTTTCATTTTACAAGAAAAATTTGGTCTCATGGAATCCATTGGGGTTTACAAATTTGCAAACAAATGCAATTTTAAATCACTATGATTCAGAGAGAAAGAATGCCAACCTACTTATGGATGTCCAAGTCAATATTTCAAGTTGAAATGGTGGCCTCGTTGCAATATTTTTTCTTTCCCTGTCATTCATGTTTTTTGTTGTTCACGTTCATCACGCACAAGCTCTATCTGATAGTTCGTTGTTTCTTTTGTTTGACAATGATAGTATTTGTTTTAAAAATTCCCTAATTCAAAGGGGTTTAGTCGAATAGGGGTTCAACTGAACCCCTTTGAATATTAATTTCCCCGTTGACTTCATTTGGGTTTGGCTGAACCCCTCTTCCTATTGAAATTTCTAAAATGTTCATTTTCCTTCCTCTTCTCAATTGCAAACCACTATTGTGGTTTCACCCTCCTACAATCCCCACTTAACCCACTTTATTTTCCCCAATAACCTCCCTAGAATGTTCTAGAAAGTGAAAATTTCCCCTTTTTGTTTTGGCACCAAAGGTCCCACCATTTGATTTCTTATGAAGAACTTTTTATGAAATTCACTTTTTAGAGAACCAACTTTGTGAGGCCATAACTTTTGATCCAATTGTTTGATTTTCTATTATAACATATCGTTCAAATTCTCTTGAAAATCTCTACAACGTTTGAACCATTGTAGGTCGGTTATGCCAACATTTGAGTTGTTTCACCGCCTTTAAAGCTTTATATCTAAATTTGAAGTTGCACTGGAGAAATTTCCTAAGGCAGAAACTTTAAGTTCTCCCAAACCATGTAGGATATTGAGGTAATTCTTTCGCGACCAAAAATGTTTTTCATCTCTACTCCTTGGGGTAAATTTTCATGTTCATATGAACCCATTTAGGCCAATTTACTAAAAATAGTAAGTGCTCATTTTTCACTATTTTTTATGCCTGATGGTCTTATACCTCCTTAAGTGTCATAATGAGACTCAAAACAAGTAAATAAAATAAAGAAAGCATTTTTTTTGGGTGATACAAGATTTCCCTACACTGTTCAATGCTCCTGCATTAGACACCCAAGGTAATTTGAAAAGTGACCCTATCAATTCTTAGGAGTTAGAGGGTAACCAAGAGGGTTAACCTCAGCCTCAGATAACCATGATGAATATTTAATAGGCCTTCTTCTCCATTTCACCAAGTACTCTACATATTTTTTTTTCTTGTGCATCTACCCACATGGCTATCCAATTTTTCTTCTATCTCTTCCTTCTTTGAAGCAGGTGCTGGAATTTTCCACTTTTTTTTATCAACCCCTACTCTATATCACCTTCATGATATTCTGTCAAATCAGCAATATTGAACATAGGAGAAATTTTTATTCCACTAGGCTACTCTACCTCATAAGAATTTCCTGAATCATGCTTCTCTAGGATCTTGCATGGTCCAAACTTCTTCATCTTTAACTTGTTGTATGTACCAACTAGAAACCTTTCCTTTCACAAATAAACCATGACTTCATCTCCTACCTGGAACTCCTTGTACTTCCTTTTTATGATCTTGTTAAGCCTTATATTATGAGTTTATCTTATTGATATGTTTCCTCAGGTCTCTTCGTGCAAATTCTTCAGGTGCTCAGCCTTAGCACTACTCTTCTCCCCCTTATCCATCTTTCTCAGTTCAAAAGAATTTCTTGGACTACTCCCATATACAATCTAGAATGGTGATTTACCAATGCTCCTATTGACATAATAATTGTAAGAAAAAATTTCCTATGGTATAATCAAATCCCGTCCCTTGGGCTTATCTCCAACTAAGCATCTTAGAAGGTTTCCCAAACTCCTATTCACCACCTTTTTTTGTCCATCATTCTATGGATGGTGTGCAAAACTAAAATTCAAATCTGTCTTCAAATTCTTCTATAATGTCCTCCAGAAATAGCAAATTTGGTATCTCTATCTGAAACTATACTCCTTGGTAGACCATGTAGTCTCAACACCTCTCTTAAAAATAATTATGTAACATGAATAGCATCACTAGTCATATGACACGAAATGAAATGTGCCATCTTTGAAAATCTATCCACCACCAAAAATATGGAATCATGCCCTCTTTGTGTCCTTGGAAAACCAAGAACAAAATCCATGCTAATATCCTCCCATGGCCTCTCAGGTACAGGTAATGGCTAATACGATATAGTATTTTGACTTGTTCCTTTCACCATCTGACATACTTTGCAACTTTGTACAAAATTCTTCACATCTTGAACTATAACTAGGGCCAATAATAATTCTCACTAACAAGAGCAATGGTCTTATCCTAACCAAAATGTCCAGCCAATCCTCCACTATGATTCTCCTTGATTAGATTCTCTCTCATAAAACTCCTTGGAATGTACAATTGGCTTCCTCTATACAACATCCCATCTTGGATTAATAAATCCAACCATCTCATCCTATCCAATGTAACAAGTTCCAAACAAGACTTCCAAGCTTCTACATATTTTAGATCTTCTGGATATAAACTCTTGAGTTCATTGAACCCAACAACCTCTATATTCATCTCTATCAACAAATTTTTCCTTCTAATTAAGGAATCTATAACTCTATTTGACCTTCCACTCCCGTGCTTTAAAACAAAAGTATAACTATACAAAAACTCAACCCATTTTAAGTGTCTTTGATTCAAGGGTATGTGCAGGATCATCATGGAAAAAATAGGACCATAAGTGGTGAAAAATTCAAAAAAATCATAGTTATGCAACTTGACATGAAAATTTGAATAAGCTATTTACATTATTTCAAAAATATGTAAGAATAGAATCTATAGAAAATTGAATGTAGTTTCTAAATGACTAGGTTTATTGTATAAAAAAAAAAATTATTTGGTCAAAATTTGAAATTTCAATGCAGTAGTACTTAAATTTTAGGGAAAAAATAAGTAGGTGTCTATCTAACCACCCTAACCACAATAAAATGGTCATATTTTTATAAGATTTTAGATATAAGTAGAGGACTCGTGTCTTGATGTGATGCATATTTTTTATAATTTTTTTCCAAGTAAATAATTAATTATGAATTTTTTATTACAACTTTTAAAAAATATAAAAATTTGTATGTCTGACCACCTTAACTTGGTCAAAACTTCATGAAATTCATTTTTTTTTCTAATCCTATAGTATGCGAAGCATAGAATGTGACACATGTTTTGGATTCAAAAAATGTGATACCATTTAATAGCTATAGATGTTTTTCAATCATCCTATCAATCAAGACTTTAGCTGTAATTCAAATAAAAAATGAATAGTAATTATTTATTAAATTCAAAGTAAAGCATAATTTATATTGGTGGAAAGCTTAGAATATCCTTTAAAAACCCTTTTTGTTTCATCAATTTTGGGTTAAAAAAAAGTCGTTAGCCACATACCCTACACATACCCATCATATTGCCACTTTTTGGCCCATCATGATCCTGCACATACCCTCAACTTTCCTTGACTATTGAGATACTGCATAGCCTAGTAATTAGTATATAAAACAAATTATTTTAGAAACAAATAGTGTCTCCATTTCTTCAAATCTTGAACTATAGCATAAAACTCTTGATCATAGATAAAATATTTCTTCATATCATCATTTAACTTCTCACTAAAATATGCAACGAGCTTACCTTCTTGACTCAAAACAACTCCTATGGCAGTACCACTAGCATCACAATCTACCTAAAAAACCTTATTTAAATATGGAAGTGCTAAAATAGGTTGCTTTGTGAATTTCTTCTTCAACATATCAAAACTTTTGTTGCTCCTGTGGTCCACTTAAACTCTTTTCTATCCCCTCTCGTTGCTTCAATTAGAGGTGCACAAATACTACTGAAATTCTTAATAAACTTTCTATAAAAAACTTGCTAGACCATGAAATGATCTTACCTCTATAACACTCCTTGGAGTAAGCCATTCAATGATAGCTCACACCTTCTCTGGATCTATTTTGAGACCCTCTATTGAGACAACAAGATATACCAACTCTCTCTTCACAAAACTACATTTCTTCAAATTAATCAATAGCTTCTCCTCCCTTAGCTTCTCAAAAACTCTTCAGATATGCATCAAGTGCTCCTCCAATGTCTTATTGAAAATCAAAATATCATCCAAGTAAACAATAACAAATTTTCCTAGAAATTATTTCAATACCCTATTCATAAGATGCATAAATGTGCTTGGTGCATTAGTTAGCCCAAAGAGCATGACTAACCACTCATACAAGACATCCTTGGTTTTAAAGTTTTTCTTCCATTCATCTCCTTCTCTAATACAGATTTAGTGATTTTTGCTCTTCAAATCTATCTTCGTGAAGTACTCAACTCCACTCAAACAATACATAATGTCATCCATCTTTGGCAAGGGAAATCTATACTTGATGGTGATCTTCTTGATGGTTCTAGAATCTATACACATCTGTCATTCCCCATCCTTCTTTGGTGCTAGTACTATAGGTACTGCACATGGACTCAAACTCTCTTTAATCAGTCCCTTCTGCAACAACTCTTGCACTCGTTTGTTCAACTATTCACTCTCTTCTAGAGTCATATGATGAGCTGGCTTATTTGGAAAACTAGCACTAGGAATCAAGTCCATCTGATAACTAATCTTTCTCACTAGAGGAAAACCTTCAAGTACGTTATTAAAAATAATAGCTTGAAACTCATTCAAAAAATTTGAAACCTCTATAGGTACCTCAATAGTATCTTCTTTATTAATTATAGGGGTCAATGCAAAACACATATGTTCATGCCTCATACCTTCTAGGAACTTTCTTCCATCAACCAAAAAAATTCTTGCATTACTGCATACCTTTTCCTCTACCTCTTTCAAGGGCTTCAACTTATGACGAACCCAATCCTTTGTCAAAAAATAGGTGTTGGCATGTCCATCATGTATTGCTCACTGATCAAACTATCATGGTCTGCCTAACAGGTATGTGCAGGATCATGGTGCGCTAAAAAGTGGCAATATTATGGGGGTATGTGGCTGACGACATTTTTTTACCCAAAATTAATGAAACGAAAAGGGTTTTTAGAGGAGATTCTCAGCTTTCCAAAAATATAAATTATGATTTAATTTTAATTTAATAAATAATTATTATTCATTTTCTATTAGAATTACGACTAAAGTCCTGATCGATAGGCCGATTGAAAAACTATAACTTTCAACGGTCATCTTTTGAATCCTAAACATGCATCACATTCTATGCTTCACATACTATAGGATTAAAAAATAAAAATTAAATTTCATGAAGTTTTTTGATTAAGTTAATTCGAGACACTTTTTATATTTTCTAAAAGTTGTAATAAAAAATCATAATTAATTATTTACTTGGAAACAAATTACAAAAATATGCATCACATCCGACATGAGTCCTCTACTTATATATATAAAAAATATTATCATTTTATTATGGTTAGGGTGGTCAAATAGACACCTACTTCTTATTTTTCCCCTGAAATTTAAGTACTACTGCATTGAAATTTCAAATTTTCACCAAATAGATTTTTTTTTTTTAAATAAACCTAGTATTTTAGAAACTAAATTCAATTTTCTACAAATTCTATTCTTACATATTTTTGAAATAATATAGATAACTTATTCAAATATTTACGACAAGTTGCCTAACACTAATTTTTCTAAATTTTTTGCCACTTAAGGGCCTGTTTTTTGCACGATGATCCTGCACATACCCTAACAACAAATGAAAAACATCATAGGCATAATATCAAACAATACCTCATCATGGGAATTTCCAATCTTGAACTTTACCAGACATTGTTCATTAACCAAGGTTTTATGGTCCTTCTACAACCAAGCAATCTAGTATGGGTTTGGATGCCTTCTTGTCTCCAACTGTAACTTACTAACCATTTCTTCTGAAACAAGGTTATCAGTACTACCTCCATCAATAATAACATTAAAAACTTTACCTTCACACTTACATTTGGTGCAAAATAAATGCTTCCTTTGAGTTGGTTCATTCTCCTCATTTAGCAAGGCTCTTCTTGTAACAAGAAACTCTCCTCTTTTTGCTTCCTCAGAATGTGAGGACTTAGCATCTTCATCTACATGTGCAACTCATGCATTACCCTCAAGTCTTCTATTTTTCCTTCCTTGATGTTGAGGACACTCATAGGCTCTATTTCCTTCTTCTCCACACTAGAAAGAAGTTCCACGAAAGCCTCCTCTTCCCAGTCGTCATCTAGATATTCCTCTTCCTCTTTGGTCTCCATTATTCTGAACATGAGGATCGTAGGTGTTATCTCCCTTCTAGTTTTGGCTACTTTTGGAGCCTTCACCCTTCTTCTGATCTTCATTTTGACCTCAATATGACCATCCACTGGTCTTTTCTCCATGCCCTCCACCTCATTGTTTGTTCTCAAACCTCTTGTTCGATCATTCTTCAACCTTTAGAGAAAAATGGTAAGCATCCTCAATGGTGGTCATTCTTACTAGTGCCAATTCTTCCTATATGCTTGGCTTCAACCAATTAATATAATGAGTAACTTTCTCTTTATTCACCTCAGAATGTCCTGTCTAAATTAGGACCTTATGAAATTCCTCTATGTATTCTTTCACCATCCTTGTCCCTTGCTTCAAGCTCTACATCTTCTTGAGTAGCTCCAATTCGTAATTGACTGGAATAAATTGTTTCTTCAATTTTGACACCATTCTATCCCATCTAGAAATTTTATCTTTCCCTTGTCTTCCTCTTTCTAATTGGACCTATTTCCACCATATACTAGCATGACCTTTCAATTTTGTCTTTGCAAACCTCACTCTGTGAGGATCTTCAATTTCCTCAAACTCAAAAATTTTTGTTGTCATTGATCCAATCAATCAATTCTTCAAGATTCATATTTCCACTAAAAGTTGAAACCTCCATTTTAGGTCTCTTCTCAATGCTTGAGATCACTCACAACAATCTTCTTTCTCCAGGATCCATTGGATCCTCTTTTTCCTCTTTCGTTTCCTCTTTTGATTCATCTTCATTGTCATCTTTGTCTCATTGCACATCTCTTCTTCAAACCTCTTGTTGCAAGGTTTCTAATTTCCTTCTAAGGGCTCTGATTTGATCTCTAGGTGGATATCTTCCTCCACCTCGACCTCTACCTTTTCCATACTGGGCAAGTCTTGGAGGCATCCTGAACTCAACCCACACTCACAAGTCCTACTGCAACTACCTCACATTCGGGCTCTGTTACAGGCTCAGGAACCCCTACTTTGCTACCACTTAATGAGGGCCACACTACCCAAAACCCATAAAAATAACAACAGATACCATCATAGAAGATGCAAGATAGAAAATTGACCCACTTTCAATTATTTTCAGAAAATGAAATTACAGATTCAAAGTTTACATGCTATAGCCTCATGGGATTGATTCATTACAAAAAAATCAACTCTGAAAATAAAATATACTATTCGGAGCCACAATCTGCACTATCAAGGCCACCTCCTACAATCCCCACTTAATTTCCTTTTTATTTTCCCCAATAACCGCCCTAGAATGTTCTAGAAAGTGTAAATTTCCCCATTTTTTTTGGCACCAAAGGTCTCGCCATTTGATTTCTGGCCTAGGAAGAAATTTTTATGAAATTCACTTTTTAGATGACCAATTTCATGGAGCCATAACTTTTGATCTAGGTGTTTGATTTACTATTATTGCATATCGTTGGAAAGCTCTCAAAAATATCTAAAACATACAAACCAACTATAGGTTGGTTCGACCACTTTTTGAGTTGTTTCAGGGCCTCTAAAGTTTTATATCTGAATTTGGAGTTGCATTAGAGAAATTTCCTAAGGCAGAAACTTTAATTTCTCCCAAACCATGCAGGGTATTGAGGTGATTCTTTTGTGACTAGAGATGTTTTTTAGCTCTACTCCTTGGGGTAAATTTTCACATCCATACAAGCCAGTTTAGGCTATCTTACTAAATTAGTAATTGCCTTTTTTCACTATTTTTGATGCCTAACAATCTTATACCCCCTTAAGTGCCATCATGGGACTCAAAAAAATAAATAAAATAATGAAAGCAAATTTTTTGGGTGATGCAAGATTTCCCTACACCGTTGGATGCTCTTACATCAATGGGGCTACATCTAGGGGTTCCTCTCTACTATCTCCTCACCAACTATTGTTGGATGCATCTTACCTCTTGTTGCCCTTCCCACTTTTGCATCCAATAGAGAGGTAGGACCACATCTAATACCATAAGTCGTTATATGTAACAATAATTCTTACATCATCCCCATGGAAACCTAAACTAACCGATTAACCCCATCATGCATCAATGGTTGCAAGATGAAGGATGCCATATCTATATCTCCTAATGATAATGGGAAGCATTGGCATTTCCTACAAATACAAGGCTTTAGGAGTAATACTTTGGAAATCCTAAACTATCTAAGTATATAGTCAAAGTGAAATATATGAAGATTGTGGTATTCTACCCACAAGACCATTTAGACTATCTAGTCCATTGTAATTTATATGGATCCTCCAACTCTCCCTCTATTTCTCTATATAATTTTGTAAAAAAATACATCTCCACTCAAATAATATGATTTCCTCTTACCACCTACTCATCAAATTCATGTTCGACTAATGAGAGTGTGGTCCATTCAAGAGCTCTATATATTGAAACAAATTCAAAGGCCAAAAAGTAAAACAAACATGTTTAAATTATAAAAATAATTATTGAAAAGGAAAAGGATAGACATGAAAGCATGAAACAGTTCTAGGTTGTGTTTACAATTGAAGATTTGAAGAGAGAAAACATCAAATATCTCACTTTCAATTTATTCAAATGTAATTTGACTCACCTAATTGTGGGGAGTACACAATATGAGAAAGGACATAATATTGGAATTTTGTAAAGTGCTATTGGTCCCATGAAGGAAAGCTTCAGACTATGAGTACTTTCAGAAGGAAAGGTTTCTTCAACAGATAATAACTACTTTAATTAATCGAAGAAATATATTTTTTGTGTGGATACTTTCAATGTGTAGAATATTTATAACCATTTTATGCATGCTACAAAAGTATGCAAAGTGCTAACATTGATCTATTATAACTCAGCTATGTTCTCTACCTATGTTACTTTGTCCTTCCACTTAAATTTCTTGGTTATATATCTCCCAACACTAGTTCATGAATACTTTGCTATAGTTGGCCTCAAGTATACAATCAGCCACATCAATAAAAAAAATTGAACTCCTCAAACTAGTCTCCTTTTCAATCCTAATAGCTTTACCAATGTACCTATAAATATAATTAAATTAAAGATATGAAATTTTTAGTTGGTATTTTTTTAATTTTTTTTATGTAATTTTGATAAGAAAAAAAATCATAAAGTTTCAATCACTTCATGATCCATCATCGAATGAGATAATAAGATAAGAAAAAATCATAAAATATGATGAATCTTGGATGAAGACAAAATTTATATAATCAAATAGAAAAAAAATATCACGAATATAACTAAAATTGACAAATAATCCTTCACAATTAATATAAATACATGTGACGTCTATTTGGCCATCAAACTACACATTTGATTGTATTTTTTAATTAATTAATAAATTTGATGGTGGGGCCTATCTCGATTGGCTAAAGCATCCTCTTGCAAGTAAGAGGTAACAAGGTATAGCCTCCCCTCATCACCATGGTACTATAGGGCATGCCATGCTAGCAGATATATATATACACACACTTCCTGTAGTGTAATCTATATATGATCAAATATGTAGTAAAAATCAAACTATCAAGATTCAAAGCCATGACCACTCTTTTTCTAATAATGAATATGTTGATTTTTTGTGAAATTTATTTGGGCTAAAATTGAAATCAGAAATTAGAACTCTTTAAATTCTCCATAAATCAACTCCCTATATAAGATAAGAAAAATAACTTAAATGATAGCTATGAATATTGCACACTACTACAAAAATTTGACACTATCTTTTCCTAACCAAATTATAGACCAAAGGGATGAGAATTTGCAACTTTTGGAAAGGAACTGCTACAAAAGAAGGGAATGTACCATATAATTCCTATTTTTTTAAAATTTCCTCATGTACAACCTAAAACTAATCTAGGCTCTAGAAGTCATGATTAAGTAGAATACACAGAAATGACAAGTGAAACATGAAAGGAAGTTAGGTATGTTGAAAAATTTCCAACACGAATCTATCAGAGGAGACAATGTGAAAATTTTGACATTTTCAAACCCTTATTCAATTACAATAAAGAAGATGCACATTACAAGTAAAGATAAACAACAACAAAGATACAATAAAAACACAACACCAAATATATGTAGGGAAAACCCTTTCAAGGAAAAACCCCACTCCAAAATTCTAAACAATGTATTATCTGTAAACAATGGTTACAATACAATTGCAACACAAGCTTCTATAGGAGTTTATCTACGTTACAATTCTAGAGTAAATCTAGCAACATAACGGTATCTCAACACAGCTTCATACGTACTTCAAAATACACAAGTGTTGAATATATAAGAGCTTACAATGCATAAAATAGACATTTCTAAAACAACTAACAAAGGTTGAACGTGCAACATGGAAAGCACCAAAAAACACTACAAACACATACTGATAAGTTTCCAATTGTCACCACATGCCAATCTACAAAATTTTCACTTTCCAAAATAATTGCACCTCAAAAACTCACATTCCATGTAAAATCAACATAGAAATAGAAAAATATTTTATGCACAACTCCACCTATGAAAAACAACTTTCCAACTTGACTCCTCATCTGAATAGAAACTGCAAGTTGTAACTCACAAAGACAAAGTGAGAAAATCAGCAACATTTAATATTTAGAAAAATAAAATCTATGGAAAAATCAAAGGTTGAGACACCTTCTTTTTCCTAACATTCTCCCACTTGTCAGACAACTTTGAAGAGCCAATAAAAGTAACATGATTTAATTGCTAGAGGTTGTGAAGCCCATAGACTTTGAACACCATCTAAACTTCTCTATGCTCACTAGCTTTTTCAATGCATCTACAACATTCGTCAAGGTGTCAACCTTCTCCAACTTCACCTTTCCATCTTCCACCATATCACAAACAAAATGAAATTGAACATCAATGTGCTTTGTTTTAGCTTGGAAAGTAGGATGTTTTTCTAAGCAAATGGCATTTTAACTATCGCAACATATAGTAATCTTCCCTGCATCAAAACCAATATCAAAACACAAATTCTTAAGCCAAATGGATTCCTTGCAAGCATGATTAGTTTCCATGTACTCTCCTTTTGTAGTAAATAAAGCAACTATAGCCTACCACTTACTCATCCAACTAATAGCACCACCATACATCATGAACACATATCCACCAGTGGATCTTTTGTTGTCAATATCAATTGCCCAATCTAAATCCACATATCCTTGAATACTCACTAACTGCTAAGGTCCTATAGATAACCATGATAAGGAATACTCAGAAATAACCCTCAAGTATCTAAACACTCTCTTCACTGCATCCTAATGCACTCGTCCAAGATTAGTCATAAACTGACTAAGGACTCCCACTACTTGGGAATTTTTGGCCTTGTATAGACTATAGCATACATCAAATTGCCAACAACACTCACATATGGTACTCTAGTCATGTCCTCCATCTCAATAGGAGATTTTGGGTAATCCTCCACATAAAAATTTGTCCCTTGCCTTACATGAGCAACTAACTGCAAGCTAACATGTTGAACCTCTCCAACACTGTATTCAAATACTTTATGTAGATTAACTAAAGCTTTCTATTAGCTCTCTCTCTCTCTTCTAATCTCCATCCCCATAATATACCTTGCTACAGTTGGATCCTTCATCTCAAACTATACTAACAACTAATAATTCAAATCTAAAATCAAACTTTTACCATTCCCAAAAAACAACATATCATCTATGTAAAATGTAATTATGAGAATATGACCATTATCACATTTGTAATACACACAATGGTTAGATTTAGATCTTAGAAATCCCAATGAAAACACATAAGTATTGAACTTCCGGTGTCACATTCTAGGAGACTACTTAAGACAATACAAAGACTTTTTCAAATTGCAAGCTATATTTTCTTTACCTTTAACCATGAAATGCTTTGGCTGTGACATATAAATTTCTCCCTCCAAGTCATCATGAAGGAACATTGTCTTCATGTCCACTATTACACTTCTAGATCATGCATTGTTGTAAGTGATAATAGGAACTGGATAGATGTCAACTTTGCAACATGAAATAAAATCTCACCATAGTCAATTCCCTCCAACTAATATAATATCCCTTAGTGAACAACCATGCCTTATACTTCTCCACTATCATCTGGACCAAATTTTCTCTTGAACACCCATTTATATCCAATGGGTTTTTGTCCTTCAAGAATAGGTACCAAATCCCATGTATCATTTTTCTTTAATGTGACCATTTCTTCATCCATGGATTTAATCCAATAATTTGCATCACTCATACCGATAGCCTCTCTAACAGTCATAGGATCATTAGTGTTAGTAGTCAAAGAAAAAATAGAACTAGAATCCAACAATGAATAACTAAACCTTTCAGGTGAATATCCAAACCTATCAGGTTGTCACCTATCTCTCATAAACCTCCTTACTTGTTGAGGTTGAGGTTCTTCTTCTTCTTTAGAACTTTCAGAGTTTCTCAAGCTCTCCTCATCATCAGGTCCATTCTAGGCTTTAGGTTCAACTTTCTTAGAGTCAAGAGGAAGTTGAACCACATCTTCTTTCTTTTACTCTTCTGTAGGCTACGAAATAGTGGAAGAAGGTTTCATCTCTCTAAAGATCACTTTGATTGTAGAGAACCTTTTTGGCCACTGGATCCCAAATCTTGTACCCTTTCACACCAATACCATAACCGATGAAGATACACCTTGCCAACTTTGTTTTCCAACTTTGACCTTTTCTCCCTTGGCACATGAGCATATTCCTTGCAACCAAACACACAAATATGTCTCAATGAGGACTTATTTCCCAACCACACCTCCATAGGTGTCTTATCAGCAAGAGTTGATGTAGGAGATCTATTCACTAGATAGCATGCAATGGAAAGAACTTTAGCCCAAAAATTTTGTTCAAGGCCACCTACACTTAGCATACTCCTAGCCCTCTCCATCAATTTCATTTTCATCCTCTCTGCAATTCGATTCTGCTAAGGCATATATGGAGTTGTCTTATGCCTTTCAATCCCATGTTCTTTATAGAACTTATCAAATTCTATGAAACAAAACTCACCACCATTGTCAGTCCTCAAACACTTTATTTTCCAAACTATCTAATTTTCTACCAAGGCCTTAAACTTCTTAAACTAACTAAATATTTCATATTTACTTCTGAGAAAATAAATAAATGTCCTATTGTAATCATCTGTGAAAGAAACAAAATATACAAATTTTGATAATGAAGGAACATTTACATGACCAAAAATATTAGAATGAACATAGTCCAAAACCGCAGAAGATTGGTGAGAACTGTGATAAAATGGAACATGGTTTTTCTTTCCATAAATACAATGTTCACAAAAATCAAACTCAAAGATTACAATCATCAAGCCCCTCAACAAGGAATTTATTTTTCAGGGTCCTTAAACCCTTTTCACCAATGTGGCCAAGTCTTTGGTTCCAAAGCATTGTCTTCTCAGCAGGTAACTTCATCTCCAAAGCATGAGCACCCTTAGGTACCCATAAAGCATGACCATCAAAAGTAGATGCAATTTTCTTCTTTGTTGTTGGTTTCAATGGTGAGGATAGTGACTCAGATGTTATTTTTTTCTTTTCGATAGAAGAACTATTGCACTAAATTGTGCATGCATTCAGTTGAAGCAGAGTTCCTATCTACACACCCTTAGCAAGCACCATAGCTCCTCTTGTCATCTTACATCCTCCATTCGGGGAAACAACTTGCACACCCAAATCATTCAACTTTCTTACAGAGAAGGTTTTGTGCCAAACTAAGGATATGTAGGACACCATCAATCCCCTTCACTCTACCATTTGGGAATCTTATCTTGACTCTTCCACGACCAACAATATGCAAGTGAGGTTCATCACCTAGGTATACCTTCCCGTCGTCATAAATTTCATACTTACAAAACCAATCTCGATGCAAAGTCATGTGGAAAGAAGCACCAAAGTCTATCAACCACACATATTGTGATGTATGCATTGCCAAGGCAACGAAAAAAGCATCTACATCATCCTGAGAGGATTTATCAGATTTAGAATCAAAGAATCTCTTCTTTTTCTCCTCCTTACAATTTTTGCAGAAATGACCAGGTTTGCCACAATTCCAACATTTCACTTTGTTCTTACTAGGAGACTTAGATCTCCCACAAGATTTGGATTCTAAATTTTCTTGCTTCATGTTCCTTTTTTTCCTTTTTCTTTTGTTCTTCCTCAAACTACCAGAGCCTCTTTAGCCACTTTAGAATATTCTCTATGAATCTCTTTAGATAGAAATTATACAACCACTTCATCCATCTTAAAGGTGGTAGTGGTACTTCCAGTGGCCATGACAAGGTGGTCCAATGAATTTGGTAGTGAACACAACAAAGTCATGCAATGATCATTGTCCTCCATTTTCACACCAACAGAGTTCAACTAGGCAACAAGCATGTTGAATGCATTCAAGTGATATGTGACAAATCCTCCTTCTTCCATCCATAGTGAATACATCTTTCGCAAGAACAACTTATTTACTAGGGATTTAGCCTAATAAATTTGAGAAATTTTCTTCCAAAGAAGTGCAATAGTATTCTCTTTGTGAACATTTAGGAGTACTAAATCAACTAAAAAAAATCTTATCAGACCCTTAGCCTTCTGATCCATCAAATCCCAATCTTCTTATTTCATATCTGTTGGCATAGTTCTAGAAACCATTGTCAACAAGTCGCAGTCTACAAGAATGTCTTCCATCTTGAGCTTCCAAAACTCAAAGTTTCCTTTGTTAAACTTCTCTATCTCAATTCTACTAGATGTACTTGTCATCTCCTTCCTACAATAGGGTCAGCACAAAATTTCTACAACAAGCTCCTACTTAAATAAGATTAGTACAAAAAACCCTTTAACCCACAATATGAAATAGAGGTGATCAAGCTCTAATATCAGTTGAAAGGAAGCCAAGTATGTGGAAAAACTTCCAACACTAATCTATTAGAGGAGAGAATGTGCAAATTTTGACAGTTTCAAGCCCTTATTCAATTACAATAAAGAAGATGCACATTAAGGTAAAGATAAACAACAACAGAGATACAATAAAAACACAACACCAAATATATGTGGGGAAAACCCTTTCAGAAACAAAACCCCACACTCCAAAAGATTGAACAATGTATTATTTATAAACAATGGTTACAATACACTTGCAATGCAAGCTTCTACAGGAGTTTATTTGTATTACAATTTTGGAATAAATCCTGCAGCATAAGGGTGAAGCCACAATAGTGGTTTACAATTGAAGTGAGGAAGGAAAACTCACAAAAAATGAATGCATGGTAAAAATATTGGTTTTAGGGGTTCATACGAACATACTGGTTCGATTGAACCAATTAGGGCTTCGCTAGAACCTGGGTTTGGGTGAACCCTTTTAATGTTTTCCTGCAAAAAATGCCAACAAAAACCCTTATAAAAGGGGGGTTCGAATGAACCAAGGTTTGAATGAAGCTCGAACACCCCTTATTCCTCATCCCTCCTCTGAGACACAAAAAAACCTTGAATTTTGGCACTTCAAAGCTCGGGTTGATGATAAAAATTGAGGAATCTTCACAAACCCAACTGGAATCAGGTAGTCCTCAGAACAAGCTATCCAATGAATATAATCTTAATATGTTTTGGTTTTATTATGTATTTGTTTTTTTAGTTTTATTAAACATAGGTTTTTCATTGAAAATGAAGGTCTATGTTCTGCACATGTGGAAAAATAGCAGATTATTAAAAATAAAAATAAAAAATACGAGTGCATTAGATGTTGATGTCTTTGATCCAACAAAAAAAATAAAATTGAATTTTGATATATACAAAAAGAGTTATGCATTATACAGTCGCACTATATTTGAATTGTAATTAGTTTGACTTTGAAACTTGATTAAGGAAAAAATGTTCAATGAAAAACTATTTAACCAAGTGGAAGTACTAGGTATCGGAGTTACGAATTTAAATTTGAAAGAATTAGAATTTTATCCTTCAGGGAAAAAAAGTTATACATTATACGGTGTGTGTCACTTTTTAAAAATGTTGTCTTTTGAAAAAAACCAGTTTTCATGGGAGATGGAAAAAGAAGTGTAAACTAATTCCAAAAATTTTGAAAAAAATATTTTTAGAATGTAGAGAAAAAATTTGATGAGACTCTAGTTTGCATTATCTTCAAATTCTTCACGGTTTAGCCGCTATAGCTACCCTAATGTGAAGATTTAGTTAAAAATAATAATTTTAGTGTCCAGTTTGGCCAAAAATTGTAAACCACTATTATGGGATCACCCATAACAATATCCCAAGACAACGTCATACTACTCCAAAATACACAAGAGCTCAATATATAAGAGCTTACAATGCATAAGATAGACATTTCTAGAACAACTACCAAAGGTTGAACGTACAACATGGAAAGTGCCAAAAAACATTGCATACACATAACGGTAAGTTTACAATTGTCACTAAATGTCAATCTAGAAAATTTCACTTGCCAAAATAACTGCACCTTGAAAACTCACATTCCATGTAAACTCAACATGGAAATAAAAAAATCTTTTATGCACAATTCCACTTGTAAAAACAATTTTCCAGCTTGACTCCTCATCCGAATAGAAATTGCAAATTATAACTCAAAGATAACGTTGAAAAAATCAACAGCATTTAATATTTAGAAAAATCAAATATATGGAAAAAACAAAGGTTGAAACACCTTTTTTTTCCTAACAAAACCAACGAGAGTGCTATTGAATCATAAGTCACAGTATACGTTTTCCTGCACCCACTATTAAGGATGTTTCAAATACAATATTATAACACTATTTTGATCGATCGTGTCTTACAGCACGCCGGGACAGATTATTATGCCCTGCGTATTCTATCAGTGAACTCAATCGAATTTGAAGTTGGTACAAACATTTTCTAAACAGCTCAGTCACTCCCAAGGGAGTAAAGAGAATCCACCAAATCAGTGTCCTCAAATTTGTCATTTGGGCGAGGAGGCGTGAGTAGTAGAGCCTCCGCCATATTCGTCCGCATATTAGAAGACTGCACTAGCAAATCCTCCATAGGATCCACTTCGCCTGTTGATTGCATTACTGCTTCACCATTACTCTCTACAATGTTCAATTCAGAGCAATATTGTCTATTAAATTCTTCTTCAACGGGTAGAAATATGTCATCTTTTTATCCCTTTTTTTCCACTTCCTTTCTTACACGTCGAATCCATGGAAATCAATCACAATCTTATTGGCCGGCAGGGTAACAAATTTCTTAAAGTACCTTAAATATGATGCAATCAACGTAACTATCACGCAGGTTTGTAGGTCAAATCTATATTAATGAATGAGTACAAAATGGTAACAGTAAATATATTCAGTCATGTGTTTGGTATACAACTTAACTATAAATTTACGTAATATAATGATGAGATGAATTTCTAGGTCAAATATAATCTAACAACACAGTACATATAGAAAATCCTAGGACTAATTGACAATCACAACTGGATCGCAGGATTTATATATGCACGCTTCTGAATTTCTCTATTCCATACTGAGCTTCGAGGAAAGTGAGATTGAAAGCGCTTGATTCAAAGCTTCCTCGCAAACGTGGTTTTTATTAGTTCAAAATCTGGAAAGCAATTAGTGGATGCGTATCGCATCAGGGTCCTTATAGGAGAGTTGAAAGCATTGCTTAAGACGGTCATGAAATTGACAGTTTCAAAGCTTCAACAGTGGTCATGGTATTGCTAAGTATCAATGGTTTGGAGAGGGAAGTCGAATACTGTAACACGTGAAGTCTTGCCTGGCTGGAATTAAAGAGTTAGTATAGCGTACCGACCGTTTCTACCTTTTTTTCGGTTTCTAAGGGAAATGTTTCAATATTTTGGTCAACATGTTCTGGCCTTCCATTGAAAAATAATCCATAAATACCAAGTCTAGAGTTTATAGTCAAAATAAAAGGTTAAAAGCAATTAAAGATGATATCATACTTAAATCAAATTTGTCAAAGAAATATAAGATGGATTTTTCTATTGGTATATATGCATCATTATTTATTTATTAGGTTTGGAGACTTTATGCTTTATTTGACCATTCTTTAAAAGCTTCCTTAATTAGGGTACCTATTTATTTCTCCTTATTCAATTGACAACAGTTAAACATGCAAGATTCTCTTATATATGTTGTCAAACACTTATGCTCTTGATATTCAAGGAAGTTTTCTAAAAGTTGTAATAAATCAATAAAGAGACACCAAAATCTTCTATATAATCTATAAAAATGTGCATATGTAAATAAAATGATCCCTAGTCTCTACCTCCTGAAAGCTAAGTTGACACATTCATTTCTCTATTGGAAAATAGTGATCTTAATCCTCAATTAATGAGATCTGACACGCATTGGGCTAAAGGGAATTCTAAGTCCATCAGACCAACAATGTCAAAGGTATTATGCAAGGATAATCTCTCAATCGCATATTGGGGAGATGTAGGTGCATAATGAATACTTTTTTGGACCCAATGGCCTAGGTGGAGAAATTCAAGTATATTGGATGTAGGCCATATAAATATCCTCCTCAATGCAATTAATTATATCTTTCTAGCCCACTCTAATGTTTGTGGTCCTTCAAGATGATACTAAGAGTTTGTAGAACATAGCTCACACATAATAAGAATAACTAAAAGTACATGTTATACTATCTACAAAATCTCATAGCCTATATAAATAACAAACAATCCTAAAAATAGTATTCAATTTTAGTTGCTAGGCATCAAATTCAACTTGGACAACATTATAAGGAGTCATATCTTTACATCAAATAGTTTCAAGAAAATAAATTGTTTAAAGGGTGATCCCACAATCGTGGTTTACACTGTTTGGCCAAACTTGACATTGAAATGAACATTTTGACCTAAATCTTCACTTTCGGACACCTATAATTGCTAAACTATGAGGAATTTGAAGTTGATACAAACTAGTGATTTGTGACATTTTGTCTATTGATTCTATATGTGTGTGTGTGTATTTTAAAATTTCTACAATCAAATTGTATTTCTTTTTCCATCTTCTTCGATAACTAGTATATAATAGTAAACATCATTTTTAAAGAGTGATGTTCATTGTGTAACACATAACATTTTTCTCTGAAGGATTAAATTCTTCTTTTTTTAATGAATTTAGATTTGTAACTACGATATCTAGCTCCTTCATTTGGTTTCATAGTGTTTTATTGAATATTTTTTTATTAATTAAGTTTTGAAGTCAAATCAATTACAATTTAGACATAAGTTTACTATGTAGCACAAGTTGTTTTGTATGTATCAAAATTCTTTTTTTTATTGGATTAAAGACATCAATACCAAGAGCATAGATATTTTTGAAAACTTATTTTTAGCAATCTACTACTTTCCCATATGTGCAAAAACATAGAGCTTGAATTTCAGTGAAAAACCTATGTTTAATTAAACTAAAAAAGAATGTGTAATAAAACTAAAATATATTAAAACTATAATTGATGGAGAGCTTGTTTTGAGGACTATACTTCTCCAGTTGGGTTTGTCAATTTGATTCTTTTTTTATTCTCAACCTTTGCCTTGAAACCCAAAAAATTGCATAAGATTGCAGATGGAGTGGGGCAAGCGAAAAATAAGGAGGTTCGAGTGAGCACCCCTTTGCTCGAACCCCTTTGAACCCCTTCAAATGAAGGAGGGTTTGAGCAAA
Organism: Sequoia sempervirens; assembly: GCA_007258455.2. Taxonomy (NCBI): domain Eukaryota; kingdom Viridiplantae; phylum Streptophyta; class Pinopsida; order Cupressales; family Cupressaceae; genus Sequoia; species Sequoia sempervirens. The sequence continues at coordinate 267,909,027 of VDFB02193867.1, forward strand.
GGGGTGTTCATTCAAAACCCCTAAAAATAACATTAAAAAAATAAAAAATATTGTTTTATTCAAAAAAATGGCCAACTAGGGGTTTGAGCAAACCCCTTGAGGGAAATGGAGTTTGTTTGAATAGGGGTGTTCGAGTGAACACATTTATGGGTATGTTTGAACACGCCTATTCAAGCGAACCCCTCTATTTTTTTTAATGCCCACACAATTTTTGTTTGGCACTTCAATTGTAACCCACTATTGTGGGATCACCTTTAATTAAATTCTAGGAAAGCCCACTCAATTTGATTTAGTTAACATCCTTAAACCTTTTATCCATAAATATTATTTGTTCAAACATGTGACAAAAATATATAAGTTAAAAGATGTAGCTTGGAATTGAAATTTGAAACATTTTTTCTTAGTTGACTCATAATAGCACAATGTTTAGAAAAACTTACCTTAGCAATAAGATTAAAATAAAGTCTAAGCACTTAATCTTAAGATATATGTATGAATATCTCTATGACAAGATTATATGTAAGAAGAGCTCTATGTAGACAACTCAATCCAATTATAAGGTAGGAAAAGTTAATTTTAGGCATACAAAATTTACTTTTTTTTCATTAATTAAGATTCCTTAAGTTCTTTATGGTTAAAAACACCATGAAGTCTAATTTGAGTTTTTCATGGCATACAATTAACTATCTTCTTCCTAGAACATGTATTAATATACTAGGAATCTTAATTGATGTTTAGATTAAATGATTTTCTTATAACTCATTTAAAGAAAAATCTAATAATGTAATTTAGAAATAATCAAATAAAAAATTCTTGTTATAAATCTTAAATGCATACATATAAACTCTTACAATATATCATTATATTGTCATTTATTATCCTTTGTAAATTCTCTAAATAAAAAATAATATAGGTAGTAAACTTAAATGTCATTATTACATCATCATAACATTATAATAAAAAATTTAATCACTTGTGTAGTATCATTTTTAGAATTATATGATTCTTCAAATTATTAAAAAAGGACAAAAAACCCATATACATTTTAAGTACCATAAGTACCCACACATCAATTATATACATTAGTCATTTATACGCATAGTAAATATAATATTGCAACGTAAAAGATTATATTGATTACCAATATAATTAGTAATCTAGAGTTTCATGAAGATAAAGGGGAGAGAACGTCATGTGGGTGATTTTTATTCCATCATAGAGTTGTATAGGCTCCCTTACATGCCACCCCAAAAGGAGGGATCCTAGCCTTCGTGAGTAGTTTCATAGAAGAGTACAATATCTAAAAAAAGAGGTATCTAGTGTGGGAATCTAATAAATTAACATTCACTAATAACTATACCTTAGACAAGGTTTGGGATGTTTGATCTAATACAATTGTGACCACTTCTCCATAACATAAGAGTGTTATAGTACAATTGTGATCACTCTTAAATTGTATACATAGTTTAATTGCAGTTCCCGCAAACCCCTTATAGGTTTGGATTAAATAGTATCAAAATATTTTAATTCATTATTCATAATCAAATTAACCAGTTACTTATGATACAAATAAAAATCTACCTTTAAATTTTCAAGACAAAATCCATCTTATTATGATTCATAAAAATATAATCATGAGGTGTTAATAGATCATGTCTCAGTTCTAAATATAAAGGTAAGTCAAACCATGCAATCATATGAAAGAGCTATGTATTTAGACATATGAAATATATTGCATTTTCCATAAGATAGTAGAAATATTGAGTTAGCTATATTTAATTTTAAATGACCAAGATTCCTAAGACATAAATTTCTAAGCTCCTCTAACAATACAATTTATATATCATATTATATTGCCCATCAATTCCATTATTTATTAATATAAAATTTATTTAGGAAGTGTCAATCCAAGTATTCATTGTTTAGTATGTCAATATTAACCTTGCAATAGTCTTCAAGACCTATTCTTCAATAATTGTTGTAATATGTACATATGTCTTACACTACCCAAAGTTAACCAAACAAGAGACACATATGTCTTGTATTGAATTCATGGCTCAAAATCCTTCTATTTTGTACTATGTTTACCATAAACTAGACTATAGTGATAGAATACCCATTTCAAATCAATAATGTCAAAATAATGCTCATAGAGACCCTATTCAATGTAATTATCTCACGCTTGTGTAAGTAGTGACAAGGCATGCAATGATTATAAAAGGTAGCCTAGATGGCATATGGTTCATAGACAAGTAAGCTTTTAGGCATACATTGATTTATTTGCTGCATAACACAAATAATTTAACCATATGATTCCCAACTCCTAGACTTGTTTAACCATTCCTTTATATGCTAGAAGTAATAGACTGGCCACATGATAACCCTTTACATATATCTTATTTCATTGAATATGACTGCTAAAGCTTATATTTGCTTTATATGTCTAATTTCAAGAATAAATGGTAATTGGTAGCACTTATACCCATAACTAGTTCATACCATGACCCACTCAAATTAAATAAAATCTAAAACACTCATCAAACATAGCACAAGTCAAACATAGCACAAGCCAAAACAATAACCCAATAAATAAGTGTGATTGGTTGGAAGCTCATTTTGTACACACCTCCTAAATTATCTATAATTGAAACAATGAAAAAACTCCACTCATCAATATCGACTACCATAAAGTATATTATCATTTATAACATGAAAGAACAAAATTTCAACATTGACTATTATTTACTTGGATTAGCCCACTCATTGTTGCCTTAGTACTATAATGGGGCTAAATATAGGGGTTCCTCTCTACTATCTACTCACTAACTTTTGTTAGATGTGTCTTACCATTTGTTTCCCTTGCTACTCTTGCATTCAATTTGGAAAGGGGAGACCATATCCTATACAATAAGTCCTTATGTAAGAATAGTTCTTGCATCATCCCTATGGAAACCTAAACTAGCTCATTAGCCTCCTTATCATTAGTCAAAAAGAATGTCATTTCTATATCTATATCTCCTAATTATAATGATAAGCATTAATGTTTTCTACAAATACAAAGCTTTAGGAGTAATACCTTGGGAATCCTGGACTATATAAGCATATAGTCAAAGTGAAATGTATGAAGATTGTGGTATTCTACCCACAAGACTGTCTAGACTATCTAGTCCATTGTAATTTATATGGATCCTCCAGCTTTCCTTGTATTTCTCTATATACGTTTGTAAAAAATACATCTCCACTCAAATATTATGATCTTCTCTTATCACCGATTCATCCAGCTCATGTTCCACTAATGAGAGAGTGGTTGACATTCAAGAGCTCTATATATTGAAACAAATTCAAAGACAAAAAGATAAAGCAAACATGTTTAAATTGTGAAAAAAATCGTTGAAAAGTAAAAGCATAGCCATGAAATCATGAAACAATGCTAGGTTGTGTTTACATTTGTATATTTGAAGAGAGTAAACATCAAATATCTCACTTTCAATTTATTCAAATGTAATTTGACTCACCAAATTATGGGGAGTACACAATATAAGAAAGGACATAATATTGGAAATTTGCGAAGTACTATTGGTCCCATGAAGGAAAACTTTATATGAGTACTTTCAGAAGGAAAGGCGTCTTCAACAGATAACAGCTACTTTAATGAATCGAAAAATTTATAAATTTTGTGTGGATGTTTTCAGCGTATCAAAGCGTTAACAACAATCTATTATAGTCCAGTTCTGTTCTTTGCCTCTGTTACTTCAATTTCCTGGTTATATACCTTCCAACAGTAGTTCACGAATGCTTTGCTATAATTGGCCTCAGGTAAACAGCCGGCCACGTTAGTAAACAAAATAACTCCTCAAACCTGTCTCCTTTTCAATCCTAATAGCTTTACCAATGTAACTGTAAATATAATTGAATTAAAGATATAAAATTTCCAATTTTTTCTACATTGATGTGAAATAATAAGGAAACAATCGTAAAAGTAGTCACTTCGTGATCATAAAATATGATTCAACGTTAATGAAATAGCAAAAATTACGAGGAACATAACTAAAATTTACTAATAATCCCTCTCGACTAATAAATGCAGACAAGACTACTTAATATATTTTTTAATACGCCGGGACCGATTATTATGCCCTGCGTGTTCTATCAGTAGGTAATATAAAAGTGAACTGAATCGAAATTGAAGTTGGTACAAACAATTTCTAAACAGCCCAGTCACTCCAAAGGGAGTAAAGAGAATCCACAAAATCAGTGTCCTCAAATTCGTCCTTTGGGTGAGGAGGCGTGAATAGTAGAGCCCCGGCCATATTCGTCCACATATTGGGCGACTGCACTAGCAAATCCTCCATAGGATTTACTTCGCCTGTTGATTGCATTGCTGCTTCACCATTACTCTCAACAATGTTCAATTCAGAGCAATCTTGTCTATTAAATTCTTCTTCAGCCTTTTTTTTCCACTTCCTTTCTTACTCATCGAATCCATGGAAATCAATCACAATCTTATTGGCCGGCAGGATAACAAGTTTCTTTAAATACCTTAAATATAATGCAATCAACGTAACTATCATGCAGGTTTGTAAGTCAAATCTGTATTAATGAATGAGTACAAAATGGTAACAGTAAATATATTCAATCATGTGTTTGGTATACAACTTAACTATAAATTTACATAATATAATGATGAGATGAATTTCTAGGTCTAATATAATCTAACACCACAGTACATATACAAAATCCTATGACTAATTGACAATCACAACTGGATCGCAGGATTTATATATGCACGCTTTTGAATTTCTCTATTCCATATTGAGCTGCGAGGAAAGTGAGATTGAAAGCGCTTGATTCAAAGCTTCCCTGCCTCCGAATTCTGGAAACGTGTTTTTTATTAGCTCAACCAACAAATCTGGAAAGCAACTAGTGGATGCGAATCGCATTAGGGTCGTTACAGGAGAGTTGAAAGCATTGCTCTAGACGGTCATGAAATTGACAGTTTCAAAGCTCCAGCAATGGTCGAATACTGTAACACGTGAAGTCGTGCCTGGCTGGAATTAGAAAGTTAGTATAGCAGTGCCGACCATTTCTCCGGTTTTTTCGGTTTCAAGGGAAGTGTTTCAATATTTTGGTCAACCTGTTTTGGCCTTCCATGGAAAAAAATTCCATAAATACCAGGTCTAGAGTCTATAGTCAAAATGAAAAGTTAAAAGAAATTAAAGATAATATCATACTTAAAACAAATTTGTGAAAGAGATTTGTAAGATGGATTTTTCTATTGATATATATGCATCATTGTTTATTTGTTAGGCTTGGAGACTCTATGCTTTCCTAAAAGACTATCAAATACATGTTTCAAGTCATTTTAGGAATCTACTTGGATGAAGCAAAAAGTGATAATTTCAATGTTAGAAGAAGTATCTATTTATTTCCTCTTATTCAATTGACAACAATTAAACATTCAAGATTCTCTTATATATGATGTCAAACACTTTTGTTCTTGATATTCAAGGAAGGTTTCTAAAGATTGTAATAAATCAGTAAAGAGACGTCAAAATCTTCTATATAATTTATAAAAATGTGCATATGTAAATTAAATGATCCCTAGTCTCTATCTCCTCAAAGCTAAGTTGACACATTTATTTCTCTTTTGGAAAATAGTAATCTCAATACCCAATTAGTGAGATATGACATGCATTGGGCTAAAGGGAAGTCTAAGTCCATGAGACCAACAATTTCAAAGGTATTATGCAAGGATAATCTCTCCACCACGTATTTGGGGAAATGTAAGTGTATAATATACCATTTTGGACCTAGTGGCCTAGGTCGAGAAATTCAAGTATATCAGATGTAGGCTATATAAATATTGCCCTGAATGTGGTTATTAATATATTTCTAACCCACTCCAATGTGTGTGATCCTCCAAGAAGATACTATGAATTTGTAGAATATTCCTTACACTAGTTAATCAACATTTTTTCTTGATTTGAAGAGATCCAAAGACGAAAAGTTCACACCTAATAAGAATACCTCAAACTACACTTTAAACTATCTACAAAATGTCATAACCTATACAAATAACAAAAAATTATAAAATAATGTTCAATTTTAGTTGTTAGACATCAAACTCAACTTGGACAATATAAGGAGTCATGTCCTTACATCAAATAACTTTTTGTAATTATTCTAAGCAATCCCCTAAATTTTATTTAGTGATTGTCCTTAAACCTTTTATCCGTAAAGAGTAGTTGTCCAAACATGTGTCAAAAATATATAAGTTAATAGATGTATCTTGGAATTGAAATTCAAAACAATATTTTTTAATTGATTCATAATAGCACAACCTTTAGAGAAATTTACCTTAGCAATAAGATTACAATAAATTCTAAGAACTTAATCTTAAGATATATGTAAGAAGATCTCTATGTAGACAACTCAATCCAATTGTAGGGTAGGAAAAGTCATTTTTAGACCTATAAATTTTATTTTTATTTTGCATTAATTAAGTTGCCTTAGTTTTTTATGGTTAAAAACACCATGAGTTCTAATTTGAGTTTGCAATGGCATAGAGTTAGCTATCTTCTTCCTAGGACATTTATTCATCTACTAGGAATCTTAATTGGTGTTGAGATTAAATGATTTTCTTATAATTCATAAAGAAAAATCTAATAATGTAATTTAAAATTATAATCAAATAAAATATACTTGTTATAAAACCTTAAACACTTATACATATAAATTTTTATAATATATCATAATGTCATCATTTATTATCCCTTTCAAATTCTCTAAATAAAAATATATATAGGTAAGTAAGCTTAAATGTCATCATCACATTAGTATAACATTATAATCAACAAAAAAATGGATCGAAGACACGAAAACATTATTAAGTAAATTTGATAAAGTGAAAGTGTCCCACGCCTATAGAGAAGCCAATAAGGTGGTGGATTTATTCGCTAATGAAGGGGTTAAGAAGGGTGGGGAAAACACATGGAGGAAGAATGACAACCTCCATCCTGAAGTGAAAGCGCTAATTTATTATGATTCAGTGCATGGAAGAGAAGGCAATCTTAGTCATGATGAAACGAATAAAGATCAGGTACATCGATTTCATTAGATTTGATGGGACCGACGTCATTTTATTTTTTAAGAAGAGTCTGCGGCATGCTTTCTGGGTGTTCGACAAAAAATACCTAAACGGGACCCAGAGCAACTGTTCAGTGTTGTTTTACAGTGAGCTGAATATGGGCGGAGAAAGAAAATGTGTGGAGCCAAGCAATTTTCAGGAGCACAGAAAGAACGCTAAAGCATGGGAAAGAATTGAAAAGGGAGGTTTAATCCCATATCTAGAAAAGCTCCATGGCACGAACGAGGGGATGTTGGACTATTTTGTTAAAAACTGGAAAAAATGGTGAGATTGTGTTGTTTGGTAGGAATGTTAAGCTGAGTGAGGAATTAATTGGTGAGATAACAGGTCTTTCAACTGAGGGTGTTAAATTCTACCGAGATCGATGATTCTCTGATGAAGTGGTCATTAAATTTCCCAAAAAAGATAAGGAGAAAGCGAAGATGGTTAAGGTTGCTAATTGCTACTTTGATGTGGAGTCTATCAAATCTATCTGGAGGAAATTTTTAAGAGTTATTATGGAATATATCATGGTTGACGGGTGCTTTACCAAAGTTTATGGTTACCACTTTCCCATTTTGAACCATTTTTGTCACAAGGTTCGTATATCTCTGCCTTTTTACTTATTTTCTTCTTTGAAGAATTGCCTCAATGATGTGGAAATAAACCCTAGGAGGAATGCTATTATTCACCCTGGTCTTGTTAGGCTCATTTTTTAGCATTTTCAAAATTTACCTGCTTTGCCTAAAACTGTTGAAATTGAAGAGTTGGATGATGAGGAGACAAAAAGTAGTAGGGAGATCGAACCCCGGGCCCCCCTACTTGTGTTCTTGTTGGTCATGATACCACTGCTCCCCAGTCCTTGTCTTGTCAGAAAACCCTTAAAGATTCTACCCTACTATCTTGTCCTAAACTACAACCTCTGCATGAGTACCCTAGTTCGGGTTTTGCTTCAACGCCCTGTCTTAATCCCCAGCTGTCTCCTAGTTGCCCTACTCCGGGTTTGTCCCTTGGTTTTAAAGGTAACCTTGTTATGAAACTTGTTTCGTATTTTGGGAATTCTATGGAAATCCTCTCTGATAAGCCCATGGTCAGTAAGGAATCGGCCCCTAGTGCCCCCCCTTCTAGAAAATTTGGGAATGATCATTTTGTGTCCCCTATTCAGGATGAAATTAATTCGGCCCTGAATAAGTTTAAGCCTGAGGATTTGGTTAGTATAGCGGAAAAAATTACGGATGGCCTTTTCACCGTTCTCAAATGGACCCAGAAAGAAGTTTGTGATTTGAAAGGCCATGTTACTGATCTCAACAACAAGGTCACAAATTTGGAACAGAAGATCAGTTGGAATTGTAGAGATAATGATGAACATGAAACTCCATTACCAAGGAAAGATAGCAATTAAAGGAGGATAGATTAGCTAGTATTGAGTGCAGCATGTCCAAGATTGGACAAAACATTAGGGCCACTGTTGCTAACAATCACAAAATTGCTAGGCATAACACCATCATCATTAATGCGATGGTGGAAAAGCTTGAAAAAAACCAAAAGGGTTCACTGGTCGTGGATTTGGATGCAGACAGGGGAGGCAACAGATTGGCTGGTGAAGGGATTTCGACTTGTACTAGGGCTAACATTAAGAGGAAGACCCTGAATTTATCACATACGGTTCAAATTCTCAAGCAGGGGTTACAGGACATGAAGGATGTTGAAAAGGAAGCTGAGGAGTTACTGAACACCTTAGAGTAACGTGGTGTTTTTGGTTGCTGGATTTTTTGGGCAGTCCTTTTTTTAGGCCCTGTTGTCTCTTGGTGTTGTCGTTTCCTTTTTGGGACAGTTGTCTGGTTGTTTGTACTTTTTCTGTTTATCTTTTGGTGTTTAAACTCTCTGGTTTTAGGTCCCTATAAAACCTATTTTTTCCTTTTCAAAAAAATTATAATCAACATTATTGTAAGTTCATTCTCAAGCTTCATCTGGCCTCTCATATTTTTGATAGAAGTTTTGGGAACCTCTATTTCTTGGTATTTGATTATTGTTTCATTGTTCTTGCTAGACCAACCACCATAGGTGGTGACCATTATAATCAACATTATTGTAAGTTCATTCTCAAGCTTCATCTTGCCTCTCTTATTTGTGATAGAAGTTTTGGGAACCTCCATTTCTTGGTGTTTCATTATTGTCCCATCATTCTTGCTAGACCAACCACCATAGGTGGTGACCTTGTCCAAGAGGAGCCCAATAATTGTGAGAGTGTGAAGAATAACCAAGAAGTTTGGTCAATTCTCTAGAAGGGTAATCTGGGCCCTTACATTGAGGTTATGAAAGGTCATGACCCTAACCTTTTGGTCAAGTTCGCTAATTCTTGGGAGGATGGGTTAGTTGATGTTAGGGGCCTCTCCTTTTTTGTTACTATTGAGCTCATCTCGATTGTTGTTGGCCTTCCCTTCCAAGGTGTCAATTTCTATAAAAAAAAACCCAAGGAGAATTACAATAAAGACATGGAAAAATTATTGAAGAGAGGCAAAAAGATTAATTGTATACAAAATGGATTTCATAGAGAGGACCTCCTAAGAGTTTGAAAGAAAATTACTAAAGTTCTTATGAGGTATGTCATTCTAGCAGGTCATTGTAACAAAAAATTTCATTTTCAACTTTTTCTTATGCTTAATCATTTCAGGAATAATGTGAAGATGAATTTTACCTTCTAGTTTCGTTCATCATTGGAGTAGTTTGTGAAATCTATGCTTAATAGTGTCAAGTCTTTGCCTCTCCCCCAGGGTTTAATTTACGATCTCTACTAGTTCAACCTAGTGCTCACCCCAACCTTATCCTTGCTCTTGTGCATAAATAATCCCTTTCTCTTCCAAGTGGGTAAAATCTTGGACTATATTGTTAAAAATCCTGACACTCCTTCCTTTGGTACTAACCCCCCTCCTTTTGAGCAAGGAAACATAATCCAACCCCCTATGCTCCTCAAAAGGAAAACATTTGGTTGTTAATTCCCATGTTTCCTCAAGTAAGTTAAAGTATCCTTTATGGAACCCCTCAAATTTCTATCTTAGATGATGACTCTAGGCCTACTTTGTCCCCCTCCACCAATTTCTCCCTTGCTAACTCACCTCCCCACAACTCCTTTGTTAGCCCCCTCCCTCTCGTCAAAAAGAGGAGATGCCTTCTTAGGACATGACTAAAGATCCCTTGGTGTCTCAAAATTCCCCCTCTTGTAAGAATTATGTTCCTCTATATGACAAAGTTAATAACCTATGCAAGGCTACCAATATCTAGAACAATATTCTCAAATAGCACCTTGCCTAGCTATTAATGACTAAGAAAAGGATTCAAAATATAAAGCCTATTATTCTAAGACTTCTAATTGGCCTAGAGAGGTGGTGAATAAGGAGTAAATGATGAAAGGAATAGTTGCAACCTTGGACAATTGGGGTGAGCTAAAGAAATAAGTCGAGAGCATCAATGAGGTGATCAAGTTGACTAAGAATCATAAGAATTTGGAAAAAGTGATTACCAACCTTCAAGCCAATAGAGATAAAATCTTGATCAATATGAAAAAGATCATTAATTACATCAAGGAGATTGTCAAGAACATGTCTGTGACTATTCATGTTTTTCAACAAGAGTTAAACAACAAAAAAGCTAAGCATGAAAGGGATGAAGCTTCTATCACTTCCCCTTCAAGCTCCAATAAGAAAAGAAAACCAAAAGAGAATTCCCAACCTACCACCTTGGAGAAAACTATTAAATGTGGTCCCAATGATCCATCCTTTGAGGATAAGTTGGAGTTCTTAACCAAGGAGTGGCAAACCATCAAAGGCCTTCACATTGTGGGAAACCAATAATCGGTCTTCTTGGTTGGTTGATCTTAGGTTGGTCCCTTTTGTGTGTCTACTAGTTGCTGATATTTTTTGTTGAGTTCTTGTTTTCTTGTTTTCTAATGTCACACTCCTTGTACGACTACTCTCTTTTTCCTCAATGGTTGGTTGTAATGGGTCTAGGCCCTTTCTGCTTTAACTAATCAAAACATTATAATCAACAATTTAATCACTTCTATACATACCATTTTTAGAATTATATGATTCTTCAAATTATTGAAAAAGGACATAAAAGAACCCCTATACATTTTAAGTGCCATAAGTACCCCCACATCAATTATATATTAATCATTTATACACAGTAAAAAAATATTGGAACATAAAATATTTATATTAACTACCAATATAATTAAAACATGATTCTACATTTCCATGAAGATAAATGGGATAGAACATCATGTGGGTTCTTTTTCTTGGACCATAGAGTTGTATAGCCTCCATTATATGCCACCCCAAAAGGAAGGACCCTACCCCTCATGCACAATTTCTTAGAAGGTTACCACATATAGAAAAAAGAGGTATCTAGTATGGGAATCTAACAATTTAAAATTCACTAATAACTATACCTTGGACAAGTTTTGAGATGTTTGATGTAATACAAGTGTGACCAATTCTCCAAAATATATGAGTGCCATAGTACAATTTTGATCACTCTTAAAGTGTGTAGACATAGTTTAATTGTAGTTCCCATGAACCCCTTATAGGTTTGGTGTAAATAGTATCAAAATATTTGAATTCATTATTCATGATCAAATTAATCAATTCCTTATGATATGTAAATAAAAATATAATCCATCTCATTATGAGTCACTAAAATATAATGAGAAAATTTCTGTAGATTATCTCAAGCAACTAAATATAACAATAAGTCAATCCATGTGATCACATGAAAGAGTTATGTGTTTATACATATGAAATAGGTTGTATTGTCCACACGATAGTGGCAATATTAAGTTAGAAATATTTACATTTAAATGACAAAGAATTCCTAAGATATAAATTTCTAAGCTCCTATAACAATACAATCTGTGTATCATATTCTATTTCCCATCAACTCTATTATTTTATTGAAATTAAATTTCTTCAAGAAGATTTCAACAAAGTATTCATTCTCTAGTATACCAATTTTAACCTTGCAATAGTTCTCAAGACCTATTATTTAATAATTTTGTTAATGTGTACATATGTTTTAGAGTACCAAAAGTTAACCAAACAAGAAAAACATGTGTCTTATATTGAATTCATGGCACAAAATCCTTATATTTTGTATTATGTCTACCATAAAATAGACTATATTGATAGGGATACCCATTTCAAAGTAATAATATCAAAATAATGTTCATTGAGACCTCTATTCAATGTAATTATCTAACACTTGAGTAAGTAATGAAAAGACATGTAATGATTGTAAAAAGTATCCTATATAGAATATGGTTCATAGACAAGTAAGGTTTTAGGTATATATTGATTTATTTACTATATAAAATTGTTAATTTAACCATATGATTCCCAATTCATGGACTTTCTTAACTAGGCCTTTATATACTAGAAGTAATAGACCAAGCACATGATAACCCTTTACATATAGCATATTCCATTGAGTATGACTATTAAATTTTATGTTTGCTTCCTGTGTCTAATTTCAAGAGTAAATGATAATTGGTAGCACTTATACCCATAACGAATTCATACCATGATCCATTCAAATTAAATAAAATCTAAAACACTCATCAAACATAGCACAAGCGAAAACAATAACCCAATAAGTAAGTGTGATTAGTTGGAAACTTATTTTGTACACACCTCCAAAATTATCTATAATTGAAATAATAAAAAAATTACACTTATCAATATCAACTACCATAAAGTATATTATGATTTATAACACGAAAGAACAAAATTTCAACATTGACTATTATTTACTTGAATTAGCCCACTCATCATTGTCTAAGTACTATAATGGGGCTAAAACTAGGGGTTCCTCTCTACTATCTCCTCACCAACTTTTGTAAGATATTTCTTACCTTTTGTTGCGGAAAGGGAAGACCATATCCTCTACAATAAGTCCTTATATGTAATCCCCATGAAAACCTAAACTAGCTCATTAACCTCCTCATCATTAGTCAAAAAGGATGTCATATCTATATCTCCTAATTATAATGATAAGCATTAATGTTTCCTACAAATACAAGGCTTTAGGAGTAATACCTCAGGAATCCTGAACTATCTAAGTACGAAGATTGTGGTATTCTACCCACAAGACCATCCAGACTATCTAGTCCATTGTAATTTATATGGATCCTCCAGCACTCTTTGTATTTCTCTATATACGTTTGTAAAAAATACATCTCCACTCAAATATTATGATCTTTTCTTATCACCGATTCATCCAGCTCATGTTCCACCAATGAGAGAGTGGTCGACATTCAAGAGCTCACGTTCCACAAATTTAAAGGCGAAAAACAAACACAAACATGTTTAAATTGTGAAAGAAATCGTTGAAAAGAAAAAGTATACCCATGAAAACGTGAAACAATGCTAGGTTGTGTTTACATTTGTAGATTTGAAGAGAGCAAACATCAAATATCTCATTTTCAATTTATTCAAATGTCATTTGACTCACCAAATTGTGGGGAATACACAATATAAGAAAGGACATAATATTGGAAATTTGCGAAGAGCTATTGGTCCCATGAAGGAAAGCTTCCTATCAGTACTTCCAGAAGGAAAGGTGTCTTCAACAGAAAACGGCTACTTTAATGAATCGAAAACATATATATTCTGTGTGGATACTTTCTCCGTGTAGAATATTTATGACCATTTTATGCAGGCTAGAGAAGTACGAAAAGCGTTAACAACGATCTACTGTAGCTCAGTTCTGTTCTCTGCCTCTGTTACTTTGTCCTTCCACTTAAAATTCCTGGTTATATATCTCCCAACAGTAGTTTACGAATGCTTTGATATAGTTGGCCTCAGGTAAACAGTCTTCCACGTCAGTAAAAAAAATTTCCTCCTCAAACCTGTCTCCTTTTCAATCCTAATAGGTTTACGAATGTAACTTTACATATAATTAAATTAAACTAATTTATTTTTTATTTGTTTACATAAATTTTATCTTCATTGATGTGAAATGATAAGAAAAAAATCATTAAGTTCAAGTCACTTCATGATCCATAGTAAAATGAGATAATAAGACAAAAAAAAATCATAAAATATGATCAAATAGCAATAAAGACAAAATTTATATAATCAAATAGAAAAAAATATCAAATTTATATAATCAAATAGAAAAGAAATTACCAGGAATATAACTAAAATTGACCAATAATCCCTCTCAATTAATATATAAATATGGGTCACGTTTACTCAGCCATAGACTGCGCATTTTATTGTATTTCTTAATTAATTGAAAATTAAATTAATCAAGTAAACATGATCAAATATACAGACGAGGTCTAGCTTCATTGGCTAAAGCATCCTATTGGGGCAAGAGGTCATGAGGTCTAGGTTATCCCTATTAAAAACTATCGTAGGATTCATAGAACTTTAGAATTTAAAATTTGAAAAAATAGATTTAATCGAATGCAGAAAAAATTGAACAGAGAAACAAAACAATTTATGTGGTTCGGCAATATGCCTACATCCATAGGAAAGGTGGAGAAATCTTTATTAATCCAATAGCACTAAATTTTACATTACAAATAGTCCAATATATAATGAACTTTGCAACTAGCTAACCGTGTATTTCTAGCCTTGCATAACAGACTTGCATAATGAGTCATCACCAGAAATTGTTTACGGTGGATTTTGTTTGCATTGAAATTTTAGGATGAAGATAGTTCACGGGACTTCACATCCCAACAATCTCCCACTTGAACTCCAAATTAAGCTATGGACAACCATGCTTCAAGAAATCTCCTACTTTCCAAGGCCTATTGTCATAGGCTTACCAATCTAAGAGAAGCTCTACAGAACTCCAGCTTCTCTTTTGAAACAACTTTTGCAAATGCATTTGCAGGATTCAAATTTGTATGTATCTTTTCCAACTTGAGCTTACCCTCTTAAAGAACACCTTGAATATAGTGATATTGAAGCTCTATTTGCTTTGTTTGCTAATGAAATGTTGCATTTTTGGCCAAGTGAATGGCACTTTTACTATCACTATACAATATGAATTCATTTTGTCTATTACCCAATTCAAATAGTAACCTTTGCAACCACAACATCTCCTTTGCTCCTTCTATCATTGCAATATACTCCACTTCAGTAGTTGAAAGAGCCACTACTTTTTGCAACCTAGAAATCCAACTAACTATTGCTCTTGCCAATGTGAATACATACTCTATTTTCAGTCGTCTTCGATCTAAATCTCTAGCCATATCTAAATGAACATATCCATGCAATTGTGCATCTTCACCTCTAAACCTCAAAACATGGTTTGAAGTTCCTTTAGGATATCTCATAATCCATTTCACTGCCTGCCAATGAATTTTTCCTAGATTACTCATGTATCTACTAACCACTCCCACTGCTTGGGAAATATTTGGTCTTGTACAAACCATAGCATACATTAAACTTCCAACTACATATGAATATGGAACTGTTTCCATGTATTCATTTTCTTCAAGTATCTTGGGACACATCACAAAAGATAATTTGAAATGCTCTGCTAGAGGTGTGTTGAATACTTGGCATCCTTCATGTTAAACCTTTCCAATACTTTTTCAATGTATTTCTCTTGTGACAATATAAGTTCCTTTTTCTTCCCATCTCTGATGATTTTCATTCCAAGGTTTTGCTTTGCAACACCCAAATCCTTTGTTGAAAATTTCTTAAATAACTATTATTTCAATGTGTTAACAACAACCATGCTAGATCCTACAACTAGCACATCATCAACATACAACAACAACAATACAAATTCTCCATTATCAAAGAACTTAAAATAGACACAATGGTCAGATTCACATCTAGAAAAATTTTGCTCAGACATGAAAGAATCAATTTTCAGATACCATTGTCTAGGAGCTTGTTTCAACCCATATGAACTACGATTTAGTTTGAAAACTAGTGCTTCTTTACCTTTTTCCTCAAAACCTTTTGGTTGCTTCATCTACAACTCTTCTTCCAAGTCACCATGAAGAAAAGTTGTCTTGACATCAAGCTGTTCCAACTCTAGATCATGAATAGCTACTAAACCCAACACTACTCTAATAGAGGACATTTTCACAACTGGTGAAAATATCTCTATAAAATCAAAGCCCTTTTGTTGAGCATATCCCTTGACCACTAATCTAGCTTTGAATCTCTTCTTTCCATCTACTTCTTCCTTCAACCTATACACCAACTTGTTTTGCAATGCTTTCCAATTGGGCGGAAGGGATACTAGATCCCTTGTGTGATTTCCCTTAAGAGATTCCATCTCATCTCTCATGGCTTCCATCCATTTATTGCTATCTTTATCTACGCATGCTTCTTTAAACGCAGCAGGTTCAGATTCATTAGAAAGCAATAAGTATTGAATAAAAGCTTTATACATGGTTGAAAGCCTATGCTCTCTAGTGGACCTCCTAATTAGAGAAATCAACTCTTGTGCATTACTAGCTAGATGAACATGTTTTTCATTATCTTGGAAATCTTGTGGCTGGTCATGTGTTTGAATTTGCATTGGTGGTTGTGGCTAGGTTACAATCACCTTTTGTTTAAACATATCACTACCATTTGTGGTATCTTCTAATGGAATATACTCTTTAGGTGATTTGACTTCTTGTAAACCTGGCATTAATTTTTTATTAAATATCATATCTCTACTTCGTGTGACACACTTAGTAACTGGATCCCACAACCTATAACCATATGTTTCTTCTCCATATCCAATAAAGATACACCTTTTAGATTTCATGTCAAGCTTAGTTTGTTTCTCTTTTAGAACATGAATAAAAGCTCCACATCCAAACAAACACAAATGATCATAGGATATTTTCTTACCTAACCATTTTTCTTTTGTAATTCCAAATTCAAGTCAAGTGGATGGTGCTCTGTTAATTGGGTACACTAATGTATTTACTGCTTCTGCCTAGAACTCTTTTCCTAGTCCTACATTTAAGAGAATGCTTCATGCTTGTTCCATAATGGTTCTATTTAATCTTTGTGCATGATGCAGGAGCATCCAGTGGTGTGAGGGCAATGTTGCATCGCCCAAAAAAGATGCTTTCTATTTATGTTCCCTTAGTTTGCTTTTTGTAGATGTTTTTGCATTTCTGGATACCCTTTTCGTCGAATAAGAGTTTCCAACTTTCAAAATTGCTTTTCTATTTTTTCTGCTCAACTGCTAGTTTTAGCAGGTGTGAATTTTAAGGCGTTGGAAGAAAAAAAAATATGGGAAGGTTCATGATGGAAAAATAAGCACTTTGGAGAAATAATTGGGTCAATATCATTCACGGTTTGAAAGTTATTCAAGTTCCAGTTTCTGCTTTTTCCTTGAAAAACCTTCTAAGTCCAGTTTGAAGCACTAAATGGTCCCGTACGGGCCTAAAAATCATTGGAACTAGCAAAGCTTATTTTTAGAATGTTCTTCACTCTGAGACCTTTTCGACGGTGCAAACGGTTCAAAAAACGGAGTCCTGAATCAAAAGTTATGGCTTCCGGAAGTTGGCCGATTTTTGGAAAATTGCCAATTTTCGAATTAGGACTCAATGTTTGAATTTCAAATTGTAATTTTTGGTGCCTAACCACCAAAACTCTTATCTCGAATGTTGTTTTTGGCTCCAAACCAAAAATGGGCTATTTATCAGCTAGTTTCTAATTTTTGGATAGCTTTTTGGGGAAAAGTGTTCGCATGCTGTGAAAGGGGATTTTCTGTAATTTCTGTAATTTTTCTGAAACTTCTGTAGCTTGCATGTATTGCAGAGCTCGAGGATTTTGGATCCTCTGCATGTAAGATTTCCATTATTGAATAATAATAAAATTTTCTAGTTGTTTGCATTATTTTTGTGTCTCGGGTTTGCTCCCTCGTTAGTGCAACACCATTCTTTTGTGGTGTAAGAGGAACAATCTTGATTCTCTGCATACCATTTTTTGCATAGTATTGATCAAATTCTTTTGAACAATACTCACCTCCATTGTCAGTTTTAAAATTTTTAATCTTATAACTAGTTTGGTTTTCAACAAGTGCTTTGAAGGTTTTAAATATACCAAAAACTTCATACTTCTTTTTCATCATATAAACCCAAACCTTCCTAGTGCAATCATCCAAAAAAGTAACAAAATAAATGGATCCTCCAATAGATGCTACCTCTATGTAGTATCCCTCTGTTTCGACCACCTTTGAATTTTGAGTAAGTTGATTATTGAAAACAATTTTACCTCTAATATATATGCATATTTGCTATAGTGGATTGAAAGAATTAAGTTGTAGGTAATAAATGGGAAATAAGTAAAAGTGATGGTATAATGGATAGAAAGAAATAATATTAATGTGATGATCATTATCCAAATATTTAAGGAGTTTCTAGAGGCTCTTATATTCAAATTAATATTATATGTTATGATAGGTATTGAATGGTGATTTGAGAAAATGTAAACCTTGTGGGTATTGAAGGCTAAAATGTAATATCTCTAAAAGGAAATTATATTAATGTATACTAAAGTGATCAAAACAATAGATATATTTTTCAATAGGTATATGATCCATAATTAGGAATATTCAAATAATGAGTCATCAATATATATCATAGTAAGTAGATAAGAAATGTGAATCAATTTGATAATAGAGGGGTGATATCCCTTGTGAAGAGTTCCCTTCATATGACTATAAGTTATCATATGTGAAACATAATCCTAGATGAAAAGAGTTATTTATCAATATGTTTAATGCGTAAAGTTTTCCATTGATTCATTCCATTATTCTATACAATCTTGGTCTATATTTATACATGTGTAGAAGTAAAATATTTCATGAATAATAATATTAAAAAGAATTTTTTTTTACCTCAACCTATTGAAGTTTTCATTTTTGTAGGGTAGTGGAAAATTTTAGGATTTTATTTTTACATTACACTTGCCACTTGCTTGTACCCTCCACTTGTTGTAAGGAATTTCCTCCAATGTACCATGTGCCTTGTCTTGGCATCCATATTTTGAATTTCTTAGGGCTACGTCTTCATTGGGGGGATTGGGGGGGTAAAAACAGTTTCGGGGCCTTGTCTACCTCTTTCGATCGCCATTGCAAGCGGCCCTACTTTTGGATGAGACTAGATTCTCTAAGGCATTGGGTAAAAATAGTTCATGTGCCATGTCTTGCATTTCAGATCCCTCATAGGGTGATCCCACAATAGTGGTTTACAATTTTTGGCCAAACTAGACAATGAAGTTATTTTTTAAAACTAAATCTTCACATTCGGGCACCTATAGTGGCTAAACCATGAAGAATTTAAAGATGATGAAAACTAGAGTCTCATCACATTTTGTCTGTAGATTCTAAAAATATTTTTTTCAAAATTTTTGGAATCAGATTGCACTTCTTTTTCTATCTCCCATGAAAACTAATTTTTTTCAAAAAACAACATTTTTAAAAAGTGACGCACACCATATAACGTATAACTTTTTTTCCATGAAGGATAAAATTATAATTCTTTCAAATTTAGATTTTTAACTCTAATATATAATGCTTCCACTTGGTTAGATAGTTTTTATTTAATTATTTTTCTTTAATCAAGTTTTGAAGTCAAATCAATTACAATTCAGGCATTGCATGACCGTATAACGCATAACTTCTTTTGTATATATCAAAATTCAATTTTACTTTTTTTGTTGGATCAAGGACTTCAATATCTAGTGCACTCATATTTTTCAAATTTTTTTTGATAATATACTATTTTTCCACATGTACAGAACAAAGACCTTCATTTTCAATGAAAAACCTATGTTTAATAAAACTAAAAAAGCAAATACATAATAAAACCAAAACATATTAAATTATATTCGTTGGATATCTCATTCTGAGGACTACCTAATTCAAGTTGGGTTTGTGAAGATTCCTCCATTTTCATCTTCAACCCAAGCTCTGAAGTGCCAAAATTCAGGTTTTTTTTGTGTCTAAGGGAGGGGATGAGGAATAAAGAGGGTTCGAATGCTTGAACCAGGGTTCATTTTAACCTCCCTTCTATGAGGGATTTTCATGGCTTTTTTGGTAGGAATGTATTAGGAGAGTTTGCCCGAACCTAGGTTCTAGCAAACCCCTAATGGGTTCGATCAAACCAATAGGTTCGTACGAACCCCTAAAATCATTTTTTTTGCCATGCATTCATTTTCTATGAGTTTTCCTTCCTCACTTCAATTGTAAACCACTATTGTGGCTTGACCCCATACCTATCTTCTAGGAGAGGCTGAAGGCACAAATTATGGAATTCAGTCAAGTACGCCACATTCAATGTAGGTTCTTGAGGTAAGTTACTTGCTATTACATTTGCTTGAAAGTTTCTAAAGTCTTTTTAACAAATTCTTTCTACATGTCCCATGAACTCGTTGCATTCCATGAGATCTCATTTCTTAGAGGAATTTGATCAAACAGTTTATGCGCCTTGTTTGTGTTGCACAGACTAACCTTTCACCTCTCCGATTAAGTTAGTTGAAGCCTAGAAATAAGGTTATGATAGAGCTTTAGAGTATGTTTATTAAGAATAAATTTTTTGCCAAGATTCTATTAATGCGCACATTTAGGTTTTAGCATCATGACATCCTTTAATCTGTGTAGCTGCATTGATGTTGGGAAGGGAAACAAAATTTTCGCTTTACACCCACCAATTTCATTTTCTAGAAAGTTTCTAAAGCTTTTCCCTCACTCCGTTTAATGCATACCCTGTGATCATGGCATTCCAAGAGATGAAATTTCTTTGTAGCAATCTATTAAATAGTTCATGTGCCTTGCTGTGCTTTCTCTATTTTTTGCATACAATTCTACCAGAGCATGTCCAAATATTATATCTGACATAAACCCACCTTTAGTTATTCTTTGATGGATGTATGCACGTTGTTCCTAAGCTTCCATTTCATTATAGGTAGGGAGGATGCTAGAAAATTTTGTAGAACCTATCCTTACACCTAACGCTTATGCACAAACGTTCTAGAGATGAACATAAGTTGCAACGTATAGCTTGTGTAGATGTCTAAATTTGGACACTTAATTTATCCAAATTCATCATCTTTCGTCTTATTTTCGTTAATTAAGTAAAACTGTTATTATTTAATTAATATCTTTAAGTCTGCCAAATCCCTAAGGTATTTAATCAATAATACCTTATCTCTTTAATCCTTCTTCCATCAATTGAATTAAATAAATATTCTATTTATTTAATTCCCCTCATGTCACATCCTCCATCATTTTTATCTTATCTTAATCCTTCTTCTAATCCCATCATTAGGATGTGCGCTTGCCTAATCCTTGATTAGGATGTGTCACATCCTCCAACTTTTGCAAGTTGGCCTCTAATATCTCTTAGCCACCTTACCATCCTCTAATCCTTCACTAACTAGCCTAATCAACCTCTCAAGGAATTTTTAATTCCTTTTATCCTTCCAAGGAATATTAAATTCCTTTTCTCTTCCCCATGTCCTTTATGACATGTGTCCTTGGTCAACCCTCTTAAATGCCTTTCTTTTTTGACAAGGCATCCCCTTCCCTATGTGAATTTTTAATTCACCTTTTAATCCCCCAATGCAATGCATTTAAGGAATTTTAAATTCCTTCC